>JARHVA010002031.1:1810000-2410000 GCA_037957365.1 Torreya grandis
ACCAAGAACTAATGATGAACTTTCCTCTAGTTTTTGGGATTTTAAGGAGGTTGGGAGGACTTTGGATTTAATTTGGTAGGTGACTATGTATCAATAAGATGCAAGGGTAAGATAAAACCAATGAAGGATCTGTAATAGTAGGAACTACCACTATAGGTTTGGTGAAGGAATGGGAAGTGGAAAAATAGTGGTGGAGGGAAAGGTGAACAGAGAGGTAACTGATATAGTATAGAGTACTTAAGGAGATATCCACTCACTAGTGGTGATTGATGAATATGTACTTACTTTAGATACTTTATGGGAATAAGGATTAGATGGGAGAGATGAGAAAGAATCTTAACAAAAAATTGGGAAATTTACCTATGTAGTTGTTATAAGTGGAGAGAAAGGAGCCCAAGAGAATGTGCTCATTTTTATATCTTGAGGAGGTGTAATCCTCTCCACTATAGTGGCTATGCTCATGGTATTAGTAATGGAATGGGTGGACAAAAATTGATGAATAAGAAGACCTCTGATAATATGCTTCTTAAAATGCATATTTTCCTCCCTTTGATCATTAGGATCTTTTTCTTGTAGATTGGTCTCTCCCTCTATAGAAGAGGGAGGCTAGTTTTATCATGTTAGATATTGTGGCTATGTTTGATAACAATGATGACTCCAAGTTTTTTTTGTAGATTTTATGCACACCCAAATAAATTTTATGAGATAGAATTTAATGTTTTAGGATTGGCGAAATATTTCACTCTAAGGCATGAATTGTAGGGTATTCAATTTTATAACATGTTAGTGGAATAATGGTGAGTTATACAAATTATTTACCACAAATTAATTGGATATGGGTGAACCTAAATATAATTAGAATGGATGGAAGGATGATGTTTTTAAATAAGGTGAGTATAATTCTAAAATAAACTTAAAATGAGAAAAAGGTAAGGAAGAAAAGAAACCTATGGACCACACGAGATAAAGCCTTTCAAGACCAACACTTGAATTAAGGTAAGACAAAGAATTAGAGACCAATTCAATATATTGTATCATACCAAAAATCAAACATAGTAGATATTCAAATGGAACTAAAATATAACATACTTAAACATGTATAACCAAAGGTTGTCAAATTTTTAGATTATTATTGCACATCTACAAGAGGAATTATGATTAACATGCAAAATCCATTCAAATCAGCTATAACTTAAAATGAATAACTATTTTTGAAAAGATAAATCATACATAACCAAAGTTCTAAGATAGCATAATGATGGAATGTCTCAGATAATCCACAAATTTGGAGAAGAATCGAGATTTGTACATAAAGATTAAGTTAATAAAACTTCTCAGAATTTTCTATTAATATTAACATCAAAAAAAATTCTCACTTTGGGATTGGGAGGTTACAAATATATAGGATTGGTATGGGGAAGGCCTCATCTCTTCAATATTCATCTAAAATTACAATTTTAAAGATAGTATAATGTGTTTAAAATCAAGCAAAAGATGCATATACCATGACAATATTTAGAACAGCCTCTTCAGCTAAAAATACGATATGTATGCAAAGTGAATGGGTTAGGAACTAAATTTATAACTTAATAATATCATGAAAATACATAGTTATTTTTAGATCATGGTGTTAATGTGACATTATTGACTAAAGAGGTCAGTAGAGTAGCTATAGTTTATACTGAGGTAAGTATTGGAGGTCTTTGTGGGATCAATACTAGGCCCATATGATTTTATAAAACTTTGAATCCAAAAAATGAGAGCTTTGTGAAGCTAGGGTAGTACTAAAAACTAGATACATATGTGTAACTGACCTCAAAGCTGCTTCTTTAGATTTTATTTATTCAAATAATGTATAGGATGTATCAAGCTCCTTATTTACAATATCAAAATTGAGAAATGAAGGATTTAGGATTTTGAAAGCCTCAACTATCAACCTTTCTTATTCAACTTCTAAGCTCTTAAATTTTACTCCTGAAACTTCTAACTTTGTTATTCTATCCTTTGAAAAACTAACTAACTACAAGATTTCTTCATTAGTTTTATAAATGGTGCCCTCAACTTCTTATTGGAAGTTGTTTATATCTACCTAGAGAAGGTTCTCAAAATTAGGTTGATTGACTAGTTCTCTTGTAGGGGTAATCACATCGGTAACCTTCATATCTTCCAAAATTTGTAGGGCCTCACTTTCTTGACTAAGAAAATGTTCCAAATTTTTTTTCATTTGCTTGTACCAATTAAGGGAAACATCCCTTCTCATAATCACATAGTTTGAAAACAAGGAGGTATCCATGTTGGTCATAATATTTAATTGTTGGAATGCATTTTATAAAGCATTGAACCAAAAAATTCAATATTCTTTATAATTCATTCATGTGATTTCAAAATTTAACAATATTTTTCCTATTAGGTTGGCTCCCTATCTTGAAAACATTGATATTATATATAATATTATACAGCTTGGTGGTTGCACTTTATACATCAGCAATAATATCCTAAGAAGCCTATCTAATTTGACTTTGTTGTAGTCTTTTCAAGGCATCCTCCTTGCTTTGATACACTTCTTTAATTTCCTCCCTCGTGGTATCCACAAAATCACAAACATTTTTTCTATATTTTGTAAGATCATTTGAGTTTCTCTTAGGCTTTTTTGCTAAAGGGAAAATATTTTTCCTTTGTTAAAACTCTACCTCTTATTTTGTCTTTGAATTAAAAACTTTCATCTTCCTTAATATTTGAATTACTCATCTCTTCTTATCAAATTGGGTAGAGATTTTAGGTAGTTTGGTAACAACCAAATTCTATCTCTCATCCCTAACATATTACATTTACTTTACCCATTAAGGAATAATGAATTCCTCTATTTCATCATCCTGACTTGGGCCTTGGGATGGAGAATATGATGATTCATAGTAAGGGATGTAATCAATAGGGGTGATAAGGATGTACCTATTTTAATAGTAAATTAGATAGGTGGTTAAACAACCCTCTCCCTGTTGAGTGTGATGCCAATATGGGCACTTATGTTCTATTTTTAAAATTAGTATATTTTAATTTTTTAGTTTTTTATAAGGTTATTAAATTTATATATTACCTTAATTAGTGTTTTGTTCATTTTTTGACACTTTATAATGATTTCCTAAAAAATAGCTGGAACTGTCAGTTAAATTCTAGCTCATTAGAGTTCACTATAGTTCACTCTGATGTACTCAAGTTTAATATTTAAGTACTTAGTTGAGTCTAAATCATTATAAACTCATTATAAAATATTAATCACATATTTTATTGATTATATGACTTAAATTTAAGTTAATTTGAGTTAATTTTCTTTAATTAGCTTAGTTAGTTGACTAAGATGTCTTTCTAGTTGCATGTTTGACTTTACTATTAAAGAAAGATTCTTGCATGATGTCCAAATATTTATAGTGAGTTAAATTAAGTTTATTTATTATATTTATAGTTTAATTTTATTTAAATTAGTTTTATATTATTTTTTTATTATATTTTTTAATTTTATACTTAACTCACAATGCAAGTTATCTTGTAATAAGTTTATTTTAGTTTTTTTATTAATAAGAATTGTACACAAAGATTTTGTAGTGCATTAATTTTAATTAAGAATATTATTATATGTTTTATATTTAATATTATTATTGGTATAAAATATTTTATAATATAAATTACATATTTTCATGTTTGAATCTATTCAGCACACTTTTTTATCAATAATTTTACACATAACACAACTAGTTTGACAGCTAGTTATTCTGGGACTATTTTTTTGATACATAGCTTCAATGTTAGATGATAAAATCATTAAAAACATTAATTTAGTATTATATATATGTTAAATCAAGGTTAAAAAAAATTTAGGTCTTTTTTATAATATACAATAGCTTCCGTGAATTCTACTTCCATGAAAATTCCTATTTTCAAAGGTGACAACTTTGAGTATTAGAGAGATCAATTGAAGAGAATTATAGTTTGGAAATAATTTCAGGATAATGTTATACATGGGTATACACCACCTTAATATTGGAACACCTTGACATAAGATAAAAAAAAGGGAGATGCACAATCTTTCTTTTGTATTCAGAGTGTCATAGATGCAAGCATTTATCCAAGAATTGTAGGATGCAAGAATGCATATGAGGCATGTAATACCTTGGAGACTTCATACAAATAATATATTAATATAAAATAATTAAAAATATAAAACTTTGAAATAAATTTTGAGAATTTAATAATTTCATATTCTAAATGAATTGGAGATTATTTCATAAGGGTAAATGATTTAGTTCATAGAATGAGAGTTTGTAGAGAAACTATACAAGATAGTCTTATAGTAAGAAATATTTTAAGATATTTAAGAAAAATATAAATACATATTATGATTAATATTAAATAGTATAAATACATGAACATTATAATTATTGATGAGTTAGTGGGTTTTCTCTTGTCTCGTGAGAATAAGATGATATTATATGCAAGAGATCTATCACATGATCTAGAACAAGCACTTGAAACTAAGTCAAGGGTTTCAAATACCAAAGAGATAAATAAAAATAAAAATAAATTGAGTTTAAAAAAATTAAATTCAAAGATAAAATTATAATCAAACTTCATATGTGAGAGAAATAAATAGTTTAATTGTAATTACTACAAAAAACTAGGACACATGATAAAAGATTACATGATACTAGCAACTAAGAATCAAGCCAACCAAGAAAGGGAAGAGAATGATTTTTTAGATTAAAAAAGTGAGTTTTAAGAGGGATAAGATTATTTTCTCACATGTGTTGTGTAAATAGAGGAAGAAAATAATTTTTTATATTTTAATTCAAGTTACTCAAATCACATGAGAAGTCATAAAGATGATTTCAACAAGTTAAATGATTCCTTCGAAAGTCAAGAGCAATTAGGAGATGGAATGTCTATCCAATTTGAATGAAATGGTATAATTAAAGTCATAAAAATTAATTTTAAGTATTAAATAATTTTTTATATGATTTTTTATTACATTATCACAAGTTATAGTAATGAAAGTAAGGCATACAAGTTTCATAATCCTACTAGTAACTCCACAATTATTTGTAGGAATTGTATTTTTTTTAAATGATATATATGTTTATTATAATAATTAACTATAGATTTAATATCCTATTATTTTTTATTCTTAGGGATTACAAATTCATACTTAGGTTTTTAATTCACTAGGAAATAATACTAACTCTTTGCAAGAGACTAGTCATCCATCCACATCAATGCCAAGCAAGAATAAGAGTTTGTTGAATCCTCATCCAGACAATCAGTGTTGGATTAAAATTATATTATTAGGATAAAAAGGATAAAAAATTATTAATTTAACTTATTTTATGATAATTATGATGAAAATATTGTGTTTGCATTATCATCAGTGATTAGTGAGCCTAGAAGTTAAGCAGAAGCTACTCAAAAGAAAGAATAGGTTGAAGTTATGAAATTAGAGATAAATTTAATTGAGATTAATGATACATAAAATTTAATTCAACATCCACTTAATATATATGTCATTGGTACAAATGGGGTCTATAATACCAAGGTTAAAAGTGCATTCCTTAATGGAATGATTGAAGAAGAAGAATATGCAGGGCAACCACAAGGTTTTGGAGTAAAGAGAAAAGATGTTTAGGTATATAAGTTGAATAAGGATATTTATGAGCTGAATAAATATATAAAATATTTTTAATATATAATTTATATATGTTTATTGGATCAAATATCTGTAATAAGTCTAAATGGACCAACTCTTTACATATAAACACTAGATTCTAATGTTTTATATGTTTATTTCTATGTAAATGACTTGATATTTACAAGTAGCTCTATGGCTATGTTGAATAGATTAAAATAAAATATGAAATGATAGTTCGATATGACTGATATTGGACTTATGAATTAATTTATTGGAATAGAAGTTCATCAAAATAAATAGGAAGTATTTATTTTTCAAGCCAAGTATGCCTAGGACATGTTAAAAAAGTACAATCTTTAATATTTCAAGATAAAAAACACTCAAATTTCAAGAGAAAATATTATGATGGAGGATGTATATAATTCATATAATTAAAATACTTTTATATTCATGGTGTTATTTTTTATGTATCTCACTATGACTAGGCCTGATATCAGTTATGGAGTTTTAGTAGTTTCTAGATTTATGGGCAAAACATCACTTAAATATTTTCAAGTAGTTAAGAAAATATTTATATATGTAAGAGGTAATTATAATAATGTTATTAATTTTATATAATAAATATTTTTATTTCTCATTAGATACACATATTTAGATTGGGGAAGATCTCTTGATGACAGGAAGTCAACTTCAAGGTCTTGCTTCACATTGCGAAGTGGGTTAGTTTCTTGGTATTCAAAGAAGTAGGTTATAGTTATATTATCCTATATTTAATATTAATGTACATAAATTACATAATATTTTACAAAAATAATATGGTATATATTTTTAAATAAGATCCATGAAAAACTCAAGGAGATGATAGGAATCTCACCTATGTTGATATGTTGACAATATGAGAACTTGAGTTCTATTTTTATAATTAGTATATTTTAGTTTTATAGTTTTTTTTTACTATTATTTAATTTATTTATACCCTTAATTAATTTTTTTAGTCAATTTAATATACTCTCCAATGATTTCATAAAAAATAGTTGGAATTGTTAGTTAACTATAGTTCACTTCAGTGTATTCTAGTTCAATATTTAAGTACTTAGTTGAGTTTAAATATTATAAAATTATTAAAAAATATTTATTTTAGTTTATTTATTATATTAATTAAATTATATTAAAAATTATTTAATATTCTTTAATTATCTTAGTTAGTTGACTAGGATGTCTTTCTAATTGCATGTTTGACTTTACTATTAAAGAAAGCATATTGCATGATGTCCAAATATATTTAGTAAGTTAAATTAAGTTTATTTATTATAATTTTATTTGAATTTTAGTTCACTTAATGTTATATTAATTTTTTATTATATATTTTGATTTTAGATTTAACTTGCAATGCAAGTTATCTTGTAATAAACTTATTTTAGCTTTCTTTATTAATAAGAATTGCACACAAAGATTGTATAGTGAATTAATTTGAATTTAGAAGATATTTGTATTTTTTATTCTGATATTATTTGGTATACATTATTTTATACCATCAATTATATATTTTCAATTTTAAATCTATTTAGTACACTTTTTGATCAACAATTTCACTGACAATACAGCTAGTTTGATAGCTAGTTATTTTGGGAAACAAAGCTTATTTTCACTCATCCAATAATTTAAAACCTTAAATCCCATGGATATGTTTTTTTTATTTGGGTGAATTTAGCCAAAAACTTAGTTTAACCCAAGGTCATTTCCACATTCATTGTAGCCGATGGTATGGGCAATGACTAAGAAATGGGGAGCTCCAATTGAGATGAATTTTTCCTTGGAACTAGTGGCATCTTGGGGTTAGAAATAGAAATAGTCACCAATTTATAAAATTGGACTACCTTGGGAGTCCTTATTAAATTAGGATAAGAAATAATAGTTGAATCATCAGTAGAAATAATATAACTAGACAAAATTATCTTAGGAATAATTGGGGTAAATCTACAGGTGGGATTTATAAACTATCAATCAAATAAACAATGAAAGAGAATACCTCATCACTATTCTGGATCTATTCCTATGTGAGGAGTTTTTTCTTAGATGTTCCATATGAGGTTTCTTTCTCCCATTGTTCCCCCAAATCAAGGATTTAGCTTTTTCTAGTTTAACCTCTTCATCATCTGGTTATGCATATGTGCTCATTTATGGTTCTTCTTCCTTTGTTGCTTCAACATATACATCTTCATTAGTGGTATAATCAACCAAAAATATTATATGTTTAGGATCTTCTTCTCCTAGTTCCACCACATCTACCACATTCTCTACTTCCTCTTCATTTTCCTCTTCAAGATATTCTTCTATAATTAGAAGACCAAGAGATGGCCTTTATTTTGGTTTCTTGAATTTGGAGGAAGTGGGAAGGTCCTTATGATTCCTCTAGTAAGTGAAGATAGGTGGTGTGGAAAGGGATGATATAGTGGAACAATTGAAGGACTAATGGTGGAAGAAAGTATGACTAGAGGTGGTGGTGATGGTAGGTGTGACATTAGTGGTGGGAGAAGTGGTGAATGGTGTTGAACATGCTAGAGGAGACTTAATAGACTTAGGATAATCCATAATCATGGGAACTGATAGGAAACTAGCCTATAAAAATTGTTACATCTTGATTTATCACTAGGCAAACTTGCTAGATTATCCATGGATATCTACAGTTAATAAATTTAGATTTGGTTATATTTTTTTACTAAGCTTGAGATTTATGCTATTTTGGGATAGTATAATATTGTTTAGATACATGATGATACATAATTGCTTACTATGAGTTGGTTATTATATGTGTTTAGATTTTGAGTATATTAATGTATTATTTTAGTTATATTATTACTATATGTTTATCATATGATATTATCTAATTACCTACATGTTTTGAGGTAGATATAGGAGAATTCATCCTTTAAAATGTGCTAAAGGGAGATCATCGTCAGAGAGGGTGTCATAGATGGAGATGTCAAAGATTGATAGAGAGCTGGTAAAATCTTCCACATTCCATAGTAGTTAGTACATAGTAGAAATGCATTTAAAATAATTTATTATGATGTGGTTATTTCTTTCTTTGAGTGATGCTTTCTATGGTTGTCAAAGTTAGTAAAATATCGTAACGAATTCTTTTACATGTTTTGTATGTTTTGCCATCAATAATGGTAGGAATAATTTTGGCAAAAATAAATCTAAAATATGAGTTATTTGTAACTTTTAACATTGCTATTTAAAATTGATATAATATATTAGATGCTAATTGAATCTAATAAAATTATGAAAATTTAGCATTTCATTTTAAAAATATGTTAAAAATGAAAATTTATCTTGGAAAAAGAAAAATAATGAAAAACTAGATACTATAATAAAAATATATAAAAAGAGTTAAATATTAAAATAACAAAAAAAAAGAAAAAAAAAAGGAATGAGCTTTAAAGAAAAAAAATTGGAAAGCATGTTTCCATTAAAAAGAAAAAGAAAAAAAATCTAAAGCCTTGGAAAAAGGCTATGCTATATCTTGAAGGAAGGAAAATTAAAAAGGATATAAGTGGTTTATAAAAGGAGAAAAAAATAAGAAATGGAAATAAGGTAGAAGAGCATGGAAAAAGGAAGATAAAAGAGAAATTGGGTAAGACAAGAAATTGAGAGGAAGTCGAGGATCAACAAGCATGTGTCCAGGTAGGGATTGTATTCTTATTTTGTGTATTGAATAGTAACTGGTATTATTTTCATGTTATAAATAGAAAAATATGGTTTTAAATCTCATAACTCAGCCATATATATACTAAGTATAAAGGCTTACCAAAAGCTAACAACGAACGAGTATCAGATAATGATTTAGAGGACATATGTATATACTTTAATGACAATAGAATAAAAAATGAGGAAACATTTTGGTGAACAACTTCATTATGAGATGCAAACATGAATAATATGTGTGAAATAATTCATATAAGAGTTTTGTTATAGTGAGTGTCTTATAAATAACTAGGGTATGTTATTGACTAAAAATAAAAATTAGAAATTTATTCATAGTTACCAACTGAGTATATAATGATTTAATCTGGATAAAATGCAACCAAATAAGGGGAATATACATAGCACCTTAAATGAAATATACAAGAAAATTTCTAAATATATAATATTGAGGACTTATTATTAAGCATGATTTGAGTATGACTTCTAATTAAAATATGTTACGGACTATGGATCATTGTTATTATTGAAGATTTATATCTTAAAATATAATGTCTTAATCAATTAGCTGATAAATAACATAAAATAGTATCTTAATTTTAGCATAGTGTCATAATAATAACAAAAAAAAGGAGCTGATTTTTTAACTAGTTGATCCAAATAAATAATACAATGGATGATTTTTAATTAAGTGATTTGTCAAATTATCCCAAGGAGAAATTAAGAGTGAATGAATGTTTCTTGAGGTGAACTAAGCAAAAATTGAGATATAATCTTCCAAGAAAACCTGGATACGATTAGTTACATAAAATGTTATGAGCAGAATTTACTAGATAACAAGTTCTTATACAATGTACATATCATTATATAGTACTTTATTAATGACTAGCTTATTATGGATCGATATAGCGATATATCTGCTAATTGGTGATGTTTCTATTATGTACTAATAATGTGGTATAATATTATGACTGGTATAAATTTATAGAATACATCGCTATATATTATGCAATGTAGGAGTTATGCTGAAATAAATATAAGATATATATTATGACTATGTGCTTTCAGTGTCATAGATTTTTAAATATGTGGTGGTACATCAATATACCATAGAGATATGTGAATATTACTCATCCCAGATAATAACTTAGAATTGGTACCTATAAACTATGCATTTAAATCCATTAAAACATGGTATATCCTTTGATTTGCATTCAAAATTATGCACTAAAATGATCTATTACTATGCTTATCAAATATATGTGTTGATCTCATATTATATGCAGCCCTATAACTATAACCCTAAGTTTACTAATGATCCATAAACCCACATTTAGTAGGGTCAAACTTAACGAATAAATACAAATTATATACTTTAAGGACTTAAAATCTATAGGATATATTAATGAAATCCCTCATAAAGACTTATGTCTTATTATAGGATTTATCAAAATAAGTATGCTTCTTGTATAGGAATATATATAGTTATAATCCTATTGATATCATATTATGGTTTAGGTAAAGCATGTGCGAGGTATAAAGCTAAAGTGTAATCATTCATTATATCATGATAAGCTTTATTATTTAGGATCAGAATCATACAAAATTATTACTTTAATGAATCCTTTATCTGGAGATATAAAAGAACTACATATTTATAAATTAATGACGATATATTTTATTTGAATATGGATATATATGTGCTTAATTTGATTATTAGGGTACATAGGATTGTGTACTTAAATTCTACATAAAACCTGGTGGATGTGTGACTTCCAAAGAGAAATTTTGACTGGTTTCTATAATAATTTTGGTGATTTGTATAAATATTCTTAAAATCACATGGTTCATTGACATAGGTACATATATTTCCATGGATATGGTATTTGTATATCTTTTGTGGGTTAATATATGGTACATAGCATGTTGTATAATTATTAATATATAGGAAACATGTTTGTTCATGGACTTAAGCAACCACATAGAAATATCTTATATATAAGTGTAGTGGGTCATATATCTAAGTTTGTAGATACATGGGTGGTTATATTAAACCTTAAGGTGTCTAAGGAACTAGAATTATAACCATAAGAAAAAAATATCCTATAAAAAAATGAATTTTTGGAATGAAATATCATAATGGTTTTATGAGTTATTTGTTTCTCTACAATGATTGACTGTTAGCTATAAAGATTTAGTTTTGAGTACATGTGTGCATTACATAATTATGAGAATATTAATATAAACAAGTGTTTAGACTTACTTATCATATATATTGGCTCATCTTGATGCAAGTTTATATGTTATGCTGCTTTAGAATGTTGTACATAGTTTAATTCTAGGGTATACATGGGTGATATAATATCATAATCGCTTGCTTTTTGTGTTAGAGGTACAATCACTAGGGGGTGAATCAGTGATGAAAGATAATCCACTTCAATTCCCAACTCTTAAACATCTAGAATACATCAATTTTATCAAGCAACATAAATATGAAAGCACATACATCCAAAGCATACATAAGAGCATGAACACATCATATATGTGGGAAACCCTCTTGGGAGATAAAACCCATTGAACCCTTCAAGATGGAATAAATTCCTATAATAAAAAGATCCAATATTTAGACCAACAACAACTGATCAAGGAACACCCATCCCTTAGTTTAGTGAGATAACAATCCCATAAGGAGCTATTGCCCCTATGTAGTTGAGCACCCATAATAATTAGACCTTTAGTTACCTTGAAAAGAACTAACCCCATAGGTAACCAAGAACCCACTTATCTACCTAAAAATATCACCTTGAAGATATACTCTTCAACTAATGGTGACCACCTTTGTCTACACTCTTCATTTCCAATCTCTCTCAAACTACCTATAAGGCTAACTTGCTCAAACTTCCTCTTCTAAGATCATTAGGTCCAATGACCTATGTGTCCTCATACATAAACTTGATTAGATAAACATAAATTATATTATTTTTTATTTGATGGTTCTTAATTATATATAAATTTTGTTTCAAAGGTTTTGTCATTCACTTGAATCCACATGCATACAACTACTCAACTCTACACTCTCAAGTCTAGAAACCATCACCTTTGCTTTCACTCTCTATAGATTATTCATGAATATTATCTTATTGGTCAACCATAAAAATTGAATTAATCCTTAATAATTATACCATGCTAATACATATCTCAAAATTCATTCTCATAGGTCGATCATTACCTCATTAGCCCCAAACCACCATTAGGTCTTGGTGAGTCCTAAAACAATTAGGCCTTCATACTCACACGTTACATGTGAGACTACTTGGACAACCTTCATCATTTATCAATTCTTAAAACACATAAAATTAGTCTCTAATAGATCCTTTCTCATTCCCTCATGGGTCCATGTCACCTGGAACTCAACCTCAACACTTGAATCTTCCAATTAGGTTTTCTTGCTCTTTACGTCTTTAAACACAAAAAACACAATCTCAAACATCTAAAACAAACACTCAAATATTTCACATAGATGTATTATTATATCATATGTGTGAATTATTCATAACCTTAGATACACATCTAAGTTATTTAAACACTTTAACACATGCTCTAAGCACTCAATTCAACTCTCTCAAAATGATTACTCATACTGCTAATGCATTCAATAAACATAGTCAACTTTAAATCCTTTATCCATATTGAATATAGATTGATAAAACCTATAAAATATATATAGATAGTCCTCATGGAGACTAAAACACTCTCCAATATTTATTTCATCTTGAAACATCAAGACACTATCAAGAACAACTCAATTATCCTTCTTGGGTCACTTGCAAAATAAGGTCAAACACATAATCATCTTTAAATCTTAATATCTTTGATTATACAAACATTCAGATATTATAATTAAGTTTTATATATGTGCCTTGAATTCCTTTAAAACTTTTATTTTTAATAAATCAATAATTTTGTCTTAGGTTAAAAATTATGAGAAAAATACTAGGCATTGGTTTTTCCTTTATTAAATTCAAATGCCAATGGTCACTATTAAACATCAGACACTTTAACCTCATCTCGTGCTTCATGGAAAATTTAACCAAATGCACACCATTGGTATCCTAAATATTATCTTGATATTTATATTTCAATGCTCAATTTTGAACTTAGATTATAGCTCCCATGATTATGCCACTTGGCAGCTCTACATGCCTTTTGCACACCCTGTACCATTAAGTCAATGAGCTTGTGTCACTTGGTAATTCTACATGTAATCTAAGCATATTTTGAATTATTGACTTAATTTGCACCATTTATCTCTAATTTAATGATCATATTCTCATTTTTTATCTACTAACAAAGCATATGAGAATGTGACACTTGTCACTAGCACGTTCCTTCGAAGCATATTGACTATTTGACTCCAATGAGTTTTTGCCACTTGGCAGCCCCATGTGAAATATTGATTATTTGAATCAATACACTCTATTAGATAATTATAAGGTAATATTAAATTCTCACCATTATATCTATGATCTTATTAAATTCTCATTATAGATCTCTTGAAAATTTGGCTAAGTATAGAAACATAATGAACTCTTTTTTGAGAGGCTAACTTTGCACCTAAATAAATTTTTCTACGCTCAACCTCATGACATAAAATTTGAACCATATGATATCCTAACATATTTTAATCAATCCATGTATTAATATGTTATTCAAACCTTTACATGTGTGAAATATAACATCATAAAACTACTTATTTGGCTTTATTTGTCAAGATGACTATTTAAACCTAGACACTCAAATGAATGTTTTGATGAATTATATTCACTTCCATAAGAACTATTAACACCCCATAGGTTATATACAACATGTTCATATCATCAATATCATCCATCAATTACCTCACTAAGTCAAACACTAAATAACTATGCAGGAACATTGAAGCACACTTTGTCATTGTCAATCTAACACACATGACACCTCATCAACAATCTTTGTCACCTTGGAGACATCATAGACAAACATACAATAGTATCCCCCTTTTTCATTAATTTCAACAATAATATAATCTTATTCATAGACTCTATCTATATCTTCAAGCTCTTTTTCCCCCTTTGACATAATGACAAAGTGGGCTTAACTCCTAATCCTGTGGATCTAAAAAGACTTTAGGGACCAATAACAGGAAATGACCACCTCTGAGAGATGATATGAACTTCTCCTAACATTGTGCATACCTCTTATTACCTTGATATTTTCAAACATTCTACATGACTACATTATTCTTTGATCATACATCACTTTTATGAAGACAAAACATACATGAACACCACAAACTACTTGAACTTACCTTAAAACATTACGAGGGAATCCCCCTAATTCACCTAAGCTTAGGTACTCTTTGATCACCTTCGAACCATCTCCAACCATGAATAAATAACACACTTTTATCCATATATTCTCTCTTAGTTTTAAGTACATAGTCCTCTGATCCTAAGACTAGGCCATTTAGAAAGCTCCCCCTTTATTTATGCATGATAAATCAATACATTATCAAGGCACCTGACTTAGTTTTATCAAGTCACCATATTTACATGATTGAGTTCATATTTATATCAAACTTCTTCATATCTCTACCATGATTGGAACATCTCACACATGCTTCCCCTCACTTTATCACAACTCTTCAAGCATTTCAAACTTTATGAGTTATCTCCCCCTAACTCTATGCTTAACACACTTACAGATCTCTCACACATATCATCAATCTTCACCATTTTGACCAACTATACCATCCTTCAAATATTTGACTAAAACTTTGATTTTAGGATTACTGTCCTTGAATATATCTTCTGAATCATTCCATCACAACACTTTGGAGTAGATTCATAAAAATCATTTCTCCCCCTATTCTAAGCATATCTTTAAATGATATTTTTGTCCTACAATATCAACCAAATATAAACAAGCATCTACCATGATTCCTCTTTATGTAAAGTGTCTCCTTAAATCTTAGAGAGAGACACCCCTTTGACATAGTGAGACTTAAAGTCCTAAAACTCAGGAGACCCCCATATCCTTGACTTCTATTTTTTCCACAAACTTATAAAAAAATATATAAAATAGAAATTATTGACTTTAATTCATGCCTATCATGGAAAACAAACCATATTTGGTCTCAGTTTGATCTCTCTTAACATGCTTAGGTTTCCAAAACCATTTGTGACCAGGCGCTCCATATACCTTATATAGCTTTTATAATTCATTCAACTTATTATTTAAATACTTAGCAATGTGACCATCTCTATGACAACTGAAACAAAAAATATCATTCATACCTTCTACTCAATGAATATTATGAATCTTATTAAATATGTCATCTTGTCTCTTAGGTTAATTATGATCAAGCTTTACTATCTTAAGTCTCCATAACTAGTTTAGTCTTTTCCCATACATTTTGGAGTAGAATCTAGAAATATGATCCATTTTATGATAATTGTAGCAAATAATATCTTTGATACATTTTTCTTGAATGTGGTAGTGATCTCCTTTTGACTGATTGCTTCTTATTGCACAGTCCTTTGCCCTATGACCAACAAGATGACAAACAAAACAATGGCCCATAAGAGATTTTGTATACCTTGAAGCATTTAGATGTCAATTGGTTTCTTCATATTTCCTTTTACCTGATTTTATTTATTATATTTCATGATACTATCCTCTTTTCCTTGATCTAATCTCTTTTGTTCTTCTTTAATCTTGCCTATCTTGAAAAAAAAATTATCATGCTCATCCTTCAATGAATCTATCTTGGTATTCAATTAAATACTCTTATCCTCTTTATCTATCATACTTAAACTTATAGCCTTTAATTGAATTCTGAGAACTTAGATGGTCTCTTTATTCCTCTTTGCTTCTTTAGTTATTTCATCCTTCAATCTACATGTTTGCTCTTCAATAATATTTATAAAATCAAGATTGGACTTCAAGTCTTCATGTTCATCTTGCTTTGAACTCAACTTGGCATTTGTCTTTTCTAACCAAGTCTTGAGATGACTACATTCTTCCTCTTTTGAACTCAGATTTGTCTTCATAACCCTTAATTGATCCTCAAGAGTGTTGATCTTATTTTTATCATCTTTTGATCTTAATCTTACTTTCACGGATTCTAGCTCCTTATTGAGCTTGATCTATTTTTTATTCTTCTTTTCCTCTCTCTCAAACTTTTCTAAGAAACTTCCCTTAAGAGAACTAATTTGTGCTTCAAGACCTTTGATCATATTACTCATTTTATATTTCCTCTTCTTTTGCTCCTTTAGTTCACCAAGTGCACCCATGAGCTCAATTTCTCTATCAACTTCTTCCTCTTCACTATCATTGAAAACTAATTTATTAAACATGATGATATGTTCACCCATATTATACCTTGGATCACTTTCAAGTGGTTAAACTTACACAGAAGGTCCTACTATGATACCAATTATTAGAGGTATAATCACTGGGATAGGGGGTGAATCAATGATTCAAGATAATCCAATTTAATTATAACTCTTAAACATTTAGCATGCATTCAAAGCATATATAATAGCATGAACACATCATATATATAGGAAACCTTCTTGGGGGATAAAACTTACTAAACCCTGAAAGATGGACTACAGTCTTATAGTAACAAGATCCAAAATTTAGATCATAAATAATTTATCAAATAACACCCATCCCTTAGTTTAGTGATACACCAATCCCATAAGGAGATACTGCCCCTATCTAGTTGAGCAGCCACAACAACTAGACCTTTAGCAAGCTTTACCTTACAAGGAGGAAATAACCCCCTAGTCAACTAAGTACCCACTTAGATACCTAAAAATATCATGTTTAACATTTTTTCTACTCTTTAGCTAATTATAACCACCTTTGTCTACATTCTTCACCTCCAATTTCTCTTAAGTTGCCTTTGGGGCTAACTTGCTCAATCTTCCTCTTCTAGGCTCATTAGGTCCAATGACCTATGTGTCCTCCTACATCATCTTAATCAGATAAACATGATTGATATCATTTAATATATAATGGTCCTTAATAACCTATACCTTTTATTTTAAAGGTTATATCCTTCACTTTAATCCACACATACATAACTACTCAAATTTACACTCTCAAGTCTAAAAATCCTCAACTTTACTTTCACTATTTATAAAGTCTTCATGAATATTATCTTATTGATCAGCCATAAGACTTGCCTTAATAATTAATACTTATATAATGTTAATACATATCTAAAAATTCATTCTAATATTTCATTCATTACCTCATTATCCCCAAACCACCATTGGTTCTTGATGAGTCCTAAAACAATTAGGCCTTCATACTCACACATTACATGTGAGACTACTTAGACCAAATTCATCCTTCACCAATACTTAAAACACATAAAAATAGTCTCCAATATATATTTTATCATTACCTCATGGGTAAATGTCACCTATAAATCAACCTCAACACTTTAACCTAACAATTAGGTCTCCTTACTCTTTAGGTCTTCAAACACAAAAAACATAGTCTCAAACTTTTGAAGCAAACATTCAAATATTTCACATAGACATATAATTAGATCACATGGGAGAAATATTAAGACCTCATTTATATCTCAAAGTTATTTATACACTTAAAAATAGGCTCTAATCACTCAATTCAACTCTCTAAAAATGATCACTCATATTGCCAGTGCATTCAATAAACATAGTCAACTTAAAATCATTTATTCATATTGAATATGGATTGATCAAACCTTAAGTGTGTGTGTGTGTGTATATATATATATATATATATATATATATATATATATATATATATATATATATATATATATATATATATATATATATATATATGGTCTTCATGGAGTATAAAACATTTTTCAATAGTTATTTCATCTAAAAACATCAAGACACTATCAAGAATAGCTCAATTATCCTTCTTGGGTCACTTGTAGAACAAGGTCAAACACATAGTCAAATTTAGAGATTAATATTTTTGACCATATAAACATTCAAATATTATAATTAGATTGTATATATTTAAATTTAATTTATTTACAAATTTTATTTTTTCCTACATCGATAAATTCATCCTACATCAAAAGTTATGATCAAAATATTGAGCACTAGTTTTTCTTTTGTTAAATTCAAATGCCAATGGTCACTCTAAAACATGAGACAATTTGACCTCAAAACATGATTCCTATAAAATTTGGCTAAATAAAAACAATATATATCCTTATTATTATCTTTACATTTATCTTTCAACACTCACCATTTATCTTAGATCATAACTCCCATGATTATGCCACTTGGCATCTATGTGTGCCTTCTGCACACCCTATACCATTCAGTGAATGAGTTTATGCCACTTGGCAGTTATGCATGAAATATGAGAATACTTTTAATTATTGATGTAATTAAAACTATTTATATCTAACTTCATGATCATACACTCATTTTTTATCTACTGACAAATCATCCAAGAATGTAACACTTGTCACTAGTGTGTGCCTTCTAAGCATATTGACTATTTGACTCTAAGGAGCTTTAACCACTTGGCAGCCTTGTATTTAATCTTGAGTATTTGAATAAATAAAATATATTATATCATTATCCATTTATATTAAATTATCACCATTATATATATTATTTGATTAAATTTTCACCATAGATCTCCTCTTGTAAATTTGGCTAAGTATAGAAACATAGTGAACTCTTTTCTAAGAGGCCAACTTTATACCTTAATAACTTTTGCTATGATCAACCTCATGACCTGAAATTTGAACCATATGATATCCTCACATAAGTTAATCCATCCATATATCAATATACTCTTCAAACCTTAACACATTTGTAATATAACATCATAAAACTATTTACTCAACTTTATCTATCAAGATGACTATTTGAACCTAGACACTCAAATCACTATTCTGATGAATTTAATTCACTTACATAAGCACTAATAACACCCCATAGGGTCTCTTCAACATGTATATATCATAAATATCATACATAAATTACCTCACTAAGTTAAACACTGAGTAATAATGTAGGAACATTGAAACACAGTAAATTACACTTTATCATTGTCAATCTAACACACATGACACCTCATCAACAACCTTGGTCACACCTTAGAGATATCATAGACAAAAATCAAACATGTTTTTATATTCATGGATCATTTTATTCTTGAAATCATAAGTTTTTTTTAACGTATTATTATTTAGTTTTGAACTATGATAGTATGGGATATCATAGAGTACTATAGTGACATTGTATATCATACTTGGATGGTACATACTAAAATTGTTATGCTTAAACTCACATCTATGTTTGAATAACCAATTGTATGTGTCTTGGTTAATATTATGAATAGTATTCTTGTGATAGTTAGTAGGACTATATGTATGCATGCATACAAATATGAGAGTTTAATGAATGCTTTGTTAGTATAGTATTATGTTCTACGCAAACTGTGACTTACTATGTTATGTCTAATTGCTTAAGTACAAGCTTATGTTTTCATGTTTGTAAGACTAATTTATATTATTGATTGTGGAAAACAAATAATTATGTATTATAACACTAGACTATGGTAATATGGATTACCATAGGGTGTATCATGTTTAGAAACTATTGTCTTAGTGAAAATCTAAAGTTAAATATGTATTTACATGGATGGTATAAACTGTAGTCATTATTTATAGTATGAGATATAAAATAATATAGAATTAATTCATATGTTTGAAAAAATAAATATATAATTTTTTTATTAGTAGGATGTAAATTAAATTAATCTTGTGGTTGAATTGTATTTGACCAGTCTATATTGATGATATAGAGTAATGAGTGAGATGGACTTCACTAGCTTACTAGTATCACAATAATAGATGAAGGCAGTCTGATCAAGTGGTGTGTATGAAATTGATTGATCTAGATCATTAGTATTTATTATTTTTAAAACATTAGGTCAAATTATGTTTAGTGATACATTATCATTTCATGAGTATGATTCACATGTTTGTGTGATATCTTGTAATAGAATGGATTAATATGATACACTACATGTTTAGTTTAGAATCATACAACACATGAGTCCTTAATTCTCTCTATATATTACTACACCATCACTATCTAATCATCCATAAAGAGAGGGCCATTTTATAATTAAATTAGTTTAGTGGATTATTGGTCCATGGTTGGTGTGGAAAATCACTCGAATGGTTCTTTTCCTCCACACAATAGTACTAATTATCGAGATGACACTTGAGATTTTCATAAATAGTTGAGTTTGAGAACTATGCTTTAGGAAAGCCATGTATCTTATATGTACATGTATTATTTTGTACTTATTATTGAATATAGTCATGAGAGTTGTAATTATTTGTTATTATATATTGATAATGATGGATGTAGACTTGTAGTAACTATGGTTGAGTTAATATAGTTACTTTGTATATTTACATTTTGATGTACTATCATGTTATTAGGGATTAATAATATGTGATGTCATATGTTTGTTTGTGTTTATCACACATTGAGTATTTCATATGATCTCTATATATTCTCATGGTGCAATCTATATTTGGTATATGTGTTTAACAAAAAAAAACACATTTTTCTAGTTGGACCCTAATGGGATTGTTACTTGTGGTATCAGAGTTATGGCTTGAACTCTAGGACCTAATGAGTTCATTAGTGTTTTTGTACCTTTTCATTCATTGATGTGAACCTAGTGACATGAATTATTTCACTAATATTTTGGAATAGTAGTCTTCAGCTCAAAACCATGCTACACCATGGTTAGAGTTTTGAGACTTGATAGATTCTCCTATTTGGCTTGGTGACTTTTGTAATCATGTGACATTTGTGAAATATGCGTGGGGAAACATTGAGTGTGTACCATTAGGAGCACTTGTACCCTTTTTGAGTTATTTAGGGGTTGGTTTAAAAAGTGTTCCAAATGTTGATGGTTGTATACAAGGTTTGGTAGGTAAGTATATATCATAGTTCATGAGTTATGAACAAAATATTTCTACCATAGTTTGATCACTCAAATTGAACACCTCAAGTATGATTACATATTTATTAGTAATTAAGTTACCTTTGCCATTATTTTTTTGTGTTTTAAGTGTTTTATAAGCATGGTATGCTTCTCTCTTAAATATGTGTGTTTTGGTTTTGTGTATTATATTCACTAATCTTAGGAGTGGTAAATTATATAAGACCATTTTTAGTTAGTACTACCTAGGGCGTTGGGAATTTTCTTGTAGTAGATTATTGATATTTTGCTTGATAATTACTTTGTATTAGAATTTTTTTTATGGAATTTTCACCCTTAAGGTATGTGGTTTAGAAAGGAGTGTCAAATTTAATAGTTATCCTAGAGGTGAGATATTATTATGTCATTATCATTTGATAACATTAAGCTATTGAGAGGATTTATATTTTCATGATGTTGATTTAGTGTTATCTATTATGGGGACTTATTTTTGAATGATGTTTTACTGTACTTCCTTCAATTTTGTGGGAGAATTTCTTATACTTCTTTTTAAGAGAGAAGTTATTAGATTGGAGGGATTTATACATCTTTATGATTGGTATTTTTTTATTTTCCAATTTTGAAAATAGTTTTTGAAACCTATACTTACAAATCTAGTAAGTAGGTAGTGATTTAGCAACATTGAGTTACAACATTTTATTGTTTACCTTGTGAGGGTATGTAGGAATTTTTGAGATGTTAGTTATCAACTTTTCACTTGTGACTCTTAAGGGTCACAACTTTACCTTGTCTTATGATTTTAGACCATGTGGAGTAAACCTTGAATTATATATTAAATTTTATATTAGAAATTATTATGTTATTTTCCACCCTTGATTAGATTGATATTATTCTTTCTTAGCTTAAAACATGTTATTTTGTAAGAGTTATCTCATAATTGTCATAAGAAGTGAGTAGGGTAGAGGATGTATGGAACATCTTGTCAATCTAAGGGTTGAGATAAACTTTAATTTGTTGCATTCTAGTCAAGTAAGTAGAGAAAAATTGTCTCTATTGCTACTTTATAAGGTTGTAAGGATGGTGTGATCCTTGGCCTTTGTATGTTATGTTAATTTTAACATTATTCCCTTTTAACCATGAATATAAAAAATAGGTTAAGTTATGAAATTTGAAACTAGTTATGTTTAGTTAGTGGTAACTTAATACAATTATAGATTGATTATATGATTTATTTTGTATGTATGTTGATACATCTAAAAAAAATAGATCATATTATTGCTTTCTATGATCTATTAGCATAAAATTATGATCCAATGAGCATTATGTACTTTTTGGAGATCATCGAGTCATGAAGACTTAAGGGAAGATTGGTGAATTAGGAATGTGAGTTCTAAGTGATAGGATGGTATCCTAATTAACCTCATATTGACTCAGTTATTATTGAGTTGGATCTAATTGAGGACTTATTGAATCCAAGATTTGATAGGTGGAACTTATATTCAGTCATGTGGCCATACGTATGTATATGATAGAACATTTATTTCATGATTTTATATACATTGGAATGCAATATTTCTAGTTCTTATTCATCATCATACTTGTCAAGGGATCTATGGAGCAGTGACAGTATTGACATGTTATACTTATTAAGATCTATGTGTAGTAGTGATAGTATTACTTATACACATTATTCTTAATAGGTTCCCTAATTACTTTTCTTTGAAATGATAAAAACACTCTCTAGGATAGAGAGATCTGTTGAGGGCTAGAAGATTTTATGGAACACTCCCTAATCATTTATATTGGCTTATATGATTATCTTATTGCTATGATGATCTTATGTGTTTTTGGGAAGGTGGTGTAACTTTCACTGAGTTGTGTATATGGGCTTCTCTTATTTGGTAGATCTAGACTTTGGGGTGGTCATGAAAAGAACATTTAGATTAAGTAATGCTCTCAAACCTTTTTTTCATAAAATTAAATGTCATTGAGTTGGGTCTTGTGGGACAAATATGCCAGGAATAGGGTAAATTAAAGGAACTATGATGAGTTATGTGGGTAATATCTCATTTATTTACTTAAGTATATTATATACCATGTTATTACTTTGGTAAATTATTTTTTCAATTCAAAAACTTATGTTTGAATAAGAGTTATTGGGGATGATGACTAACTTTAGGGGAAAAGATGTTACATCCCAATTTCTCACTAGGCAAACTTGTTAAATTATTCATAGATATCTGTAGTTAACAAATTTAGATTTGGTTATATATCTAACTAAACTTGAGATTTATGCTATTGTAGGATAGTAGAATATTGTTTAGATACACGATGATACATGATTTCTTAATGTGAATTGGTTAATCTATACATTTACATGTTAAGCATATTAATGTATTGTTTCAGTTATATTATTACTATATGTTTATCATATGATATAATCTAATTACCTGCATGTTGTGAGGTGGATGCATGAGAATTCATCCTCAGAGTGTGTCAGAGGGAGAGCATCATCAGAGAGGGTGATGTAGATGGTGATGTCGAAGTTCAATAGAGAGCTAACAAAATCTTGTACACACCACAAAAGTTAGTACATGGTATAAATGAATTAAAAATAATTTCTTATGTTGCCTTTATTTCTTGTTTGGAGTGATGTTTTCTATGGTTACCAAAGTTAGTAAAATATCGTAATGAATTCCTTTGCATGTTTTGCATTTTGTACCATCAATAATGGTAGGAATAATTTTGGCAAAAATAAATTTACAATATAGGTTATTTTTAAATTTTGACATTGCTATTGAAAATTGATAAAATATATTAGATGCTAATTTAATTAAATAAAATTATAAAATATTAGCATTTCATATTAAAAAATGAAAATTATCTTGAAAAAAGAAAAATAAAGAAAAACTAGAGAATAAAATAAAAACATCTAAAAAAATTAAACATACTAAAATAACATAAACAAAAGAAATAAAATTTTAAAAAAAGAATGAGCTTTAAATAAAAAAATTGGAAAGCATGTTTCCATTAAAGAGAAAAAGAAAAAAAAATCTAAGGCCTTAGAAAAAGGCTATGCTTTATCTTGTAGGAAGGAAAATGAAAAAGGATATAAGTGGTTTTTAAAAGGATAAAAATAGAATAAAAGGAAAGAAGGTAGTAAAGCATGGAAAAAGGAAGATAAAAGATGAATTTGGTAAGACAAGGAAATGAAAGGAAAGAAAGGATCAACAAGCATGTGGCCAGGCAGGGATTGTATTCTTATTTTGTGTATTAAATAGTAACTGGTATTATTTTTATGTTATAAATAGGCAAATATGATTTTAAATCTCATAACTCAGCTATATGTATACTAAGTATGAAGGCTTAACAAAGAGTAAATAAATGGGTATCACACACACACACACACACACACACACACACACACACACACACACACACACACACACACACACACACACACACACACACACACACACACACACACACACACACACACCCGTGTGTGTGTGTGTGTGTGTGTGTGTGTGTGTGTGTGTGTGTGTGTGTGTGTGTGTGTGTGTGTGTGCACTAAGTATGAAGGCTTACCAAAGAGTAAATGAATGGGTATCACACACACACACACACACACACACACACACTTTAATGACATTACAATCAAAAATGAGGAAACATTTGGTGATCAACAACTTCATTATGAGCTATAAATATTAATAATGTGTGTGAAGCAATTCATATAAGAGTTTTGTTATAGTGAGCACCATATAAATAAATAGAATATGCTATTGAATAAAAATAAAAATTAGCACTTCATTCATAGTTACCATCTAAGTATATAGAGATTTAATTTGGATAAATAATAGATAGATAAGGGAATATACATAGCACATTAAATAAAATATACAGTGCAATTTCAAAATATATAATATTGAATACTTATTATTAAGAATGGTTTGAGTGTGACTTCCAAGTAAAATATGTTACAGAGTATGGATCATTGTTATTATTGAAGAGTTATATCTTAAAATATAATGTCTTAATCAATCAATTGATAAATAACATAGAGTAGTACCTTAATTTTAGTGCAATTTCAAAATATATAATATTGAATACTTATTATTAAGAATGGTTTGAGTATGACTTCCAAGTAAAATATGTTACAGAGTATGGATCATTGTTATTATTGAAGAGTTATATCTTAAAATATAATGTCTTAATCAATCAATTGATAAATAACATAGAGTAGTACCTTAATTTTAGCATATAATAATAATAATAATAATAATAATAATAATAATAATAATAATAATAATAATAATAATAATAATAATAATAATAGAAAAAAAGGAGGTGATTTCTTAGCCAACTGATCTAAATAAATAATACAATGGATTTTTTTTAATTAAGTGATTTTAAAATTCTCCTAAGGAGAACTTAAGAGTGGATGAATGTTTCCTGAGGTGAAACAAGAAAAAACTAAGATATAATATTCCAAGCAAACCTAGATAAGGCAATCTATATAAAAACTTATGAGCAAAATTTACTAGACAATACGTTCTTATACAATGTGCATACATTATATAGTACTTTATTATTGACTAGTTTTATTATGGATCGATATAGTGATATTTATTCTAATTGGTGATATTTATATTATGTACTAATAATATGGTATAATATCATGGCTGGTATAACCTTAGAATACATCGTTATATGTTATACAATGTAGGAGTTATGCTGAAATAAATATTAGATATATATTATGATTATATGATTTTAGTGCCTTAGATTTTTAAATATGTGGTTGTATGAGAATATACCATAGCAATATATGAATATTAATCATCCTAGTTAATAACTTAGCACCCAAGTTAATGGCCCAAATTGGTATTCAGATCTTTTGGTATTTTAAGGAATATGATATATATTATCAAGATTTGGTACCTATAAACTTTGCATTCAAATCCATTAAAACATAGTTGGTATATCCCTTGATTTGCATTAAAAAATATGCACTAAAATGATCTATTTTTATGCTTATCAGATATATATGTTAATGATATCATATTGTATGCATCCATGTAACTATAACCCTGAGTTTACTAATGATCCATAAACCCACATTTAGTAGGGTTGAACTTAATGAATATATACGAGCTTTATATGTTAAGAACTTAAAATCTATAGGATATATGAATAAAATCCCTCACAATGACTTATGTCTTATTATAGGATTTATCAACATAAGTATGCTTCTTGTACTGGCATATATATAATTATAAGCCTATTGATATCATATTATGGTTTGCGTAAAACATGTGAGATGTATAAAGCTAAATTGTAATCATTCATTATATCATGATAAGCTTTATGATTTGGGATCAAAATCATAAAAAAGTATTACTTTAATGAAGCATTTATCCTTATATATAAAATAACTACATATTTATAAATTAATGATGATATCCTTAATGTGAATATGGATATGCATGTGCTTAATTTGCTTACCCTTGTACATAGGATTGTGTACTTCTAATTTAGATAAAACCTGGTGGATGCATGACTTCCAAATATAAATTTTGAGTGGTTGCTATAATATTTTGGTGATTTGTATAACTATTGGTAAAATCACATGGGTCCTTAACATAGGTACATAGTTGTCCATGGATATAGTATATGTATATCATTTGTGGGTTAATATACGCTACATAGTATGTTGTACATTTAATCATATATAGGAAACATTTTTGTTCATGGACTTAAGCAACTGCATATAAATATCTTATATACAGGTGTAATGGGTCATATGTCTAAGTTTGTAGCTACCTAGGTGGTTATATTTAACCTTAAGGTGTCTAGGGAACTATAATTATAACCATAAGAAAACAATCTCCTAGAAACAAAATGAATTTTTAGAATGAAAGATCATAATGGTTTTATGAGTTATTTATTTCTCTGTAATGATTGAATGAATATTAGCTATAAGAATTTAGTAGAGAGTACTCATGTGCAGTACATAATTATGAGAATGTTAACATGAACATGTGTTTAGAATTACTTAGCATATATATTAGTGTATCATGATCCGTGTTTATATGGTATGTTGATTTGGAATGCTAGTATGTAGTCTAATTCTAGGGTATACCTAGGTGGTACAATCCCATACTCATTTGATTGTTGTTACCTGCATGGATCGTTTGATTATTGAAATTGTAAGTTTGGTTCTGTACTTTTATGTAGTTGTGAACTATGATAGTGTGGTATATCATAGAGTAATAAAATAACATTGTATATATCATATCTGGATGGTAAATACTAAAATTATTATGTTTAAACTCACATCTATGTTTGACTAACCAATTATATGCGTGTTAGTTAATATTATGAATAGTATGTTTAAGATAGTTAATAAGACTATATATATGTGTACATATAACAATGAGATTTTAACGAATTGTATGTTAGTATAGTATTGTATTCCATGTGAACAAAGACTTATTGTGTTATGTCTAATTTCTTGAGTAAAATCTTGACTACTTTATATGATTGATTGTGTAAAACTAGTAGTTATGTCTTAGACCACTAGACTATGGTAATATGGGTTATCATAGGATGTAGCATGTTTGGAAACTATTATCTTAGTAAAAAAATTTAGTTAAATGTGTATTTACACAAATGGTATAAACTATAGTCAGTATTACTAGTATGGAATAGAAAATAATGTAAGATTCATTCATACATTTGAGAAATAAATGTATGCCTGGGTTACTTCTATGTTTCAATGTTATATGATGTGTTTGATAGTAGGATTTAAATTAAATGAATATTGTGGCTTAATTGTATTTGACCAATATGTATTACTGATATAGAGTAAGGAGTGAGATGGATTTCACTAGCTTACTAGTATCATAATAACAAATGAAGGTAGTCCGATCAAGTGGTGTGTATGAAATTAATTCATCTAGATCATTATTATTTATTATTTATAAAAATTTGGGCCAAAGTATTTTTAGTGAGACATTATCATTTCATGAGTGTGATTCACATGTTTGTGTGTATCTCACAATATAATGTATTTCTATGATACATTGCATATTTAGTTTAGAATCATACATCACATGGGTACTTACTTGTCTCTCTGGATTCCTACACTATCACTATCTACTCATCCATAAAGGGAGGGCCATTTCCTAAATATATTAGTGTGGGGGATTATTGGTCTATGGTTGGTGTGAAAAATTGATTGGATAATGCTCTCCCTCCCCATAGTAGTACTAATTATTGAGATAACACTAGAGATTACCACAGATACTTGAGTTCAATAACTATATATTGACAATGGTAATTGTAGAATTTTAGTAACTATGGTTAGGTTAATATAGTTACTTTTTATATTTTCATTTTGGTGTACTATCATGTTATTAGGGATCAATAATATGTGATGTCATATGATTGTTTTTATTTATCATAAATTAAGTATTTCATATGATATTTCTAGATTCTTTTGGTGTAATCTATATTTGGTATATGTGTTCAATAATAAAAAATCATGTTTTTCTAGTTGGACCCCTAGTGGGGTTGTTACAAAAACTCATGGAAACTCACCTGAGTGACTATGGTAAGGGGTGGAAGAGGTGTCATCACAAAAGAGCTCTTCCTTTATTCCCCTAAAGGAGTTATAGACTTATCCCTTAGATTGGTTGTCCCAAAAGCCTGTATGGTATATTTTGTAGATTTAGGAGTCTAAGGACCTAAGAAACATCTCATAATTTCCCTCCTAATTTGAGGGTATGAATCCCTTTGGATGTCTTTTCTATTGGTTATTCATCTGTTGGTTCTTTTGATGGGGAAGGAGGTCAATCATGTGACTAATTATCATGTGGTTGGGTTAGAACACACTGATAGCTCCATGAATTTTTGGCCTTTTCCTTAGTCACCTCAGGATCATATTGAAGGGCCTAAGCCCAAATAATATATATTGGCTTATTCCTCATCCTCATCCATAATTCAGTGTCATCCACTACATTTAGGAAGACAACATCATGATCAAAATCATGATGATCATATAAATGTGTACCTTTTCTCCTTAATATGTAGGAGGTATCCCCTTCCATTTTTCCTAAGATCCTACTCCCTGAAAGGAGCCACTTATAAATTATATTGAGTCCTGACCTTGCCAACATGATTGACATGTGATCTAATCACATGTTGATGCTTCCCAATGCTCAAAGGAGTCTTGAAATAATATACTAAATACCTTTGACCCAATTATTAATCAATGATATTATAAATTTGATATGCAATTTCTTTTTTAGTTATTGTGTTTGAAACATGGTGTGGAAAAAGTATGGTGGATGTCCTTGGTCCTTCTACCCTTATGATAGTGACATCTAGGTAATACTAATAGTTTCCCATTTTTCCAAGGATCTTTGTTATATTATCAGATAATCTAGGCATTACAGTGGCCTATATTACCTATAATATTTGAGGATAAACCTCATCACATATCCTCTTAATTTCATTCTTAAACCTATGAATGAACATAAAATAATAGTCTTCACCTATCCTTTTCATTAAATTTTCAACTGAAGACTACCATACTTGACCATAGGGCTTGTAAATTTTTCCCATTACTATATCAAACAAGTAAGACATCATGTAAAATTTCCCATCGGCTAGCCTTTGGTTAGGGTAAAACACTTGTGATTTCAGCCTTGCACTTACAATTTTCATAAGGGTAACCAATTTATCATATGTTAGAAGTATGTCCAGTAATGAGACACATCCAACCTAAACATATGCAATATTGGTAAATCTATACAACCTATTCATAAGAGTCATAGCTGCCCTAATTTTAGGTCTAAACTTGATAATATGATTGGATGAAATCACCCCTTTGGGATTCATCTTATAGCCTTTGACTAGTCATTACTTTAATTTCCCTTCTACCATATTGTGCTCAAGCCAAACATTGGTTGAGACTTGATAATAATTAGTTTCATGGCTAGGAAGTCTAAGATACCTTTCAAATTCCCTACTTTAAATATAGGAAAATGCATTCTTAACTTTCCTAACATGTATAATATCTCGAAAAAATGTTCCATTAAAAAATAAAACTTTTAATAGGTTAATTCATGGCATTATTTTTTATTTATTTATTGTTTGGTGGAGGCCTTATGTTTTGTTAGGAAGTATAGGTCATCTATGTATTGTTTGTCTTCTAGAGAAATTTGGTCTTGAGTAGATTATGGCCTTACAAATTTTACCTCCTCTTAAAGTGTCGAGTAATGCAAAAATTTGAAGTCCAAAGTGCTTATTATGAACGTGGTGTCCATATACTTGTGCCCCTTACAAATATGTAAGGAGAGAAAATTGGAGGATGACCTTGATTCAAAGAGGAGGCCATTATTTTGTTTTGACTACTATAATTCCTCCTTGTGAATTGACTAGTTTGTTTTGTGTTTGTTCACTAAGGAAACTAGGGATTTTAGGATGGTAGAAGGCTAAAATAAAAATTACTTGATCGAAATAGTAATGAAGAATTGAATAAATTTTTCAAAAATTTTGTATATATTATTCCCAAGCTTAATTATTGAATTCATTTATGTGCCATCAATGTCGATAATAAACTTTTCCTTTAGTTCCCATTTCAATTTTAACTTGTCACTTAGCTTTGGTAGGTTCACTTTCCTACCTAATGGCAACATTTCATTAAACTCTTTCATCTATTCATCTTGTTTGAGATGATTGTGAATTCTCTATTAACTAGTTCCTTTACCTTGTTATCAAATTTTTTAAGGTGTACCTTGATTATGCCTCCCTTAGATTAAGATAATTGTCTATTTCTTGTCTTGTCATATATTTATATTTTTCATTGTGCTTCATATACTTTGTGGACACAAGTTAACATGATTAAGTCATATGGAATGATCTCAAGCCTATAGTAACTCAATAAGCTAAAACCATTGTTGATTATTTATTTGAAGTGTGTATGTCATAGAAAGTTATGGGTAATGGATTATTGACACATGGAGTGATATCGATGACCCTAAGAGTTTGGAGACTCAAATCCATTAGCCATTAAATCTTAATTCTACCTTTATTATTAAAAAGTTGTTTTTGAATGCGAATATGTTAAATGTCACCTACTCAAATATCAAAGCCCAAAAACATTATAATGTAGACCAAAGATTTTTTTAATACTTTCAAGGATACATTTGACAAAAATATTCCAAGTGTCAAATCATTCATAACCATAGAAGATCAGGGCCATAAGAATGTAAAGGCTTGGAACCATTAGACCGTTCATGAACAAACAGACTCTATGTTGATTGGTTCTCAAAAAGACACCACGTGGTGAGTTTTAAGGGTTTGGTAACATTGAATACTAAAACATTTATTAACTTTCAAAAAATATATTTAAAGATGTAAATCCAATTATTGAATTTTAATAGCTTAGGATCATCCAAAGGCTTAGAAACTTTGTAAAAACTAAAGGCTATGGTGATGCGAGAGTGATGTGTGTTACAATCCTGTGTAACAGAAGTGGGCCTATATCATGGGAGATTAACAAATCTAGGTCAATGGTCATCTAATCACATAAAGTACATAGAGAATCTAGGATGAAATAAAATTATTACTTTATCTTATGAATTAAACCATTGATTTTGAAAAATTCATAAAATCCCAAGGTTCAAAATAACTTAAGATACTAGTTCAATCTTTGATTTTCATTATCTAAATTCTTTTAAATTTATTATTCATGGGAATAACCTTAGATTGTAAATGAAGAACAATAAATTTATGGACTTCTAAGGGTTTACAACTTCCCCAAATAAAGACTTTCTAGTAATAGGGGCCCATTTAAAATTTTAAAATGAGGTGGGTGTGTGTTAGGGGCACAAAAAATAGTGACTCATAGGAGAAAATACTCCTGAGTATTTTGAGAACCCATAATTTTAGCAATGTATCAAAAAAGAGCTTCAATTATGAAAAATAAAGAATAAGTAAACTAAACCTTAGAATAAACTCTTATTTCCTCATGCAACATACTAACCCTTTCCATTCCTTGGATCTATGTGTGATCTTAGTGAAATCAATTTCCCTAGGTTATGAAAGTTTTCACAAAGTCTTAGATAGACACTGTAGGTTTTTTTTTTACCTTAAAACATTTTTACAACCAAGTAGTAGGGAAAGCCTGGGTATTGCTCTACTACCAGCCAGACATCCATAGATCTAATTTCTATACCTCTTGTTCCACTCCAATCCTTACTCTAATACCATCTAGGTGTCCATATCCCTAGTATAGATTACTTGAGTCACCTAATTTATATCACTTTATATGATTTTTTTTTAAGGTTGGGAACCACCATTGGATCGATGTATGTATAAGAAAACTTTTTTTGGTCAATACATCCTTATCAATATCTATCTAGTTCTATGTTTATTATTATTTATCTAATTTTTAACATGTAATAGTGTATTTGATCTTTGGAAATGGAAACTCTTTCTAAAATTCTCATGATAATAATCAGAGTAAATCTAAATAGTTTAATGAACCCATTTATCCCAAGTAGAACCTAACTTAATAAAGATACATACCTCAAGTCGAGATAATTTGATACTACCAAAATAGATCTTTATGAGTACCAATTATGTTCCCTTATATATTATCCCATTTTCTTTCAGCATATCCTTTTTAATTTTTTCCCAAGAAATTGGTTGATCTATTTTTCCATTTTAAGAATATAACCTAGAAAGCATAAAAACTAATCTACTGAAAGTAGGAAAGTTAATCTAGAAAATAGGAAAATCTAGTCTATAAAACAAGAAATCTAATCTAGATAATAGTAACTATAATCTACCCCTAATTTAAATATTCACTTATATTTCACTCTAATTCATCTCTATTTGGAGTAGCCATGAAGTAGTGCTTCAAAAACTATCCATTGACTAGAAAGGTGAGGTCATTACCCTAAAGGTCTTTCAATTGAAAGGCATTATTGCCAAAGATTTTTGATATCTTATATGGTTCAATACATAGGGGAGTGAAATTATCATGTTTTCACTTATTTTCATGTGCTTTGTCCTGTATTATCACTAAGTTTGAAATCTTGAAGGCTATCAAACCACCTTTTGACAATATCTTGATGTTTATTGAAGTTATGTAGTGATTTTTTTTGCATCTTCCATCTGGACTATATCTAATAGTCTAAATTGTACTCCTTCATCTTCTCCCATATAATCCTACATGAATTGGTACATTGGTATTTTTAGAGTAAGAGGGAAGATTGGTTATCATCCATACACCAACAAAAAAGGTGAAGCTTTGAGGGATTGCTTGTGCCTAGTTCTATCTACCCATAGTGCATATATAAATAAGAGGCTCTATTCTCTAAGTTTATATTATGCCAAATTATTAATGGCATCCATCCTATTCTTATTAGTGAAATATATCACTCCATTTCCTTTTGGATAATATTTTAAGTATGACTTTATTATGATTCGATTGTCATAGGCCCATTCTATGAATTCATAAGATTGAAAAGCTAGACCATTGTCACAAACTAGGGAAATGGGAGTGACAAATTTGGTCAATATATTTTTTTCCAAAAAATTGATGTCTCAATTTCTCTATAATTATTCATTGTTATGGATTGCATCCACCTAGTGCAGTAATTTATAAATGTGAGGACAAACTTATGTCTTTATGAAGAGTTTGGGTTTATTACCCAAATAAAATCAAGTCCCTATTAGGTGAAGGGGAATCCTTCAATAACTATCTACAATGACATGGCAACATTTATTTCCTTTTTCCCAAATACTTGACATTTGTGGCAAGTCTTGATATGGCTATGTGTGCCCCTAAATATTTTAGGCCAATAACATCCCATTCTCAAGATCTTGTGAGCTGTGATTTTACCTAAGGGATACTCACTACAAATATTTTGGTGTAATTTATCTAAGATGTCTTTATCTTCTTATTTTGAAACACATCTCAGATAGATGCCTTCATAATTATTTATGTATAAGACCCCTTTCTTGATCATGTAGTTAGCTTATTTTAGCCTAAGTGTTCATCTTTACTCCCTATTAAGTTCAGTAGTCAATTCCTCATGAGTAGATAATATATGATGTGTGAGTACTATTCACCACTAGCTACTTGATATTCATTAATGTATTCAATACTAATGGATGGATCAATTTTTGTCATTATCTAGATGATCTCCTATCCTCTCACCATGTTGGATAGTCTAATGTCAAGATCAAATTTAGGGAGTTTGGCCATGCATTTTCTTCTTCTTTTGCCCAACTCCTTTTATCCAAGTGTGAACTTGATGGTTGGGTTAGGGATAATAGTGAATGCCATGTTCCTTAGGATATAATGCTTGGATTTCTTGACCACTTTGATCAAGACATATATCTACTTGTTAATCATTTAGTATTTTAACTCAATATCCTTCATATTGGTGTTCATGAAGGCAATGGGATTTTTATTGTCTTCTACCTTTTGTGTTAGTACTATAACAATAGTATGTTCTAAAGGAAAGGAGTAAAGATAGAAATATTTACTAAAGTCTTAACTAATTAAAAATGGAGCTTGAGAAAAAATAGCCTTGATGTCTTGGAATTATTTCTAGGATTCTATCATCTATTTAATCTTCGCATTGTTCTTTACCATGGAATTGAATGGCTTGACAATCTTGGAAAATCCAATAACAAACTTCCTTACAAAGTTACTTTTGCCAAAGAAGGATTTTAGTTATTTCATGTTATTGGGTATGATTAGCTTGGAGATGGCCTAGACCCACCCATTATTAATCGATGAAAATCCTATCCTTGGTTCCCTTACTAATCCTAAAGATACTATTTTTTAGATTTAGAGAAACTCCATATATCATACATCTATCAAAGACTTTCTATAGATGATCTATATGGTTAGCTCTATTCTTTGAAAATACTATGAGGCCATCCATGTGGATGATGATATACTTCCCTACTAATCCTTTAAAGTAAAAATACATCACCCTTTGAAAGGTGGATCTTGCATTGATTAGGATAAATGACATATTTTTGTATGCAAAAGTCCCTACTTGGTGGTGAAGGTAGTCTTCATCCCATTTTATAATTTGACCAATACCTGATTGTAGCCTAAGAATCCATCCAAGAAGGACATCATTTAAGACCCACTTAATTTTTTAATCACCTCATCTAAAGAAGGGAAGGGGTATTTGTCTTTCTTTTAAGTTATATTTAAATTCTTAAAATCCACACAAACTCTAATTTATCTATTATTTTTTTTGACATGTATAATATTTCCTACCTAGGACAAATCCTTGATTGGGTAAATAATTTTATCATCCAATAGATTTTGTACCTCAATTTGTATGAGAGGTTCCAAGATTGGGTTCACTGGCCTCTACCTTTGCCTAAAAGGTGTATTGTCTAGCTTTAAAAGGATGGTAAGAGTGATCACTCTAGGTTCAAATACCTTTAAATAATCATAAGTCCATGTAATGGCATCTTTTTACTCCATGAGCAACCTCTTCAATCTTTGATTTTCATCTTTTGTACATCTCAAACCTATATTGACCAATTGCAGATGTAGAAGGGTTCCCAACTTTTCTTTGATGTACTCAGATTCAATAGTTTTGAGTTACTTATACATTTGGGCTTAAGGATCTATTTCAAAATCTCATTCTAAAGAAAAAATTCCTAAAGGAATGTAGTTCTCATTTAATTATATAACACCATATTCTCCCATGTCTTCGATCTTCATTAGCTGGACATCTTCCTCATCTATTTTTTGGGATTCAAAATATCTACAATTATGCAATAATTTTATAATTTATTGATCATCTTCAAACACCTAGAAGTTGTCCACATTATTTGGGATAGAAGGGCATAGGACTAGCTCCACTGAGAAATTACGCATCTTTGACTCTGGAAGTGGTGCCAAATTAGTTGTTGAGGCCATTAACAAGTCTATTGTCTAGTTCTTCTCCCTTGGGATTAGTTTTATGTTGAAATATTTAAATGACTCAATCAGGTCCTAAGGTCAATGTTTATACTTCTTCAAATAAGTGAGTTTGCATAGATATTTATTTTCAATGTGGTTAACAACCAATTTAAAGTCATCAAATATTTTTATTTACTTGGCATTATCCTTTAATGTAAATTTAAACCCTAAAACTAGAGCTTCATATTCAAATCTACTATTGGTGTAGGGAAATTGTAACCTATAGATAGCTAGGTACTATTTTTATTCTAGATATATGGACATGCCAACACCACAACCTTGTTTTGATCTAGCTATATCAAAGTGAAGTATCCATAATTGAGAAGGATCTTCAAATTCTTTCATGAAACTCATTCTCCTTTATAATGGTAAAGGTGTACACACCTACATGTAAGGATATGAAGTCTACCTTTTCATTAGTGGCATTATACTCAATAATCAGATGTTTCATCTTTGGTTCATGTTCCACTCTAATTTAGCTAAGTAACCCCTTCTAGGGGATCCACATGTGTGATAAGGTAGTGGACATGTATTCATTGAGCATTTTGGACCAATCATGACTCAGCAATAGATTGTATGTTTCTAAAATGTTGACGACCAAGATATCAATGGTTTATTATACATGTGGTTAAGATGCTAACTAGATTTGTATGTTTATTAATTCTTTGACATATAGGACCAAAGATTTATATAATTGAAGAACCACTCTATTTGACTTGTCAAGAGTCAATCCTAATTTATGGCATATAGATGTTGACATCACATTGGTTGATGCACCTAAATAAACCAAACAATTATGTACATTCTTTCAAATATTTGAACCATTAGTAAGAAACATAATACTTTTGGATTGTATTTATATGCCATCACATTTATGTGTATAACCTTCGATCGTAAATAGAGGGTCTTCCTATCAAGGATTTGAGAAACATCTCTCTCTCTATTTAGTTATATGGGATAGATTATGAAATCTAATGTTAGCATTGATCTTCTTCATATCTTCAATAATGTTGTACCCTCATTTGATCTCTCTTAAGAGGTGGTGGATTTTTATTGGCCTTTTAATTAGAGGATTAGCAATAATATTATTTGAAGGCATGGAAATAGTCGTAGGCTATTAATCCATTAGATTATAATTATTCCTTACTTGATGATAATACTAAAAATCATGGATCTTGTCTATGTTTTCCTCTAGTGATCTAGGCAACAATTCAAGTGATAATTCGGGCAACGGTTCTACCCCAATTGATGATGGAACTTCTAGGAGCCATAACTTTTGCACCATAGCTCTAATTGACTCCCCATTTGAACCGTTGGAAATTAAGAATGAGGAGATGTAGTGAGATGGCACAAATATTTTCTTAGTATTTTTTGACCCCCAAAACCCCAATGGAAGTGCCTCAAATTTTAATTTTAGTAGTGTAGTCTAAAAATAGTAAGTTCCTAAAAATAGTAATTCTTCAAATTCTATATTATTTTAAATCATTTAAGTTAAAACACTTAATCTCCTTCAATATTGGTGACCTTCCACATCCTCCTCTTGATTTCAAAATGTGTATAAATGAAGACATAACTTAAAATGGAAATTAGACATCTCTTCTTAGAGATAAACATATAGTTGTATTGTAATCTTGAGTAATAAAACATATCTTCTCAGAGAATTCATTATTAATATGTTATTTTTTTGTTCTTGAAATATTTTTAAATCAAAACTTATAAGTTTTGGATCATTGGTATCAGAGCAATTTGTCTTGAGAGTGTATGATCCCGAGGATGAGGCTAGGCTATATGAAGCTTGGATGGAAAACAATAGAGCTTCCAAACTATCCACCTATTCACTCCGAATGACTTCAAATGGTGGATAAAACTGAGACATCCAATACCTTCAAGGAAATGGTGAATGAATCCCTCTAATGGAAACAAGCATAGATGTTGCAACAATTCACCCAAATTCTCCAATAACTCTTGATGGCAAATTTTGGCTCCTCATCTGCACTTCCTAGCTCCTCATCCATGGAACATCCTTTTAGTGATCCAAAACCCTTCAAGGTTCAGGTGAATTTTGATATCCCTACATTTGAAGGCAAAATTAATGCTGATGTAGTAGAAAATTGGTTGGATTAATTATCTTCCTACTTTTCTATAAATAAATTCACTGATGGAGAAAATATCACTTTTGCTCTTTTTAAAGCATCATTGCCCATGAAAAATTGGTGGGAAGTATACAAAAAGAGGTTCAGTATAGATGGCATTGCCCTTGAGGTAGAACCTACCTGGGATGATTTCATGGAAGTGGTAAAGGAAGAATACTATCCCATTGGAGCATATGATGATCTGTACATATAGTGTCAATAACTTTGCCAACATAAGGACCAATTTATTCAAGATTAAACCAACATTTTTTATTCTCTATCTGTAAGATTGGGCACCCAAGAAAGTGAGAAACATAAGATTCTCAACTATCATGGTGGACTAAAATGGTACATATGAGGGGAAATGGAACTCTTCAATTTCGAAACCCTTGGTGAGGCATACAAGTTTGTAGTGAAGATTGAGCAGAAGCATGGAAGAAAGAATACAAAGATTCAGCCTTCAAAATGGAAAAGTGACAAGGAAAGTCAAACACAATCCAAAATTGGAATTAAAAGGAGTTTTAAGATAAGAAACCCCAGAAGGGTAAGATTGGAAAATTATGTGATTGCCAAAAAACTGGAACTCACTCCAAAGAAGAATGTCGAGCCATCAAGTCACTACTTTCTATGTCACAATATTTGACATCTACTACTCTGTCTCATACACAACCTATAATTAAAGAGGACAAAGAAGAGATTATAAATTTTGATCCTGATACCAGCATTGCTTCATCACAGACCTATGAGGAAAGGCTAGATGACAAGGAAATATTATTTCACTCCAAATTATGGGTAAAAGGTAAGCCTCTGCATTTCATTCTTGATAGTGGGAGTCAAAAGAATTTAATCTCTACTAAATTTGTGAATAGTCTAAATATATCCATGAAGCCTCAACCAAAGCCATAAATTATTGGTTGGTTAAGCCCAGGGAGAGACCTCTATGTCACCCATCATTATCTTCTTTCATATGCAATAAAACCTTTTCAAGATGAAGTCTTGTGTGATGTGGCCAATCTATATGTTTTTGATTTACTCCTTGGTTAGCCATTCATGTATGACAGACATGGCATCTATGAATCATGAACCCAAAGACTCACCCTCATTCTTAGAATGTGGCACTATAGAGTACTAGAGGTACCACCTCCCACATTTGTCTCCCTAATTAGTGTTAAGTAATGTAAGAGATTGGTGGAGAAGATAAATCAATTCATTCTCATGGTGGTCAAACCACAAAAATCCAAGAAGGTTGATGTTGTAGTCCTGACTATAAAATCAACACAATAATAAAAGTAGATGGGATAAATCATAGGAGAATATGATGACTTATTCAAGTCACCCATGAGAGTTCCACTGAATTGCCAGGTAAAACATTCTATCAATTTGATCCTAGGATCACCATTGCCTAACAATCTTATGTATTACAAATTAGTTTTAGATAATGATGAGATAAAATTATAGAGTTAAGAATTGATCCAAAAGGGTCACATTAGGCCAAGCTCTTCACCCTATGGTAGCTTGATTATCATGGCACCAAAGAAAGATGGAACATGGAGGCTTTGCATTGACTGTCGAGCCCTAAATAAAATCACTATGAAGAATCACTACCCCCTCCCCAAGATTAATGACCTACTAAACCAAATCTATGGTGTGAAGTTCTTCACCAAAATTGATCTCAAATTTGGCTATCACCAAATTCCTATCAATCCCACCAATGTCTAAAAGACTACATTCAAATATAAGGAGGGACTCTTCAAATGTTTGGTTATGCCTTTTGGCTTAACTAACACACATGTAACCTTCATGAGGACGATGGATGACATCATGTGACCCTTCACCAACTCATTCATGGTTTTCTAACTAGATGACATACTCATCTATAGTAGAACATGGGAGGAACATCTACAACATGTTTTTAAGGTTATTCAAACTCTTCAAGAGCATAAATTGTATGCAAATATTGAAAATGTACATTTGGGATGAAAAAAATTTAGCACCTAGGGTACATTGTGAATTAGGAATGGGTCCATGCCGATCTAGAGAAGATTTGGGTTATTTAAGAATGGCCTACACCAAGGACCCTCATAGAACTTCACAACTTCTTGGGTCTTGCAAATTTTTATCATAGGTTTGTTCTTAGATTCTCACATATTGCTTGACTACTAACCCAAGTGACTAAAGGAGGAGATAAAGCTACATTTTAGTGGGGAAAATATAATAAAGGGAATTTCATAATTTGAAGAATAGACTTTACTTAGCCCCTATTCTTGCCTTAATATATTTTCATCAACCTTTTGAGTTGATGATAGATGCATTTGAATACACCATGGGAGTTGTCATCATGTAACATGGCCATCTTATTGCATATCATAGTGAAAAATTCACTTATATAGTCAAGAAATACCTGACATATGACAAGGATCTCTATGTCATTGTATAATCTTGTAAACAATGGAAACACTACATTTTGGGGAAGAGATGGTCATCCACACTAACCACAAACCATTAGAATTCATCTAGATGTAGATCAAATTGCAAAATGAGAGGGAAAAAAAGTGGGTCACATATCTCTAGCAATTCCATCTAATAATCAAACACAAAAAGGGGAGCTCAAATATGGATGTAGATTGTTTGAGCCACCCACCAAGTACTACACTCACAATAGTTCTTAACCTAAACGGACATGAGACTACCACATAGGGTGTTTTGTATGAAGCAAATCCTACCTTTACTGATAAATATCAAGGGGTTTAAGAAGATAAACATGTTTCTAATTTCTATTTGTAAGAGAATGTCCTTTGTCATATGTATCACATCTATGTTCCAGTTTTAGAGCAACTAAAGATGATATGGGAATCACATTTCAGTAGGATAGATGGACACTTTGGTGTAGAAAAGACATTGGCAGTTCTTCAAAAACACTTTTACTAGCCCCATATGTGAAAGGATGTGGAAAGTTACCTCAAATATTGCACCCCATGTTTGATATCCAAGCCAAAAAATAAGAATCAAGGATTGTACATGCCATTTCTAGAACCAACTAGGCCTTGGGAATCTATCTCAATGGATTTTCTCTCAAGTTTTCCCACTTCAAAACATGGCAAGGACTATAGTTTTATTGTAGTTGATCATTTTTCAAAAATGGATATCATGATTGCTTGTAAGAAAAATATATCTACTGAAGAAACTACTCAACTATATTTTAGTCATGTATGGCTCCATTTTTGTCTCCCCAATTCCATTGTCTCAAATCAAGATAGCAGGTTCCTAAGCATCTTTTGGTCCACTCTATAGAAGATGATGGATACCAAGCTGATGAAGTCCATAGCCTTCCATCCACAGACTGATGGTCAGATAGAAGTGGTGAAACACTTGATTTTTCACATGATTTAGATGTATCACTCTAAACATCCATGCACATGGGATGAAGGGCTTCTTTTCATACAACATGGATACAATTGGGCCCTACATAGATTGACCCAACATATTCTATTCTAAGTATGTTTTAGGTTCTCACCATGGCACCAATTGATATGTCTATTTCATTTTCCACCATGGAATATGCACCTCATGGGAGATCTGAGGTAGTAAAAACAATAAAGTTCATTAAACAAATGCAACACATCTAGTAGTAAGTTCATGACATCTTGAATAAGATGAATCAAAATAATAAGCAACACCATGACAAACATAGGATTACATACCATTTTGCTATGGGTGATAAGGTTTGGTTGTGGCTTTAAAAGGAATGACTTGCAGTCTGACATAGAAAAATTTGGCCTCTACGATATGGTCCCTACACCATCACTAGAAAAGTTGGAGAAAATGTTTTTGAGTTGAACTCTCTAGCCTACCTTGGTCTAAATCTAATATTCAATGTGGAGCTCCTCAAACCATATCATCCACCTCTATTAGACACTTCATTCATATAATAATAACTATACATTGATGAGCTTGATCAATATATTTTTTCTCTAGTGGAGGAGTATCAAATTATGGACACCTAGATGAAGAAAACAAGAGGATGTTGTATTTTGCTTTATCAAGTGGTCAAAAGGGGACAGCTTAGCCACCAAGGTGAGTGGCTCATAAAGAATAAAATTAAGACATAACTTCCACACCTAATGAGGAATATTGATACAATGGGGACCATTGCTTCTCGAGGGAGGAATGATTTTGGTAACAATTCAGGTGACAATTTGGGTGACAGTTATACCCCAATTGATGACAGAACTTTTGGGAGCCATAACTTTTTCACCTTAGCTCCAATTGACTCCCCATTTGAATCATTGGAAAGATAAGAATAAGGAGATGTGGTGAGATATCACCAATTTTGGCTCAGTCATTTTTGACCCCCAAAAACCTATGGAAATGCCCCAAATTTCAATTTTAGTAGTGCAGTCTAAAAATAGTAAATTTCTAAAAATAGTAATTCCTTGAATTTTGTATTGTTTTAAATCATAAAAGTTGAACCACTTAATCTCCCTCAAGATTGGTGATCTTCCATATCCTCCTCTTTCTTTCAAAATGTGTATAAATGAAGGTGTAACCTAAAATGGAAATTAGACATCTCTTCCCAGAGATAAGCATATAGTTGTATTGCAATCTTGAGTAATAAAACATCTTTTCTTAGAGAATTCATTTTTACTATGTTATTTTATTTTTCTTGAAATATCTTTTACACACTTATAAATTCAATGCTCAACTTTTGCACCATATTTTAAATGGACTCCAACTCTATCTTTTTGGAATAATAATTAGTATATTATGTATTGGTTGTGTTTCTTGGTACCAAGGGTTGATTCCAAATTTGTTGGTTAGATGTAGGTGCTAAATTATTCAAGAAATAGAAGTGATAGTTATGTGAAACATGGGTTATAAGCATCAGAGTGTACACTTGGGTCTAGTTGTGAGCCATAATATTCTTATTTGTATTCATAATTAAAGTAAAGGCTAAGAAGGTAGGACCAAGGCTAAGTAGGGTTAATGATTGCATCTAAGGATTTAACTATTTTTCAATATCAATAACTTCAATGTACACCAAAGTTAGTGTGTCAATAACAACATCTAACATATCAAGATCTAGTGCTTCATTAGGTTGGTAATCAGTTTCAATACCACTATACATATTTTGAAATCTAAGATTGAAGGCTTAAATTGGTTCATTGGGTTCTCACTTCATGCTGGAGCAATGTTGATAAATAACACATGCATTAATGACCTCACCAAACTATGCTAGAAAGGTGTCTTGACAATCAAGTTAGGATGTAATGTAACCCTCAAGAATATTTAGAAACTAGTCATAGGCCACATATTACAATGTGAATGGGATAGTATACAATTCACATCTCCCTAGGTCACATTTAAGATTCCCAAAGTATTTTTGAAGGCCTTGATATGCTCTTTTGTGGTCTTTCCTCCTAAGGGAGAAATAGATGCTAGATATTTCTCTTGTTTCCTATCTAAGTCATGGATAGCTCTAGCAACATTGATAACTGAACCTCTTAGCCAAATTGAATGGACTTACTATTATTGTTGTGGTTGTTATTATTAGGCCAATGGGATTAGTGAAAGACAAGGTTGTTTGATTGGAGATAATTATTGAGATCGAGGATCTCTCCTAATTCCTTTATTAAACATAACCTTCCTATGGATTTCCAAAGTTAGTTATAGTAATTTATTGTCTAAAGTAGTCCTTGTTAACCTTCTAGGTGCTTCTAGTGCAACTCAAGTGACTCTTTTATACATAATAGAGGTAGAGGTTCAAGCCCTCCTTCTAGTGCTAGATTAAGTTCCTATTGATGTGGGTTTTATGTACACCCTAAAAACCTTTATGAGGTATCCCCTAACATTTTAATATTAGTGAAATATTTTATTCCATGGCACAAGTTATAGGGTATTCTATTTTATAACATGTTGGTGAAATAATGGTGATCGATACAAATTATTTATCATGGATTAATTAGTTACGAGTGAACTTGAATATACTTTGAATAAGTGGGAGGATGATGGTTTTAACCAAGGGGGGTAGGATTCCAAAATAAACTCAAAAGGATGGAAAAGTAAGGCAAAAAATAAACATGTGGACCATATGAAATAAAGCCTTTCAAGACTAGCACTTGAACTAAGGTAGGACAAGGAATTAGAGACCAATATTTGTTACAGCTGATGTATCATACCAATAATCAAACACAATAGAGAGTTAAATAGAACCAAAACATATCTTATTTAAACATGCATAACTTTTTGTTACTGAATTTTTAGATTGTCATTACACAAGACGGATTATTATCAACATGCAAAAGGCATTCAAATCAGCTATATCTTAAAATGAATAACTATATTTAAAAATATAACTCATACACAACCAAATCACTAAGATACTAGAATAATTGAATGTCTTAGATAATCCACAAATTTGGAGAAGAATCAAGATTTGCACATAAAGACTAAGTCAATAGAATTCTCATAATTTGATATTAATCTTAATAGCCAAAATTCTACTACCTTTGGGATTGGGAGGTTAAATATATATAATTGGGATGGGTAAGACCTTATCTCTTCAAGCTTCATCTCTTGAACTTGTAATTTTAGATGAAGCTTGAAGAGATAAGGTCTTACCCATCCCAATTATATATATATATATATATATATATATATATATATATATATAATCGGGATGGGTAAGACCTTATCTCTTCAATCTACATCTAAAATTACAAGTTCAAAAATAGAATAATGTGTTCAAAATCATGCAAAAGATGTATATATCATGATAATATTTAGAACAACCTCCTCGGCTAAAAATAAAATATGCATGAAAAATGAATGGGTTAGGATATAAAGTTGAAAATTAATATTATCATGAATATATATATATATATATATATATATATATATATAATTGGGATGGGTAAGACCTTATCTCTTCAAGCTTCATCTAAAATTACAAGTTCAAAAATAGAATAATGTGTTCAAAATCATGCAAAAGATGTATATATCATGATAATATTTAGAACAACCTCCTCGGCTAAAAATAAAATATGCATGAAAAATGAATGGGTTAGGATATAAAATTGAAAATTAATATTATCATGAAAATACATAGTTATTTTTATATCATGGTGTTGATGTGACACTATTGACTAAAGAGTTTGGTAAAGTAATTATAGTTTCCATTAAGGTGACTACTAGAGATCCTTATGGGATCAGAACTAGGCCCGTTGAGGTTTTTAAAACTATGAATCCATAAAACTAAGAGCTTTATGAAGTTAGGCTAGTAATGATAATTGGTTTTGTACATGTAACTAAACCGCTAAGTTTATTATTTAGCTATTATCTCTTCAAATAATATATAGGTTATATCAAAAGTGTTATTTATAATATCACATTTGAGTAATGAAGGATTTATGATTTTAGGGACTATTTCAAATAATTTGGACTTATCTATAGTCCAACTAAAAAACAAATATCAATAATACACCTAAATTATACAAATACTTAGAATTTTAAATTTTCTCCAATATAATAAATGGGGAATAGATCCAAACTATTACCATACCTAAAAACTATTCATTTTCAAAGATTATCTCCCATCCAATTTATTGACATAAGTCTAAATTATCTGAAATAGTCCTTTTTGATAGCCTTAGTCATTAATCTTTCTTTTTAGCTTTTGAGTTCTTAAATTTATCTTCTAGAGTTTTTTCTCTTGTTACTATATCTTTTTCAAAATTAACTGGCTAAAATATTTCTTTATTAGTTCTATGAATTGTGCTATCAACTTCTTTGAAGTTATCTATAGCTGCTTGGAGAAGGTTATCAAAATTAGGTCTATTGACTGGTTCTCCTATAGGGGTAATCACATTGGTAACACTCATATGTCCTAAAATTAGTAGGACCTCACTTTTATAGCTAATAAAATGTTCCAACAATGTTTTCATTTATTTTTGCCAATTGAGGGAAGCATTTCTTCTCACAATCACATAGTTTAGGCACCAGGAGGCATCTATGCTAATCATAAGATTTAATTATTGGAATGCATTGGTCTTAGATAATTGAGCCAAAAAATTCAATATTCTTTCCAATTCCTTCATTTGATTCTAAAATTTAATAATATTTTCCTATTAAGTTGGCTCTCTATCCTAGAAACCTTGATATTATACAAAATATTATATAGGTTGGTGGCTACACTTTGTACATCAACAATAAAATATTGAGGATCCTAAATTATTTTCCTTTACTGTAGTCTTTTCAAGGCATACTCCTTGATTTGATACTTGCATTTCATTACCTCCCTCATGGTATCCATAAAAGCACATAAATTTTTTGTATATTTCAAGGGATCATTTGGGTTTCTTTTAGGATTATTTGCTAAAGGGAAAAGATTATCCCTTTGTTAAAAATATACCTCTTCGTTTATCTTCATACACACCACATTCCTATTCCTTACTCTTTGGATAGTTCTATTTCACTTATCAAATTGGGTAGAGACTATAGGTAGTTTGGTAGCAACCAAATTTTGTCTCTCATCTCTAACATATTGCATATCTTTCACCCATTTAGGAACAAGTATTTCCCTTATTTCATCATCCTAAGTTAGGACTTGGGATGGATAATATGAAGGAGTCTTAGGAAGGGGTGTAATCAATGGTGGTTCCAAGGATTTACCCTATTTTATTAGGATATTGGAGAGGTGGTTGAACAACCCTCTCTCATGGAGACATTCCTTTCATTGGGGTAAACTTAGCCAAAATTTTAGTTAAACCTAGTATCATTTACACATTCATTATATTTGAGGGCATGGGAAATGACTGGGGCATGGCAAGATCCAATTGAGCTAAATTTTCACTTGGAATTGGTAGCTTCCAAGGGTTAAAATGGAAATAACCACTAAATTCTCAAAATAGTAGAACAAATACCTTGGGATTCCTTATTTACTTAGGAGAAGAAAGAATAGTTGAATCATTATTAAAAATAGTATAACTAGATAAAATAATGTTAGGAATAATCAAGGGTAAATCTTTATCTAGGATTTATACACTATCAATTAAATAAATGATTGAAGAGATGACCCCATCACTACTCTAACTCTATTCCTATGTGAGGATCTACTACTCAGATGTGTCATTCGAGGTTTCTTTCTCCCATTATTCTCCTAGACTTAAGGCTTTATATTTTTCTAGTTTAGCCTCTTCATCATCTGGTTATGTACCTATGCTCATTTTTGGTTCTTCTTCCTTCACTACTTCATCATCTACCTCTTCATTAGTGGGAACTCAACCAAATATATTATATGTCTAGGATCTTCTTCTTCTAGTTCCACCACATCCACTACATCCTTTACTTCCTTTTCCTCTTCAAGAGATTATTCTATAATTAGAAGACCAAGTGCTGGCCTCTCTTCTAGTTGATTTCCTTTGGATGAAGTTGGAAGGTGTTTTGCTTCTTCTGGTAAGTAAAAATAGGTGGATTGGAAGGGGGATGATATGTTGGAATATTTGAATGAATAACAGTGGTAGAAGGTATGCCTACAGGTGGTGGTGAAGGTATGGTAGGTGTGATATTGGTGGTGGGAGAAGTGGTGAATGGTGTTGAACTTACCAAAGGATACTTAGGAGACTTAGGATAATCTAGATTGGTTATAATGGATAGGAAATTAGTCTATAAAAACTTGGGGATACTCACCTTAGTAGTTGTGGTAAGGGGTATTGTCATCACAAAAGAGCTCTTCCTTTATACTCCTGAAGGATTTAGAGACTTATCCCTTGTGGTGGTTGTCCCCAAAGCTTAAATGGTAGTTGTTGTAGATGTAGAATGGGGTTGAGGACCCAAGAGACCTATCATAATTTTCCCCCTAATTTTATGGTTTGATTCCCTTTGGATGCCTATTTCCATTGGTTTTTCATCTATTAGTTCTTTTGAAGGAGAGGGAGGTTGATCATGTGACTGAGCATCCTGTGGTTAGGATGGAGGCCACAGATGGATCCATGTAGTTTTTGCCTTTTCTTGAATCACCTTAGGATCATATTGAAGGCCTTAAGCCAAAATCATATATATTGGCTTGTTCCTCATCCATAATTTAGTGATATCTATCACATTTAGTAATATGACATCATGATCAAACCCCCAATGACCATATGAAATGTGTACCATTTTATTCTCCTTAATATATAGGAGGTATCCGATTACATTGTTCTTGGGATCCCACTCCCTAAAAGTATCCACTTGTAAATTGTATTGTGTTTTACACTTCCCAACATGATTTAAATATGATCTAATCACATATTGATTTTTCCCAATGCTCAAAAGAGTCTTGAAATAATAGGCTAAGTACCTTTGACCCAATTATTCATCAATGCTACTGTAATTATAATTTATAATTTCATATTTGGATATTATTTTTAGAACATGGTGTGGCATAAATAGGGGGATTCCCTTATTTTTTCTACCCTGATGATAGTGACATCTAGGTAATACTAATAGTCTCCCATTTTACCAAGGCATGTTATTAGATAATTTGGGCATTGCAATGTCCTATATTTCTTGGAATAATTGAGCATAAATCTCATCACATATCCTCTTAATTTCATTCTTTTACCTATGTAAAAACATAAAATAATAGTCTTCACCTATCTTATTTGCTAAATATTTAGCTGAAGGCTATAGTATTTGACCATGGGGCTTATAAATTATGCCCATTATCATGTCTAACAATTAAGACATCATGTAAAATTTCCCATCGATTGGCCTTTGGTCATGGTAAAACACTTGTGATTTTAACCTTTCACTTATAATTTCCCTAATGGAAACCAATTTGTCATATGTTATAAGTATGTCGAACAATGGGACCCATTCAACCTGGACATATGTAATACTAGGAAAACCATACAACCTATTCATAAGATTCATATGTACCCTAATTCCATGTCTAAAATTAATAATAAAATTAGATGAAATCACCCCTTTTGGATTCATCCTCTATCCTTTAACTATCCATTGCTTTAATTTACCTTCTACTATATTTTGTTCAAGCTAAACATTAGTTGAGACTTGATTGTAGGCAGTTTTGGGGCCACAAAGTCTAAGATACCTTTCAAATGCCCTACCTAAAATATAGGTAGATGCATTCTTGAATTTCCTAAAATGTATAATATCTCTAAAAAAGGTTACATTAACAAACAAAACTTTAAATTGATTTATGCATGGCATTACCTCTAGTTTCATTGTTACTTGGTGGAAGCCTTGTGTTTTAATAAGTAGTAGGTCATCTATGTACTATTTATCTTAAGGAAAAAAATTATCTTAAGAAGGGTATGGCCTTACATATTATACCTCCTCCTAGTGCTCATTAATACATAAATTTTAAGTCTAAATCACTTCTTTTAAAAAGTATCTATATACTTGATCCCTCCTACAAATAAATAATGCTGCAGAGCATCATAAGGTAACATAGGGTGTTAGTGTGTTTTAGAGTTTAATGATGACCATTTTTGGTTTATCATGAGTGTAAGAGGTATTTTATGGTATTGAGGGTGTTTTTTATTCATTAATAGTATTTGGATTGTGTGTTGCTATCCCATTTAAAGTTTCTTGACAAAAAGGGTGAATTTGAAAATTTGAAATTATGACAAGGCTTTAGAGTGGTATTCTGGGTTTTGTGTGAAATGAAAATGTTGATGTATGTTTGTGAAGTTTCCTATTAGGTCCTAAGAGTGTGTGTAAATTTTTTTTCAACATAAAATTAATGAAAAATGAATTTAATCCAAGAAAGGCAAAAAAACATGAAAGTGTAACTACCACCCTACGTGGAGTTGGCCTAGTAAGGGAGTTATGTTACATGATTAATGCTATGAAAGGATGTAATATGTGTATGTGAGGAGAGATACATTTATAATTTGGATAGGAGAGGATAAATTATAAGGTATAAAAATTTGGAGAGGAAGATAACTTCAAGAGAGAATAAGAAAATATCCAAAAATATCAAGAAAGACTATTTGTTCTGTAGAATTCTATGTATGAGTGTTTATGTGAAATGATACTAATAAACACAAGATTCCAATAAGAGAGTATTGGTGAAATTATATGATTTATTTATTGAATGATAATTATTACCTTTTTTTAATTTCTTAAGATGGGTTCTTGTGGTTAATTTATAGATTGAGTTTACTCTATACAATCTTAGAAAGCTCTATCAACTAACATACTCAAGAAGAATTTTTAAAATTATATAAATTTTCATATAAGAGCCTTATATTGATTTTTAAAAACTAAATAGTCATTTTATAATTTTAAACTAGGTGGTTTAGATCCTAAACAACCTTTAAGAGCTTTATAAACTCTTTAAAACTCAATATATCCTAGTTTAGAGGCTCTCGAACACCTATATGACTATGTAACCCTGAGTTAGGGTTTTGAGTTGGAAACTTGCATATATAATACTTCCACTAATAAAATTTAATTTAACTTGTTAATATAATATTTTTTTTACATGTTATATAGTATTTTTATGGTATTTATATGGTACAAGACCATATAGTATGGTAACTAGGACTATTTCATTGAATTGACCTTATAGAGGCCTAATTGATAGAAAGGATTGGATTATTGTAGGATTTATATTGATGTTTTTTACTTATAAATTTAGTTAAAAATGTAATAAGATAATGGGTACTCATAACTAGTTTTAATTTGTATTTAACCCCTATGGATTGTTCAAACCAACAAGATTTGTGCTAAATCAGGGCTACATGAAACTAGGCCTTAAAGAAGAATGAGTGGATTATTTGAGATAGATTTATAGATTATCGATTTAATTATTATGTTTGGATGTGTAATGGAGATAAAATATTCAAGTGGATGTCCATATGATCCCTGGTTTGGAGATAAGAACATTAGAACTATACATTAGGCTTTTAGGTCTATGAACCTATATGAGGATGAGTAAACTTGAAGCAAGAATAGAGAATGAAATATTTAAATTTGTGTATGAGAGGATGGAATTTTAACTATGGAGGATGAGAGAGAAATAATGGATGATAATTATCATGCTCAAGAATGAGGTCTAGAACTAGAAACCTAGTACAATTGAATCAAGCCTAAAATAGACCTAGTGGAGAGTGAAAGAAGGTAAGCTTAGGTTTTAAATAAGTCAAAGTAAAGTTAAGAGTGAAAAGGTTAACATAAGAGAAGAGATTACAGAGGGATATGAAAGGTGATATGTCTTCAAGAGAGAGAAGAGGACTATGTGTGCAAGGAAGCTTATATGTTTGTTAAAGGTAAGAGTGATCAAGGGTGGCAAGAGAGGAGTAGAGAACTTATTATAGGCGAGTAAATCAGAGATAAGAGAAAAGATTAAAATAAATAAATCAAAGTTAGGTAATTATATGAGTTAATTATATGTCTCCCTTTACATCAGGTGGTATTAGATCCAGGTTACCTCTTGTAAACATTTATGATTTTGAGTGATAAAGGTTTCTATTTATAATTTATAGGAATACAGTAAGAGAGGCATAAAGGTTTTTTAAATATATAAGGTAATAGGTTGAGTGGTAGAGAAGACCTCAAGCCATAAATTCTTGAAGAGAGGATAGAGATATAAAAAAAATCAAAAAATAAATCTCAAAAAGAGCTTAAAGTAGAAAAATAAGTCCAAGTCAAAGGACTAACAATACTAAAAGCCTAGATTGAAAAAGACTTAGGTGAAGTGTTAAGAAGTAAGTAGGATAGACTTGATAAAAGAGGAAAGGCACAATGAGGCTTAAATAAAGGTGAAAGAGTAAAGGAAAGAGAGAAATAATGAAGGGATTGAAGAATGAAATTTTCCACAAGAAGATGGAGAGGGAAGAAGTTAAGAAAACAAAGTTAGATATAGAAAGGGAGATAGTTGAGTTGAGAGCAATCTTGGCATGTATAGATCAAATCTTGGAGGATTCAAGGCAAAGATATTTTTTAATAATTATAAAGACATTATAGTGGGCCTCTCAGAGATATTATGAGAAAGAAGAGAAGGCATCAAGAATTTATCTAATTGAGAAAATAGCTAAGGATATTAAAAAAGTATCCTAAAAGAGAAAACAAAGAGGCAATAAAGCCTTCAAAATTTATATCTGATGATTTATTGTCATGTGTGTATGCAGGTACAAAAGTGAATAAATAAGAATTACACTTTGAGGACACAAAAATTTAATTCATGAAGGAGAACAAACATGAAAAATTTGCTTATGTTGAAGAATAAAATTATTGGCCAATAATATATAGAGATCAATGATTTGTCACCCTAAAAGAGGAGAGATGCTTGGAGAAGGATTTATTCAAGAATAAGTATGCCTCAATAAAGGGAAAAAAAAATAAATGAATCAATAAGATAGAGTCAAGTTTGAACTAATTAGACTCAAAAGGTATGAAGATCAGAAATCAAAATTTGTATTGCATGAAGAAATCAAAGAGGTAGAATATAAAAGTATGATTTTGAGTAATGATGATATAGTAAATATTGATAAGAATATTTCAATTTTTTATTAAAAATGTGTCTTGGAAGATATAGAGCATCTTGAACAGGATATTGCAGGTGATGAATAGTTTCTAGATGAGCAACAAGACCAAGTATTTATCTATGAAATTTGGGATCAATTACAAGTAGAGATAGCATCTTTGGAGCATGTCATAAACAATAGATAAAAGTAAAATGTTTGTCCTAGAATATAAGTTGAAGAGATGAGAAGTTGGCATGAGTTAGTGGAGTTTCAAGGGAGAGAAATACTTATGAATAAAATAATATACATCTTGGATTAGAAATTATGGATATAAAAAGGACAAAGAGAAAGTCAAAAGTCTCCAATTCTAATATATAATACTTCATTGACCTATAAATGTGTAGTTATACAAACTAATTTATAGTATAAAGGAGTGTCTAGCTTAACGTGTGATGGAGATGGATCCCAATTACAAGTTATGATACAAACTATTAAATAACACAATGAGGAAGAGGAGTTGATATGGATATAATTGATGCAAGAGGTTGAAGTTAACCTATTAGAGTTACTAATTCAAATTAAAAAGAAGGTGGAAGATGTCATAAGAGAGCTAGATGTAGAATTACAAGATGGAAAAAAAAGATTTCAATGACAAGGGGCATGTTGCCCATAGGAACACTACAAGAAGATGAAATTATAGGTCACATAAGGTAAGATAATCAAAAAAAAACAATGAGTTATAGGTAATAATATGGATAAGTATTGGTACAAGGTGAATCAAATAAAGTTACAAACCAAATTAAGCCTAAGATTACGAATAATCTAAGCATAGAATAATGTGATTTGATCAAGGAAAAGGTATTGGGATATGATGATGTAAGTAAATAGTATAGGATAAGGGGACATGATAATGAACTTAAGAAGATGAAAATGATTCCTAGAGAGGCTTGAAAGAAGAAAACAAGAGCAAGAGAGGATGGAAAGGACCATGAGTTCCTTAAAGAAACTTTCAAGTCCCATAAGTGTAATTTGATATGTACTAAACATGATGGTGCATGTATGATGATAAAATATAGGGAATCACTACATGATCACAAGTTAAAAAGAATCAATGAGGCACAAGAGCTCATGATAGAGAAAAGGAAAGAGAAGGACATCCATGTTCCTCACAAAGGATATGATTAGATGGATAATTTATGTTTGGAAGAGGACAAGATTAGTCTAAAGGGGATCTAGGGAAGTATTAAGAGTAGGTTATCATTGATAGAACAAAGAGAGGGTATTCTTAGCCTAAGAACCAGCCCAAGTAGTATGACAAGAGATGAAGAGTAAAGACTCATGGAAGGAGAGCTACAAACAAGTGATCAAAAGAAAAATCAAATGAAGAAAGAGCAAGGCAATAAATTAATCTATTCTATTGGTAATGTTATAAATGATTTGGTTGGAGGTAATCATGATAATAGTAAGAGAAAAGGTTACCAAGAAGTGTTTTGTTATGATTAACTTAAAATTTTCAAGGAGATGTCATTGTAAGATGAGCAAAGAGGCTATGAGAAGACTCACCATAAGAAGGTGGAGTATTATGAAGAGGTATACAAAGAGGATATAAATTAGAGTATGATAAGGGTTAAGGAATAACAAATGCATACTAAGTCATTAGATCATGAGGAAAAAGGATAAAACATTGTTAAGAAGATAGACCAATAAGGAATGCATGAATGAACCATGATAAATGTGGAAGGAATCTATGGAGTAGGAGCAGGAGTGAAGAATAAGAACCAGTCATTTTAGGCAAAGTATGATGAAGATAAATCAAATATGGATGAGATGGAATATGAAGAGGATAAATAGTTTCAAAAAACCATGTACTTCATGGATGTAGAGGATGAGTTGGAAAAGAGGCAAAATAAGGTAGAGACAAAGACAAAAGAACTAGATGAGAAGAGATGAGAAAGACAAGAGGAGTAGTAGCAAGAGGATCTCAAAAAATTAGAAGAGGAAAAATTGGAAAGCAATGTTGAAGTTGGGCAAAGTGAATTTGAGTAGAAACACAAATTTTCCCACTTAGGGAACTTGATGTAGAGCATCACAATGTAACATAAGGTGTTAGTGTGTTTGTGAGTTTCATGTTAGTGTGTTTGTGAGTTTCATGATGATCATTTTTAATCTAGTGTGAGTGAGAGAGGTATTTTAGGGTCCCCTATGGTATGTTGGATTCATTAAGATTCTTGGGATTGTGTGTTGTTAGTCTATTTAGAGTTTCCTACCAAAAAAGGGGGATTTGAAAATTTGAAATTGTAACTAGTCTTTAGAGTGGTATTTTGGGTTTTATGTGAAATTCAAGTGTTGATGTATGTTTGTGAAGGGTCTTAGTATATACTAGGATTGTGTGTAAAATTATTTTCAATGTGCAATTCATGAAAAAGAAATGTAAACAGAGAAAGTCAAAAAAACATGGAAGTGTACTTGCCACCCTATGTGGAGTTAGCTTAGTGAGGGAGTTATCTTGCATGATTGTTATTATGAAAGGATGGAATGCATATATGTAAGGAGAGATATTTGTAAAATGGGAGTAGGATAGGATATGTTTTAAGGTAGATAGATGTGGATAGGAAGATAACTTCAAGAGAGAACAAGAAAAGATCCAAAATTTTCAAGAATGATTGTCTGTTCTATAAAATTTCATGTATGAGTGTTAATGTGAAATGATAATAATAAATACAAGAATTCCATAAGAGAGTATTGGTGAAGTTATATGATTATTTGGTATGTGATAATTCTTTCGTTATTTTTTTATTTCCTAATATGGATTTTTGTGGTTAATTTATAGATTGAGATTACTCTATATAATCTTAGAAATCTCTATCAACTAACATAGTCAAGAAGAGTTTCCAAAATTCTATAATTCTTTATCTAAGATCCTTGTAGTGATTGTTAAAAACTAAATAGTCATTTTAGAAGTTTAAAATAGGTGATTAAAATCCTAAAAAATCTTTATGATCTTTCAAAACTATTAAAAATTCAATGTACCTAATTTAGAGGCTCTCAGACACCTATAGGATTATGTAACCTTGAGTTAGGGTTCTTTGTTAGAAACTTGCATATATACTACTTCCACCAACAAAATTTAATGAAACTTGGTAAAATAATGTGTTTTAACATTCTATATATTATTTTGAAGGTTTTGAAATGCTATAAGACCATACATTATGGTAACTAGGATTGTATCATTAAATTGACCTTATAGAGGCCTAATTACCAAAAAATATTGGAGAATTGGAAGAATTCCCTTCATATTTTTGACTTGAAATTTTAGGTAAAGTTTTAATAGGATAATGGGTACTCATAACTAGTATTTTTTTTCTTAAACCCTTATGGAATATTCAAACCAATAGGATTTGTGCTAAAATAGGGTCACAATAAACTAGGCCTTAAAAAAGAAAGAGTTGATTATTTGAGACAAAGTTAAAGCTTAGAGATTGATTTATTATGGTTGGATGTGTAAGGGAGATAAAATATTTAGGTGTATGGTTGTATGATCCCTAAAATGGAGATAAGAACATTGGAACCATGCATTAGGATTTTAGGTCAATGAACCTATATGAGGATGAGCAAGCCTTAAGTAAGAATAGAGAATGAAGTATTGAAAGTTTTGTATGAGAGGATGAGAAATAAATAATGGATGAAAATTTTCATGCTCAAGGATGTCTAAAACTATAAATCTAGTACAAGTGAATCAAGCCTAAAATACACCTAGTGAGAAGTGAGAGAAGGTAAGTTTGGGTTGTAAATAAATCAAAAAAAAGGTGAGAGTGAAGATTTGAGAATAAGAGGAGAGAGTGTAGAGGGAGATGAGGGGTGACATGTATTTCATAGGTAGAAGAGGAATATGGGTACAATGAGGCTTATGAGTTTGGTAAAGGTAAGAGAGATCAAGGGTGTCATGAGAGGAGAAAAGTACCTATTATAAACAAGTAAATTAGAGATCATATAAGGGATTAAAAATAAGAAATCAGAACTAGGTAAATTTATGAGTTAATTTTATGTCTCTCTTTACATAAAATAAGGGGAGGGAATTGGAGTACACCCATATTTCAAAGAAGAATCCATTATTTTGATTCAAATATCATAATTCTTCTTTATAAATTGATTGGTTCATTCTGTAGTTGTTAGTTGAGGAAACTAGCCCTTTTGGGATGTTGAAAGGCTTGAAAATGAAATATCTTGAAAATTTGAATACCTCTTACGTATATTTTTAATATATTATTCTCAATCCTGATTATTGAATGCATTCATGCATCGTCAATGAAAATAATGAAATTTTCCTTTAGTTCCCATTCTAATTTGAGCTTGCCAATCAGTTTTGGTGGGGTCACATGCTTTCCAAATGGAAACATTTAGTTAAGCTCTTGCATCTAGTCATCTTATTTGAAGAAGCTACCAATTCTCCATTAACTAGTTTCTTTAACTTACTATCAATGTTTTTGAGGTATACCTTGGCCATGCCTACTCAAATTAAGATACTTATCTAATTCTTATCTTTTCAGCTCTTTATATTTTTCATTATGATTTATATACTCTATGGACATGAGTTAATGTGATTAATCCACATGGAGTGATCTTAGGCTTGTAGTAACTTGGGATTTTAGAACCACTTATGCTTACTTATTTTAATTGTGTATGTCATAGGAGGTTTTGAGTAATGGAATGTTGATACATAGAGTGATCCCAATAACCTATAGAATTCAAAGACTCAGATTCATCAACCACTAAAGCTTGAATTCTATATTTATATTTATGAAGTTGCATTTGAATGTTAAATATCACATATTCTAAGTTTAGATCCAAAAACCATTAAAATGTAGACCAAATATTTATTTACTCCTCTTAGGGTTCTATTTGATGAAAATATGGCAAGTGTCAAATTGCTTAGAACTGCAAAATCTCAAGGCCATTGGAATGTGGAGGCTTAGAACTTTTAAACCATTAATGAACAAATGAAGACTCTACATTCCCTAATTCTCAAAAACACACCACATGGTGAGTTTTCAAAGATCAATAACTCTGGACACATAACCTTTTATTAACTTCTAAAAGCTCTATTTAAAGTCATAATGCCACCTATTAAATCTTAATAATTTTGAATCTTCCAAAAGCTTAGAAACTTTATAAAAGTTGAATGCTCTAGGTGATCTAAGAGTGTCATATATTATAATTTTGTGTGTGTGGCTTGATCATGGGTGATAAATAAATCTGGGTCAATGGTCCTATGATCACATAAAATGCACCAAAAAACTAGGATGAAGGAAAATTATTACTGTTAGCCTCTGAATCAAAACATTAATTTTGAAATAATTCATGGAAAACCAAGGTTCAAAATATCTCAAGATACTAGTTCAATCTTTTATTTACATCATTTGAATTCTTGTAATTTAGACTTCATAGGAATAACCTTAAATTGTAAATGAAGAATAATCAAATTATGGACTTCTAAGGTTTACAACTTCCCAAAATAAATATTTTCTAGTAATGGGTCCCTATTTAAAATCTTAAAATGGTTTGTGTGTTAGAGGCACAACATAGGTTTATTCTACCTACCTTTCCATCTCATTGGCCTGATCTTTGGTAACATTTGGGTCATATTGAATGGCATAGACAACAATTATTGACATTTATTTGTCCCTCAAACAAGTCAAAACTTCAAAATCATTTGATGCATTCAAAAATATAGCATCATATTCATATTCTTGTTGAGCATATCTAATGGTCACCCCATTTTTCTCCTTAAAGAGTTGAATATAGTTTCTAATTTTTACATTGGGGTCCTATTCTCTGAATTGGGACACCTTTAAATTATAATGGATATGACCTTTCCCACCTAATTAAAGTGTGACCTAATTATAAACTAAATTTACTCAATGCTTAATGGGGTCTTTTAGTAATAATCCTAATGCTTGAGGACAATCTCCTCATATACACTATTGTATAACTAGTGGGAAATCTCTTCTTCAACCACCTTGTCTAGAACATGGCATGATAAGAACAAAGGGGGTAACCTTGGTCCCGTATTATAATTATGATACAATCTGAGTAGTACCAATAATCCCCCATTTTAGTTATGCTTCTTCTCAAATTCTTAGATATCTTAGGCATCTAAGTGCCATGAAAGGAATGGTAGACTTGAGGATAAATTTACTCACAAATTCTTGTAATCATTCTTGAATTTATAGACAAAGAAGAAATAATAGTCCTCAAAGATTATCTTATCCATATATTATGTAGATGTCTTTCATATCTCTCCATGAGCTCTATGGACCATCCCAATGTCTACACTCAATAGGTATGACATCATGTATATATTTCCATTAGTTAACATTTGTTCATTTCTTAACATTTGTGCCTTCAATTTGACACTGATGATCACTCATAGGGAAACCATTTGTTATAAGATAGGATAATGTCCAATAATGGGATCCATTCTATCTGTACATAATTAATGCTATCAAATGCATACAATTTTTTTATAAGGGCTACATATCTTTTAATACTAGGCTTGAATTTGATTATACTGTTGGAGGAAATATCTCCCTTGGGGTTCAAATTTTGGTCCTTCACTAACCACTATTTCAAGTTCCCCTCTACAATGTTGTGCTTGAGTCATACATTATCCTAGACTTGATTATAGGCAACCTTCATCCCTAGATTCCTAAGGTAACTATCTAATTCCTATCTATAAACATATGAAATTTTATTTTTTCCCTTTCTAAGATGCAAATAATCCCTAGAGTAAGTAACATCAAAGAATAAATCATGAAACAAATTGATATAAGGCATTACCTTTGGTTTCATAGCTACTTGATGGAGCCCCATGATTTTTATTGGAAGTAAGTCATTAATGTATTATATATCGTATTGAGATATACAATCCTATGAGGAATGTGGTCTTATTAATTCTAATGTAGTCCAGATGGCCAAATAGTATATAAATTTTAAAGTCAAGGTAATTTTGTCAAATATAGTGTTTGTGTATTTAGTGATACCAACAATGAAGTATGTAGAATGGGCCTAAATGAGTGATGGTTTTAGAGATGCCATTTAATTAATCTAGGACTATGTATTTCCTTTGAAAACTATCTGAATGATCCTATAAATTTATTGAAAAAAGTTAGGGCTTTTAATTGCTTGAGAGATTAGGATTGCAGTGTTTGTTAATGGAAAAGTGACTTGTCTTTATTTTTATTTCATATACATTACCAAATACTATGCCTTTAACTCATAATTCATGTGACATCAATGTGAATAATGGATTTTGATTCTCTTCCCATTTGGACTTAAATTTCCAATCAACTTTAGTGGGTTTTTGTTTTCCAAATAGCAAGTTTTCATCAATTCATGTGTGTCCAATCTTATTTTTAAGATAGGTTTCCATCTCTTGATTAAAATATTTTTATTAGATGTCAAATTTATTTATTTTTACTATATCCATGCATCTATTTAATTGTGAAACTTTCCTATTTCTCATTCACCTAATATCTTCAGACTTAGGATCTTGCTCTATACACTCCAAAGATATGAGTTAACAAAATTAAGCCAAGTGGATCAGTCTCAAGGCTATAGCAACTTGGAGACTAAAGGCCATGTTTGTTTGAACTTTAAATGATGTACATCCTGTAGGAGGGATTTGGGTACTTGGATGTTGATGTGTGATGTGTCTTGGAGCTATGGAAACTCAAAGACTTAGGACCATAGGACCACAGGGCCATTAACTTGATAATTCCTCATTAAAACTTTGAGTTAATGAAATTATTCCAACTGTAAAGACCTAAAAGCTTGGAACCTTAGGGTACTTAGACTGTGAGGCCACAAGATTTTTAGGATTTTATTTGACCTTCCATGTTTTGGGTTCATAGGATTGTGCCAATTGTCAAGACATCAAAGCCCTAGGAACTTAGATGACTTAGAATTTTCTATGAAGTGAGCTTTATCCTGGTCAACATGGTCCTATAATGTATATGGCCTATAGTAACTTGACTATCGATAAGGTATGAAACTTTTTCTAAACTATGGTACATTCTAACTAATGTGATAGTGACATTTATCCCAAAAAATTGAAGTACTTAAGATCTTTTTTTGGGGGGGAGGTAAAGGGATTTGAATTTATACCACTTATCCAAATATTTGAGTTTAGAATTTTTATGGAATCATAATGAAGGTTGGGCCTAGATGTAGATAGTTTATAAGTCTTTTTAATTAGTCCTACGATTTTACAAAAATCAAATAAACACTATAATGTGACACATTAGCTCTATTAGCCCATAAAAAGCATAAATTTAATTTCCAAGAAACATTATGAAAGTACAAGGTTTATAATGAATCATAATTTATGCCTAATCTTTGATTTTCATAATTTAAAATTTTTTAAATTTAGACATTGAGGACAACCTTATACTTAATCATATCAATATCAATATCATGGTTATATAAGGATTTTAGGACTTTGGATGAGTATATTCAAAAATAGAGGGTCCGTATTTGAATTCAAAAAATGGGGGTGTGTGTGTTAGGTCATAATAAATGGTGACTCAATGGGGAAATACTCCTAAGTATTTGAGAACTAAATATTTTGGCAATGCATCATAATATAATTTTATCTCTAATAAGAAAAAAATAAGTAAACTAGTTCTTGGAAAAAGAATCTTCCTTCCCCATGTAACATACTAACCCTTTTCATTCCTAATATTTGTGTGTGATTTTATGAGATTTATTTTCCCCTTGCTATGATATTTGTAACAAAATATTATATAGACACTGTAGGTTTCATTTTGAATTTAAATTTAGTAATCAAATAGTAAGGGAAGCTTAGGCATTTCTCTATTCCTAGCTAGGTATCCATAGCCCTGATATAAATACCTTTGATTCCACTCTAAACCTTGTTTTACATCCAATCAAGATTCCATATCCCCAATAGATATTTATTTAATCACCCATATTTTATAAATTTTCATGATGTGTTTTTTTTAACACAAATAGAATAAGGGTTGAGAATCACCATTGGTTATGTGTATAAGAAAATTTATTTTAATCAACATGTTTATACTAGTGTGAATTCATTTCAATGTTTATTATCTCCCATCCAAGTTTTAGCATGAAATAGTGCAATTGATATTTTTAAATATAAATTATTTATAAAATTAGCACAAGTATATTAGATTAAATCCCAAAGGTCTATAAAACCCACTTAATCCAAACAAAAAATAAATTAATCATAGTACCTACCTCAATCCTAAAAGCTCAAGTACTACTAAAAAAATCTTGGTGAATACCAATTATGCTTATTTTATATCATCCACTTGTCTTTGACAAGTCTTTTATAATTATAGCATAGGAATTTAGCTTATTTATTATGCAATTTTAAGAAACTTACCTAAAAATCATAATAACTAATCTATTCAAAGAAAATGCAAAAGCAAGAAACACTAATCTAGAAAGATGGGAAATCTATTATAGAAAGTATGAAATCTATTTTATAATGTAGGAATTTTGACCTACTCCTATGTCTACATCTTCACTTATAGTCATTCAAAATCATCCCCAATTAGAGTAACCATGAAATAATGTTTCAAAAACTATCCATTGACTGGAAAAATAAGGTGATTACGTTAGAGGTCCTTCAAATGGAAGATATTTTTTTCTAGTATCTCAGATATTTGGTATGTCCCAATCTATAAAGGAGTGAACTTATCATGTTATCCCTTTTTCTCATGTGTTTTATCCCATAAAATCACTAGGTGTGAAATCCTAAAAACCTTAGTTTTAGACTTTTTGTCAAACCACCTTTTGATAACATCTTGGTGTTTTCTAAAGCTATGCAGTGCTTCAATCCAAGCATCTTCCATATGGACTATATCAAGTATTCTAGAATAGATTTTTTAAACTTCCCCCATGTACTCTTGCATTAAATAGTATGTTGGTATTTTAAGAGTGATGGGAAAGAATGGCTATTGTCCATAGACTAACATAAAACGTGAAGCCTTGAAGACTTGCTTGTGTCTTATTCTCTCTACCCATAGTTTATATTTCAATAGAAGATACCATTCTCTTAGTCAATCTTGTGTTTATTTATTGATGGCATCTATTATATTTGTGCTACTAGATTCAACCACTCTGTTCATATTATAGATAGTAATTTGAAGATAACTTAATGGTGATCTAGTTTTTATAGGCCCACTCAGTAAATCTATAGATTATAAATCTAGACCATTATCATAAACTAATGAAATTGGAGTGCCAATAGTAGGTATGTTCTCGTCCAAAAATTTGATAACATCTAGTGCTCTAGAATTCTTAGTGGCTATAGCTTCTTTCTATTTGGAGAAATAGTCAATAGTTGTTAGGATAAATTTGTGCCATGCTAAATAGTTTGGGTTTAAAACCTTAATTAAGTCAAGACCCCATTGATAAAAATGGAATTCATAAATGATTGGTTGTAAAGGCATGGTGGCATTCTCCTCTCTTGTTCCAAACACATGGTATTCATGATAGGTCCTAACATGGTTGTGAGCATCTTGAAAATCATAGGCCAGTAGTATCCCATCCTCAAAATTTTATGGGTTGTTGCATTGATTGAAGGATGCACACTAATTATATTTTGATGTAAATTATTTAGGATGTCCATAGATTCTTAATTTTAAACACACATCAAGTAGATGCCTTTATAGTTATTTTGGAATATGACTCCATTCTTTATCATAAAATGGATTGATTTTAGCCTAAGGTGTCATATATTTTCTCTATTTAACTCAAGGAGACATATACCTATGAGTAAATAGTGGATGATATTGTCATACCATTCACCAAAAACTACTTGAGTCTCATTAATTTGTTCAATGCAAATATATGGATCAGTCTTAGTCATGAGCTAGATGATTCTTTGGCCTCTCACCATCTATGATTGGTCTTATTTTGAAATCAAACTCTATAAATTTTCCATCCATTTACCTCTTATTTCACCAAATTTATTCTAGTCAATTGTGATCTTGATATCGAGGTCTGAAAAGATAGTATACATATTATTTATCATAATGTAATGCTTAAACTCCACTTATTTGATCAGTGCATATATTTGTTTATTTATCCTGGAATATTTCAACTCTACATATTTCATGTTGGTGCTAACTAATATAATTGGATGTTCATTATCATCTACCTTTTATGTGAGTACAATTGTTATAATGTGCTCTAAATAAAATGAATAAAGGTGTTTAACCCTAAAATGAAATCTAAGGTGATCTTTGTGTTAGCCCTCGATTTGATTAAAGGGTTATATATAAATGAAATGGCACAAGAGTGATAATCATATCTATATCATGCCACTTATATCCTAAACTCATTTATAGGCATACAATCAATTAGTCTAAATATGAAAAGTACAACTATTCTAGATATAGAAATGATAAAAAAAGTAATGTACTTAGCTTGTTTTGATGTTAATGTAGTTTTAGACACAAAAAAGGTAGATAGTAGTATGGAAATAGATTCTAGAATAGTCATTATATTATATATCTAACACTTTTATAGATCTAAACACTAACATTAGCCTGAGATGATTGCATTGATGCTACTTCTAGGTTTGACATAGGTGTGTAAAAATATTTGCTAGAAAAGGATGTGACCACCTAGATGCTTTTGGGTTTTACTTTGCCTTCACTATAGTGAATCTAGATCTAGGTGATGGACTCTCACTCCTTATGAAATGAAAAACTCCTAATTCTCCATCTTCAGAGTGACCTTGGGGAAAATTGAGTTAGTGGGCATATATATCGAACTCACCCTAAAGACCCCATTATTAGAGGGTATTGTCTACATAGCCAATATTCTAGAAGAGGGGCTCATACTCATGTAGTTCTCCCCTATGTATTGGATTGTGTGTGAATTATGAAATATGTGCAAAGTAAGTAAAATAATGACCTAGCTTTTAATTTGTAAAATTGGGCTTTTGGTCTACTCTTTCAGTACTTAAAACATGTAGATGTGTTGTACCTATGACTAGTGTGTAAATAGGAAAGCTTTATTCAATTGAATTATTGATAGATTGATTTTAATAAGTTACCTTGGTCTTTTTGGTCTTTTGATAAGTGAAAAATGAATGAGGGTTGATCTTGTATTTATATCAATCCCTTTATAGTAATAACTCACATTAAATCACTTAGGTTGACCATTAGGATATGTTTCATTTTAAAATTGGATGACTTTAAGGCACTAGACACTAGTGTCATATCAGGACACTAATGTCAATGCTAGTTCTATCCCACACATTAGTGTCTAGGGATCACAAAAGTAGGTATAGGCTCAAAACTTGTAAAAATGGAAGATAAGGTATTTTGGACAAGATAAAAGGCCTGGTTTATCAATATAAAACTAGTAAGTGTGAATCTAAGAATTTGACTCAAGAGAGGATGGTTAATATGGTGTTAGTTTTAAAATGAAAACAAAATGAAAAAAATACTAACTAGCATAACATCTCTAGGCCTAGACACTAGGGAGAGTTTAGTTAAAAAATATGAATAAAATACACAACTAAATGTGAAATAAACCTTCTTTTACCTCCCTTGGATTCTCTAAAATGCTTGTTGTAGTGGTTTTCTCTGCTTATGCTCATGAAGTCCTTGGCAATGGGATCTTGGCTACCTCCATCTCTCCTTGGCACCTTTGGCTTATGGCTTGGCTTGGCTTGGAATAAATTTGGCATGGTAACACTAATTACAATAGATTCTTGAAGATATTTATGCATTATAACTTTTTACCAAAATATCTTATAAATGATGTGGTAAGGCCTCCTATTTATAGATTTTTGAGATTGATCAGAATCAACATAAATAATCTATCTCAATATTGAGATGTGTGGCTAAGGATTAATTCAATTATGAAATTAAAATTGATAAATAATAACATCAATATTTGGGATAGAGGACCAATTAAGAGGCATGAAGGGCTTTGATGAGGCATGGGAGGCATGAATCTTGATATTTATGACATTTATGGCCTAAAATGTCTTCCCAAGAAATAAGGTCACCTGATGATGAAAATATTCAATATTCATTTCCAAAATAAGTTTCCATGGAATTATTAATTAGGCCTGAATTTGGATTAATTAGCTTTTAATCATGATTAAGCATTTTGTGCACAAATTACTCAAATTGATCAGAATGCCTTGTTATTGATCCAAAATTTGACTAGATTAGAATTAGAAGTCACTGTCAGATGCATTGGATCCATTATCCCATTTAGGATGTTACCAATAGTAAATAACAAAGGCACATGTCTTATGCAAGATATTTGATAGGAAATAACAATCTAGGTCACCTAGGTGTAAAATTGGCATTTTGACTCAGAATGATCTGATCAAAGTTAGTTGGCCCATAAATTGCATTGCCCCATTTAGGGATACCTTGGCCAAAATCAACACTTGAATATGTCATTTTCACATCATTTATCATGTTTTAGTGTTTTTAGGCCAAATTATGAATTTTAGGTGGAAATTGGTCAAAAACCTAGTTGGAGGTTATCGGTGGCCAAATTTAGGTGTCTAGAGTCTGCCCCCATTTGGGAAGGCATTGAAATTTATAAGCATAGTAACATCTTTTCAAAGAATGAAAAGGTCATATATGCCTACAACTATAATGATGATAAACTAATGATATGATGCCCTTTGAGGGAATGGTTGGTACAAGTAGGTTGGCAAATAGTCCCTCAAAAAGAAAGAAACAAAATGAAGTGACCAAAGAAAGGAAAGATGATGGGGTGAAAACACAATGATATTAAAAAATTAGTCAAAGTCATTGATAATGCAAGTGGGATGGTGTACAATAGTTTTCCCAAAGGTGGTTATAAACATTATACCCTGATAGTGGTAATGTGGTATGATAACACAATGATTTGTAAAAAAAGATGGATATAATCATTGAGAAGATGGAACTACCCTATTTAGGATAGACAAAAAAGAGAATAACATGCCTCTATATGGGCAAAAAAAATAAAGTGGTGACAACACAATGATTTGCCCAAAGGTGGTTATAATCATTAAGAAATGTAGGTGGGACAGTGTGTAATGATTTGGCCATAGGTGGTTATAATCATTGGACCCTGATAATGGAAAACATGATAAACTTGGTTGAGGATGATGATAACTTAATAAATAGGGTAATGACAAATTAAAATAACCTACTAGTAGGGAGATGCTCATCCAAACTAATAAAGTTTGAAATTTTTTCATGGTTAATTACTTTGTTTGGGATATGATTGGGATTGAATTAGGATGTTGATGCTGAAGAGATTTCACCATTACTAAATAGACTTCTAAAATCTAAGGTTTGTTGTAGAACATGTCGGTAGGCATCATGGTATAACATCATGAGGACTTGGCCAAAATATACATAAGGATTGACTCCCATAATCTAATACTCAATATAAAACAATGCACCAATGATATAAACCATGATGACAATGTAAAAATATGAATATAGATGGATTTGAGTATAAGTGTGGCAAGTAATCACCCAATGAACACACATAAACTGAATCAAGTTAATAGTGCTGAAAGCAAACAAACAGGCACACAAAAAAACAACAAAGAAACACTCACAAGAAACCATATGAACTGTGCCTTGAGAAAATAGGTGATAACTTTAACAAATGATTAAAATGGGGGAAATAGAAGAAAAGGAAGGAGGTGGCTGAGCTATTTCCATATGCACTAAGCAAGTGGATGTTGCCTACATAGTTCCATGGATGTAATATCCAATACAAAAAATTTAGGCCAAATGTAGTTCTCTCAGGGAATGGGAAGAATGTGATAACTAATGAAAACAAAAAGAATGGATGTGAGAGAAGAAGAGGAATGGTCTTGAAAAATGAAAAGTGCATGAGAGAAAAAGGCCAAAAAGGATGGGGAAAATAAATGACAAGTGATTTACTTATAACTTAGTAAGGATTCCTAGAATCCTTAAAGCAAAGAAGTCGTCAACATTTTTGTTATTTTCTAATGATTTTTCAAATGTTTTTGAAATTTTTTTGGAGTATCTCAACTCAATCAAGAATGATGAAACACTAAATGGTTCAAGCTCACAAAATGGAGAGAGCATTTAAACTAAAGTTTCTCACAAAATGGTGAGAGCATAGCTTAGGTTGCTCGTGAAATGGTGAGAGTGTGGTTTAGGTTATGCACAAAATGGTAAGAGTGTGGCTTAAGTTGACTGAGCTAATGTCAACAAGTATCAAGTGTTTCCTACATAGTCCAAGAGAAGGACCTTAAGTCACTATAGTTCCATCCTTACAGTGGAAGAATTTGACTATTATAGGAGTCAACTCCAAAAATATAGGCATAGTTGATAAAAAGGCATAATACGACATAGGAAGTGGCAAATTGGTACATCAAGGCTTAATGTTGCCCCTAGGTTGCCCATAGATGGTTATAACTAGGACATAATGACATAGATCAATGGTATGAATTTACCTAAAGGTAGTTATAACTAGTAGCAAGATCGGTGGTAAGAAAGGAATAACAAATGAAGAATGCAAGTATCAAAACTTTTATCATAGTGTTCCAAAATATGATCTATGTCTGAAGTACTTGAACCAACTGATGAAACTAATCAGATACCTTGATGCTGAAAATGTGTAATGAATGGAAAAAATCAAGGTCAAATGGGCTAGGATTTAGAACACACTGGGCCAATAGGTCAAAATCAAAAAGTGGATACAGGTAAGAGGATGGATAAGGATGATATATGTACAAAAAAGAATAGTGATAAAATGGAATAATTGAAATGGTCCTTATAGACAATAAACCTTAGTGCTCAAGTCTAGTACCTTTTGAGATGAATAATATTCATCAGCTTAGGAAGATAATCTTTGTTTGGTGTGGTAAGCATGTATGCTCTTGAGCCATAATTTGTAGTAATGATGAAAGGCCCTATCCAATTTGGTTTGAGTTTCCCTTTATGCTTATTCTCAGTCATGATGTTCTTTTGGTTTTCCTTAAGTACAAGATCACCAAGTTCAAATGTTTGATACTTAACACGCTGATTATAGTGGCCTTTGAGTCAATTTTGATATGCTTGAAGATTGTTGATCATAGTTGTGCATTTCTCATCAAGTAGGTCTAGCTCTTGCAGGAAAGCTACTTGATAGTCATGATTATCCAGGACATGCTTGAAAGAGATGTTTAGTGAAGGCAATTCAACCTCAATGAGAAGGATGGCTTTAATACCATAAACAAGTGAGTATGGAGTGGCTCTTGTGGGGGTATGATGATTGGTATAGTATGCCTAAAGGGTGGTGAATATCTATAAGTGCCAATCATGACTAGCATCATTGATAATATTTTTGAGATTACTGACAATGGTTTTGTTGGATGCCTTGGCTTGGCCATTACCTTGATGGCAATATGCTATAAAAAATGTTTTGTGATGTTATATTTGGTACATAGCTGGTCTACATCCTTGTTCTTGAATGATCCTTCATTATTTGATATAATGTTAGAGGGGATATCGTAGTAGTAAATGAGATGGTTGAAGATGAATTTAGAAATTTTCTTTCCAGTCATGTAAGTGAGGGGTATAGATTCAACCCACTTAGTAAAATACTTGATGGTGGTAAGGATATGTTTATGGCCATCATATGAAGTGGAGTTGATCTTCCCAATGAGGTCAAGTCCCCATGTAGAAAATGGCCATGGTGTCAACATTAGTTTTAGAGTTTTGGCTGGGGCATGAATTAGATTAACATGCCATTAACATTTGTTGCACTTATTTGCATATGTGGTGGCATCTACATCTATCATGGGCCAATAATAACTAGTATGTAAGAGATTTTTGGATAGGACTGCCCTACTAGAATGATCTCCACATACTCCTTTGTGAACTTTTCTTAATGCTAGTGTAGACTCTATCAAAGTTAAATAATGTATCAGAGTTCCATCAAAACTATGATGGTAAAGGGTGGATCCCAATAGAGTATAATGAGTGGAATGATGAATGAAGTCTTTGGTTTGTTTTTGAGATAGGTTAGGTTGCAAAACTTGGTCATAAAGGTAGTTATAAATGTCTGAGTACCAAATATAATTAGGACTACAAATATCACAAATCATTGAAATGGTTAAAGGTTCATGAGCTGGTGCTGACAAATTCTTGATAAGGAACTAATACTCTCTAGCTTTATCTATTTGTCAAATTAGAGATCCAATAGTAGCCATGATATCTACAATTCTATTACTAGCCCTTAGTATGTGCTCAAACTGAATGTTGGCAATTTATTGCTTAAGAGTGTCAACCATGGATTTATATGGAACTAGCTTGTCATCTTTGGTTTAAAAATGATCTATGACCTGATTTATGATTAACTAAGAATCACCATAAACTTGGAGATGAGATATGTTCTAATGCACTACTTGTCAAACTCTTGAAATAAGTGCTTCATACTCAGTGATGTTGTTTATACAAGAAAAGATGATTCTGAATGATTTATGGATTAGAGCCCCCGATGGTGTAATAAATAATAGGCCTACCCCTAATCCATGTGTAGTAAATGAACAATCAAAATACATCTTCCAGGGATGCTCCTCAAGGGGTGTGTCAATGACGATCATTATGGATTCATTAGGAAATTGAAACATGAGTCATTTTGTGTCTATGAGAGGTGCTTTAACAAGTCAATCTACAAGAACTTATCCCTTGATTGCCTTATGATTGACATGATCTATGTAAAACTCACTAAGAATAATGATCCATTTATCCATTCTTCCTTGCAAATCTATTTTAGATAGTAGATACTTGAGCAGATCTAATTTTGAAATGACCATGGTCTTATTATTCAACATGTAATGGCATAGTTTTTGAGCTATGAAGACCATGGCCAGATAAGCTTTTTCAATAGGTACATAGTTATTTTCATATTTAACCAAGGTATGGCTTAGATAGTATACATCATACTATTTTTTATTGTCATCATGTTGAGCCAAGAGTGCCCCCAGAGCATGGCCGGTAGCTAATAGGTATAACAAGAATGGTTTTCCCAGCATATGAGGTAATAAAATAGGTGGATTAACAAGATAGTCTTTGAGTTGTTGAAAAGTTGTTTGGTAGTGATCATCTCAGTGAAATCTAAATTCCTTTTTTAGAATGTGTGTAAATGAATGGCACTTGTCTGCTAATTGAGAGATGAAGCATCAAATTGATTGGATCTTACCCTATAAACTATGAAGTTACTTTAAATTGGTTGGTGGTGACATCTAAGTTATAGCATGGATTTTAGCTAGATCAACTTCAATACCTCTAAAAAACATGATGAATCTAATTAATTTGCCTAAAGTTACATTGAACACACATTTCTTTAGATTGAATCTAACTTTGTACTCCGATAATCTTTCAAATATCTTACACATCATTATTGGATGGTTAGCCCTGGTTTTGGATTTTCCTAATATGTCATCAACATAGTCTTTAGAAATATCATGCTTCATATCATGGAATATTATAGTCATGGCCCTTTGATATGTAGCTATATCATTCTTAAGGCCAAATAACATTACTTGATAACAAAATGTTCCCCATCGAGTGGTGAATGCTATTTTATGTTGGTCTTCTAATGTTATTCTGATTCGGTTATATCCTGAAAAGCCATCCATGAATGAAAGAATTGCATAAACTAACATGGATTAAATGATCATGTTAATATTAGACAAGGTAAAATCATCTTTAAGACAAGATTTATTGATGTCTCAAAAATTAGTACAAATTCTAATCCCTTCAGGCTTTTTACTAACAGGTATCACATTAGAGATCCATTCTGAGTAGTTAATAGATCAAATACATCTTGCTTCTAAGATTTTTTTTTTAACTCTTTCTTTACCAATAAAAAAATGTAAAGACGCATCTTATATAGATTTTATTTTACCATTTTGGAGTTAGGATTAACCACAAGGTGGTGTAGAACCAAGGTGGGGTTTAAACCTGGCATGTCAAAATAAACCCATGCAAAGATATCTACAAATTCTCTCAACAAAGATATAAAGACATCATGTTCCTCCTTAGTGAGGGATGCACCTAATTTTATCCATTTTAGGTCTGATGGAGTCTCGATATTTACCTCTATTGTATATTCAACTAGAAGGGTTGAACTGTCTTCTAGGATAGCAGGCAATGACTTGAACTATTTGATTATGTCAGGGTCCTCCTTTAGGACTTTCTCTTCAAATTATCTTAAGCATGATGAATTTGAGTCCCTTAATGGGATATCTAGCCATGTGACAAAAAAAGTTAGAAATTATTTAAATTTTTGATTAAATACTTGTTATTGCTCAAACCTGAACTTGGATCCACAAGCAAGTTAATTATTGGTGGTCTCCTAGTCTAAATTTAAAGAAGAATGAACACCCTCATCTAATGTCACCTAAAACAAGTTTTCACCACTAGATTGGCCCTTATCTTTACTTTTTCCCTAGTCAAAAAGCACCTCAAGGAGGTTTTTACTTTGGGACCTCAATGTTTTACTTTTTTTTTTTGGATAAGGGTGTACACTTGGTCTCCAAAATAGGCTACAAGATCCAATGTAATTTAGAATCCTAACTTGTGATCTCCTAATGAAACATTGTCTCTAAGGCCTAAGAAGTCATAAAATGCATCATCATTTTAGAAATCATCAATCAGTGGCTAGATTCTTGTTGGTCCTAATTTATCAGTTGGGGAGAATATAATGGCAATGGGTTGTGATGAATGGCTAGGGTAAGAGTACAAATGGCATTGTTATCAAATAGGTTGATTTCAGCTAGGTCATCAAAGGTGACACTATGATCAGACTCTACTTCATTGTCAGCATCATCATCACTAGTCACTAGTGATGGATTTTGAATAAGATATGTGGGATCACCTCCAGGTAGTTTAAATCAAAGTCCATAAGGTCTTTCATACTTAGTCATGGAAATTGGCTCGATGTTTCCTTGTTGATTCGGTCTAAGGCCTCTTTCTTCATAATTGTGATGTTCCATGATCCTATTGGGAATAGGATACTTGGCACTTTTATAAAAATTAGCTTGGTTATCATTGTATAACCATGATTTGTCCCCTTCAAGAGTATTAGGTTATAGGTTAGATGCTGGTACAAATGTGACAAGTCCCTTCTCTTTGTTCATTTGTTTTCAATGCATATGTGGAGTGACTTTACGTTTCCCAAAGGTTTTTATATTCTCAAGAAGATTGGCAATATGAAATGTATCATGGGTCACATACTCTCCTAGTCCATTGTCTAAAATGGTGAAATGATTAGAAGCTTTAGGAGGTAGCATGTGGGAAAGGGAATCTAAGGTATTTGGATCTATATAATTATCTAGTGAAGGATCAATAAGTATAGCATTTCCTTTATCCTAATTGGAACTTGGATTCATGTTGTACTGATAATTATAGATTTAAAATATAGCCTCAATATGTCTATAGTTTTCATATGGGTGTAAATGTCCTAGAATATTCACTTCCATCCCTGAGTGGGAAAACAAGATACATTGGTGTAGCATTGATGGAACTGCACGAATCTCATGCAACCAAGGCCTACCTAGAAGCATATTATATGATAACTCAAGATCAAGCACATGGAAAAGTTTATCATGGGTTAAAGGCCCAATGATAACTAGAAAACTAATAGTGCCTTGTGATTCTCTTTCCTAATTATCATAGGCTTTGATGGTTAGCATTTCTAGTTGGAGATCTACCATTGTGCACTCAAGAAGCTTGATGATTTTTAGAGACACGATGTTGAGGCCTAATCCATTATCTATAAGGAGACATTTCACTTTATGTTGTCTTATATAAAATTTAATGTATAATGGATTATTATGGAGTGGGCCAAGGAAAGACATGTCACATTGGTTGAATGTGACTTTTTGGGCTGGAGCTAGGTGTCCAACGACAACTTGAAATTTATCAGGGTATATGTCACTAGAAATAGTGGATTAGGTAAAAAACTCATTCAAGATGTTCTTGTGGATTATTTACATTCACAACAAATCTAAAATAGAAATTTGTGTTGGTATCTTCTGTAATTTTTCTATAATATCAAACTTTTTGTCTTGGTCAGTAGTGAATGGTTTATTCTGAGGCTAAATGGTTGGTTGGATGACAAGCAAAGTGGCAGATGGTTATGGGTGTGGGATAGTAATATTTGACCTTTGAGTTGTGATTGCATAATTAGGATTAGATATTAGACCATTATTTCTAAAAAATTTTGGAAATGGTGTCAAACTAGACATGACAAGTCTCAGTTGTTGATGCACTCGCATGTGGTCACATGGTAAGGACAAGTTGTCAATATAAGGTCCAAAGGGGGAAGTCCTAGTTTGTTGATTTGCCTATATGCACTCCCAGGTCAAAGAAGGATTATCCATGTAATTTAGGTGAATCTTTTTGTTTAACAATGGTCTAAGTTGATTAGTGCTTGGTTTAGGATTAATGGAGATGGTATTAATGCTACCCACTACAATATGGCCTACAACCCTGTTGTAGTCATGTGAAACTGCATGGTAGGTTTGTCAGTTGTTACCATTCTAACCTTAGTTTTATCCATTGTTCTATCATTATGGGTTTTGCTATTGATTTTTTTAATTCTACTAGTTCAACCTTTGATTTTGATACTATTGATTTTGATGTTGCACTGGCCATTGTTGTTGTTGTTAATCATTTTATTGCTACTGATTGTTATGTTAGGTAAAGAGGTTTGAACAAATCCCAAGAGTTTGATTGGAAGTTGAATTACCATTATCAAATATTATCTCCCCATTATCTAACATATTCTTAATTAAATACTTGATTTAGATACATCTTCATAGACTATACCCATTGACCCGATGATAGTCATAGAATTTATTTTCATGATACCAACCAGGATAAGGAATGCCTTGTGGATAATGCTTTGGTATAGATAAACTAATAAGATTAGTGGTAGTAATCTTGAAAAATATAGACTCAATAGGTTCTCCTAGGTCACTAAAGACATGATGTGCAGGCATAGTTCTCATAGGAGGAGGGGTTTGCAATGATAAAAGTTACTGTATTTATTGTGCAAGTCTTGGTTGTTGTGCTTGCAGCATTGGTTGGAGAGGTTGTTGGATAGCAATAAGCTAAAAATGTGGTGTAGATTATTTTTTTATTATTTGGACATGATGATATTTGGTTACTCTATTTCCCATAGCATTTCTATTGTGGTTAAATTTCTTCAATCTTTCTTGGTTATTGAGCTATGTTAGTTGTGATGCTTACGCTTGAATGGGATGTTGATGTTGGCCATTTCCCTGATTGGTACCTTGATTTTGATTAATTGAATTAATCTTGATGACTCCTTTATTGATAAGTATTCTTTCTATCAATAAACCTTTATCAATTATCTCTTTGAAAGTATGTGCACATTGTAGTTCTACATGATAAGCTATCTCGCTATGAAATTTTTTGGTAAACATAGTGGTTAATTGTTTTATCTGGTAAACTATTAGTGAAACATCTTGCAAGGGCTCTCCATCATTGTAGATAACTTGCAAAACTCTCACCAACCTTTTTCTTTACTTGTGTTAAGTCTACTAATGAAATTTCATGCTCAAGATTATAGGAAAAGTACTACACAAACTTATCAAAAAGATGATCAAAATCTGTTACTAAATTTTTCAGTAATTTTAAAAACCACTCCAAGGCTTGTTTAGCCAAGCCCCTTGGAAACAACAATAAAAGGTATATGTCACTATATACCACTAGTTGACATGCGATAAATAATTCAGTTAAATGGGCCTTAGGGTCACCTTCCCCTATGTATTTTTCAAATTTAGATGGTTCGTATCCTAGAGGAAATGGTATCTAAAAATACTCTATATTAAATGGATAGGAGCACACATCATCCAATTTGAAATTTAGTCTATTTCCTAGCTTGAATGATAGCAATTGCATCCTTCATTTGTTGTAATTTCTTGGATAAAAAACTGGAAGGAACATTGGTTTGAGGGAGAATATTAGTTTGGGTAAATGGTTAGGAAGTCAAAAGTGGGACACTTTGACTAGGGTATGATTGAAATACCTTTTGGGGTATATTTATTTGGTTGGGGAATGGACCAAGCATATGTATACATGGATTAGGATGTACTTGAAATTACACATTTAGTTATGCGATATTCTAGTTTGGGTTGGCAATAAAGGTTTGACATGGAGGATTTTTTGGTTGGGATGGAGGGATATAACTATACTATCCCTATTATATTTAAACAAGGACATGTTTTCAACCAATCAAACTTTACTAGTTGAGTGGGAACTTGTGGACTAAGGCCCTGTCTCTAAATTTGTGGCACATTTTAAACCAATGGTTATCTAGTAGGAATTTGAGAAACATGGGGACCTCCTTATCTCATGAATACCTATGGGGAAGTGAAAATAGGTTGTAGATTAGACATATATCACTAACTAAAATATGCATGTTATTGACTATTCATTGCTTGGTTTTGAATTAGCATATTAGTTTGTGACTGAAGAGGTATGTTTGTCATTACCTAGTGAGGTAAAACATTAGTTTCCCCTAATTGAGGTGGTAATGTATCTATCCTTTGTTGCATTGATACACTAGATTGTGCCAACAATTATGTAATACTACTCTTACTTATTGAGGAGGAGTAGGATTCATCACATTCTATCATTAAGGCATGACATTAGCTTTTGTTTGATTACCTAATCCCATAGGTTGTATACCTGAGGAAGTAGCCAACTGAGATTGGGATATAGAAAATCCTATTCCCTGGTATGATGATCTACTCATAAGATTAACCACAGGCACATGTTTTTGGTTATTTATTTGTGCATTAGTGAATCTAGGAATTTGACTCAAGAGAGGATGATTAGTATGGTGTCAGTTTCAAAATGAAAATAAAATGAAATAAACACACTAACTAGCATAACATCTCTAGGCCTAGACACTAGAGAGATCTTAGTTAATAAAACACACAAATAAATGCAAAATAAACCTTCTTTTACCTCCTTTGGATGCTCCAAAATTCTTGTTGTAGTGGCTTGCTCGGCTTGAGATCATGATGTCCTTGGCAATGGAAGCTTGGCTACCTCCATCTCTCCTTGGCACCTTTGGCTTGTGGTTTGGCTTGGCTTGGAGTCAATTCGGCATGGTAATAATAATTACAATGGCTTCTTGAATATATTTTTGCATTATAACTTTTCACCAAAATAACTTAGAAATGATGTGGTAAGGCCTCCTATTTATAGATTTTTGAGATTGATCAGAATCAACCTGAATCATCCATCTAAGGATTGAGATCTATGGCTAAGGATTAATCCAATTATGTAATTAAAATTTATAAATAGGATCATCAATATTTGGGATAGAGGAGCAATTAAGAGTCATGGAGGACTTTGATGACGCATGGGAGGCATGAATCTTGATATTTGTGGCATTTATGGCCTAGGGATGTCTTCCCAAGAAATGAAGTCACCTGATGATGAAAATATTAAATATTCATTTATAATAATAAGTTTTCAACAAGTTTCCATGGAATTCTTAATTAGGCCTTGATTTGGATTAATCATCTCTTAAGCATGATTAAGCACTTTGTGCACAAATTACTCAAATTGATTAGAATGCCATGTTATTGGTCTAAATTTTGACTAGATTAGAATTAGAAGTCACTATCAGATGTGTTGGATATGTTATCCCATTTAGAATGTTAACAACAACAAATAACAAAGGTACGTGTCTTATGCAAGAGATTTGATAGGAAATAACAATCCATAACACCTAGGTGTAAAATTAGAATTTTGACTCAGAATCATCTGATCAAAGTTAGCTGGCTCATAAATTGCATTACCCCATTTAGGGATACCTTGGCCAAAATCAACACTTGAATATGTCAATTTCACATCATTTAGCATGTTTTAGTGTTTTTAGGCCAAATTGTGCATTTTAGGTGGAAATTGGTCAAAATCCTAGTTGGAGGTTATCGGTGGCTAGATTTAGGTGTCTACAGTAAGAATGAGAGATATAGACTAAGTGGCATAAAATATAATAGATACAAGACTTGAAAAAGTGGGAAAAGGTCCAAAACTAAGAAGAATAGCCAAGGTCTAACTTTTTCAAGTGTACAAGATTAAGGTGTTACGTAATATATAAATATCAGCTACATTTTTCCCCCCATTTAATCTAATAATGAAATTTCTATTTTAAATTAAAGGAATGCATAACTAAGTGTGTGTACATACCTTATATTTATGTGTGCCCAACTTGAGTGCTTTGTTGGTGACAAACCTGAGACTAAGAGTATGTTACAATGTATAATCAATGCATATAAACAAGAATTAATAATACTGGAAATATAATGAAACTAAAAGTGTAAGGTTTAGGAGTACACTTTTGTGTTGATGTAACTGCCTTGCATATTTCAATTTGATTTTAAAAATATTCATCATTGTAAGTATTTGAAATTGAGATTAGGATAATTATAGATAAATATTGAAATTGCATATATCCAAGGAGAGAGATAGAGAAACATAGGGAGAGAGAGATATTATAAGGCACATGCACCTAACTTTGGAACAAAAGTGAGTTTCCACCTAGTAGTTGAGATTAGCTTAACCATTCAACCTAATGATACTTATAACCTAGTCACCCCAATATATGTGGAGTAATATAAAAATTAAAATAACTACCAATATGAAGGTCATGTTTCCAAAACATGCCCCCACTATAATTTGGAGATGTTGAATACTAAATAAGTATGGATAACATGCTTCTAAAACATGCCCCCATTAAATCTAAAAACTGTGAACGTGAAGAAGCCATGCCTATGTGACATGCCCCCACTAAATTTTAAAATTGTGCCAAATGTGAAGAACATGTCTCGATGATATTCCCCCATTGATATTCTCCCCTTGAGGTGAAGTAAGATAGGAACTAATAGTTACCTCAACTCAAAAAGATAATATAACTGTATAATCTATGAATGTAACCATGTAGCATATAGAAGAAGTATGACTGAGTAGATTTATTACTGAAGTACATAGGATAATGTGATCAAAACAAGGCATATAAAGGCCACTCCAATTTGTACCATTATTAGGATCAAATACATAACTAGTATTGAAGGATAATTTCAAGGTCGGTAGGAGTTTATTTTAAATAAATGGCTTTTGAATAAATGGTTTGACAATTTGAGTATTTGTGTATGAAAAAAAAATCACACCATTGGTTGGATATTCTTTCTTGGACATGGATGTTTCTTGTTTTTTCCTTCATTGGTAACATGTGGGACATAAACTAGAAAAGCATTGCACATCTTATCTTTCTCATTATAAAAATATGTATTTTGATCATTCTATAATATTACCATTTGGGATTGTTCTTTTGAAATTTATTACTTTGGCTCATTCTTTAGAGTGTTTGGTATATCTTTTGGAGAATTTTTAAAATTAGAAACTTTCACATCATGTGAAAGCTCATCCACCTTTAATGAAGTATCCTTTAAATCCCAAGGTGGATTTGGTAAAGTTTTGTCATTTATTTACCCATTTTTATTCATTTGATGTCTTTGCTTTGGGAGAATTTATGTTTTATATTTTCTATTTTGATGCAAAAAAAATTGGTATGGTGACCATGAATTCTATGATATGCACAATAATATTTGGATTTTTATATAGGATGAATAGGAGGTAATCTGATCACAATATTTCTAAGCATCTCCCTTATAATCTTACTTGACCTCTTGGTAGGATTTAATTCACTTGTAGAATCATTTTCATTAGGTTACTTTGGGTTTACTTTAAATATTGATTTTTATTAGTCATATAATTGGTATACGAAGATAAAAATGCATGATTCACATTAGCATAATATGAACTATTTGTACATGAAATTTTATATTGTAATAAAGTGATATTTGAATTTACAGATTGATTTTGCTTTTGTAACTCATGCATAAACTTGGTCATAGTATTGATTTATTCCTTTTAGGTTTTACAAACACAAACCTTAGGTATTTGAGATTGATTATATTTAGCTACCTTACCCATTAGATAAGTGATAGACTAGACCTAATTATAGGGATGAGAGGTGCCACCCTCCTTAGGGTTAGGATGAGGAAGGATTTTTATATTCATTTGAAATGTTTTGAAAATTGACATAAGGATGGGTTAAGAAAGGCTTACAAATGCTGAGTAATCAACCCTGATACAATAAGGATATAGAAATTTGATACTATTGGTTGAGTTTTTTAAAAATCTAAGATAGTTTTTTTTTTTTTTTAATAAGAAATAATATGAACCCAAAAAAATAAGAAAACCAAAATACATATACAACATTTAGATATAAATTTACTAAAAATAGTAAAATGTTAAATTTGAATAATTTGTACAATATTTTGTGGAAAAAAGAGTTTTTTGTATATATAAACATAATAAAAAAATACTTTGATTAGTTTTCAATTTGAGATACTATTAATCAAAAATTCGTCAAAAAATGTGAAATACTTCACATGTAAAACCCTAGAATATTCCAAATAAAGAATCAACCATTATGATAAATCAAGGATATTTTTCAAAGATATGAGAGAATTTTTTTAATAAAATATATATTTTTATGATAGTTATAAATTAATTTAAAAATAATTACACCATTCACCTTGTATTTCAATATTTACTAAAAATAGTAAACTATAAAAATTGAAAAATCTATACTGAATTTTGGCAAACAAAAAGAGGTTTTTAAATAAACCAACTTGATTACAAAATACCTCTGATAAAATTTAAAATGAATCTATTTGGAGGTAAAATTATGCCAATCAAGGAGTAATCTAATTGAAATAATATTCACCCAAAGCCCTTGTGACTAAAAGAGTAAAACCCTAGGGTAAAGCTTCAGATATGAAAATCCATCACAACAAGCTAAAATCTTGGGAGGCTTAGAAGTCTTAAATTAGATTTATTTTTGCATTCACATGGATTGATTTCAAATTTCTAACCATAAAATGAAATATAAGGTTATCTTTATGTTAACCCTATATTTCATTAAATGGGTATATAGAAATGAAATGGCACAAGGGTGATAATCAAATCTAATAGGCCAATTAGATGTTAAACTTAGATATAGACATACATTGAATTTATTTAGTTGAGTATAGTCTGAATATAGAAAGTATAATTATGATAGATATTTAAATGACAAAAAAGTAATGTATTTAGGATTTTTTGATGTTTATATAATTATGGATATGGAAAAAAAAGAAAGTAAGCTAGAAGGACATTCTTGAATAGTCATTAGATTCTAGATCTAAAACTTTGGGAGCTCTAGATAGTAACGTCAGCCTAGGATGGTTATATTGATACTACTATATAGGTTCAATGCAAGTGTCCTATAAAAAACATCTATTATAAAAATATGTGACCACTTTTATGTTTTTGGGTTTTTCTTCACCTTCACTCTGGTGTATTCATATCTAGGTCATGGACTGTTGCTCTCCTAGTGAAATGGCAAAACCTTAGTTCTACATCTTCATAGTGACCTTGGGGTAAAATGGGTTAGTGAGAACATGGTGTCAATTTAACCCTAAATACCTTGCTATCATAGGGTGTTTCTTACATAGCCAATACTCTAGAATAGGGCTTTATACTCATGTAGTTCCCCCCTATAAGCTGGCTTATATGTGAATCATGCAATATCTATAAAGCAAGTACAATAGTAACCTAGCTTGTAACTTGGTAAATTAGGCTCTTGCAATGGTACTTTAGTGATTCAGACCTATATATCTATTTATCTATGACTGGTGTGTAAATAGGGAAGATTTTTTCAATTTAATACTTGATAGAGTGCTTTTGATAAGTTGACTTGGCCTCTTTGGTATTTTTCTAGATGAGGAATGAATGAGGGTTGATCTTGTATTTATATCAATAACTTTAGAGTAATAAATCATATTAAAGCACTTAGGTCAACCATTAAAATATGTTTCATTTACAAATTAGATGAATTTAGGGTACTAGTCATTTATATCAGGTTAAGACACTTATATCAGGTCAAGACACTAACATCGATGCTAGTATCTATTTCAGATGTTAGTATCTAGGGAGCAATAAAATAGATATAGGCTCAAAATAGGTAGATGGAATATAAGTACATTTTAAGCATTTTAGACAAGATAGAAGGATTGGTTCATCAACATAAGACTGGTCATACTAAGATATATAGGCCAAAGAGTACAAGATAATTTAGATACAAGACTTGCAGAAGTGGGAAAAGGTATAAAATTGAGAGGAACAAATAAGGTCTAAGTTTTCTAAGTGTATAAGATTAAGATCTTATATGATCCATAAATATAATCCACAAAAGGTATAAATCCTTAGTGAAATCTAGGTTGATCATAATTAGAGCTTGAGCAATGTCAGTTTTAATATCTTAAAATTCTCTCTTGACTTTAGTTTTCCATTCTATTTTAGCATCTTGATTCGACATGAAATTTAATGGATTGAAAATATCTATAAATCTAGAAATGTATTTTATTAAAAAAATTATATTACCAAAGAAAGACTTCAAATATTTCTTATTGTTAGGATTTGTCATCTTAGAAATGGCTTGGATTCATTCTAGGTCAATAGAGATCCTATCCTTAGTGATGAAATGGCCTATAATATTTTTCCCTTGGTGACTCCAAAGATAATTTTTTTGGATTGAGTGATACTCCATATATTCTACATCCATCTAACACTCTTTTTAGATGGCCTACATGATCATCTCTATCTTTTGAACACACTGTTAAGTCATCCATTTATATGATTATGCATTTGCCAACTAGTCCTTGAAATTCAATCCATATCTCATTGGAAAGTTTCTCCTACATTGAGTAGACAAAAAAACATACTTATATATGCAAAAGGATGCTCTTATTTGGATTGAGATATACTCCAATATTATACATCCATCCAACACTCTTTGTAAATAGCCTGCATAATCAACTTTATCTTTTGAAAACACTATTAAGTCATCCATTAAGATGATTTTACATTTTCCAACTAGTTCTTGAAAGGAAAAGTCCATATCTTGTTAGAAGGTTGATCCTATATTTATTAGGAAAAAAAGGCATCCTTTTATATTCAAAATTCCCCAACTTTGTAATGAAGGTAGTCTTCATTCTATCATGTGTTTCTACCAACACTTGATTATAGACTAATAATTCATCCAAGAAAGAAATCATCTCATATACACTAAGCATTTAAATTAGCTTATCTAGGTAAGGCAGAGGATATTTATCCTTTTATGATGCTTGATTTATATTTATAAAGTCAACATAGATATTTATCTCTCCATTTTTGTTCTTGAAAGGAACTAGGTTGGCTACCCAGGTAGAATGCCTAATTGGAAAGACAATTTTGGCATCTAATATCTTTTGTACTTCCATCTAGATGAGAGGTTTCAAAATTATATTCATTAGCCTCTATCTCTACTTAAATGGATTATGCTCTGGCTTCAGTGGGATGGTATGTGTGATGACCTAGGGGTTGAAAAGCTTCATAAGTTCATATGTCTAGGTGATCATATCTTTGTATTCTATCATCAAACCCCTCAACTTTTATTTCTTGCTTTTAATGAAACTCAAGATAATGTTTGCATACTAGGGATGTTGGTTAGTGCCAAGATTCTCCTTGATAAAATTGGACTCAATAAATTTGAGTTATTTATGATTTTGGTATTATGTATCTACTTTGAAATCTTGTTCTAAGGATACCATCCCCATGGAGATATAATTCTCTTTCAGCTGTAAGACACCATCTTCTCCTAGATCTTCTATGTTCATAGATTCAACATCCTTCTCATCTATTACCTAAGATACAAAGGCTCTAGATCTATTCATAATTTTTACTATCTATTGATCATCATCAAATAGCTAAAATTTATTTACATTATCTAGGATAGAGGAATAAGGAACCAACTCTACAAATAATTTCTACATTTTAGATTCTTTGAGCGGTTCTAGATTGGGAGTTGAAGTTGCCAGTGAATCTATAATCTATTTTCCTTACCTTGGGATGGCCCTAATGTTGAATGCTTCAAATTATTATATCATATCCCATGTTTTTTATTTATACTTATTCAATAAAATGAGTTTACATTGGTATTTATTTTTGATCTAGGTAATAACTAGCTCTGAATCACCAAATATTTGCAATTACTTGACATTATACTTTAGTGTAAACTATAGACCTAAGATTAGGAATTCATAATTGGTTGGTTATTAGTTCAAGGGAATTATAGTCTTTAGGATGATAGATATTATTTTCTATTTGGATCCATTAGGGCTATTCCAACACTTGAATCTTGTTTTGATTTTACTCTACCAAAGTGGAGAGTACATAACTGAGAAGGACCTTCAAATTCTTTTTCATGATGTTCTTTCTTGGTAGTGAAAGTGTACACACCTTCATGTGAGGATACAAAGTTAACCTTCTCATTCTTGGCATTGTATTCTATGATCAGGTACTTTATATTTCATTCTTGGTTTACTTAGATCTATTTGGCTAATCCTTTCTAAGGCAACCACATGTGTGAAAGGTATATGGCCATATATCCATTTAGTTTCTTTGACTAATCATGATTCAATAGTAATCCATAAGCTTCTGAAATGTCAATGCCCAAAATATTTATGTACTATTATACATGTGTCTTAGATGCAAGCTATATGTGTACAATTTTCAACTCTCCAACACATGAAACATAAGACTTATCTAGTTGTAGGACCACTATTTTTGACTTGACTGGGGTCAAACCTAGTTTCTTGCATATATATGTAGGCATCATATTGGCTAAGTCACTTGAGTCAGCCAAATATTTATGCATTTTATATTTCAAATATTCTGAAGGTTACTAAAAAAGGTGGTACTTTAAGCTTGTCCTTATTAATAATCATGTTTGTATGTGAAAATTTTGATTTGGTAGTAGATGATCATATATTCAAAGCTTTTAGTAGCAAATATCTTTATTCAATGATTTGGGATAGCTCACAAAGACTGATATTAGCCTTAATCTTATTCATATAACTAATAATATTATATTTCCTATGTTCTATGTCTTTACACTCTACAATTGATCATTCCCTTTTGATTAAGGTAGATTGTTTTTGGATTTAGGATCCAAAAGAGTAGTAACATTTTTATTTTTGGACATAGAGGTACTAGTAAGCTACTTGTTCCTCAAATTGTAATTATTCATCTCAAACTACTAAAAAGCATGGATCTCATTTTTATTGTCCTCAGGTTCATTTTCATCTTCCATTTGTAAATTGAAGTCATATGTCTTAAATACCATGGTTGTATTGGAAGGACATAGAGTGGTAGAAGATGAAGGTTTTGGATGGTTTACAAATCCTTCATGTCTATCCATTTTCTTTTGAAAGATCACAAAGATAGTTTATAATTCTATGCAATATAGCTCACCATGTTGTGTTATTTTATGGACTCAGCACCAATTAAGAAGTGTTACTTCCAAGATGTTTATCTTAGACATCTTTTTAGTTAGTTGTTGCTTCATATTATTTCTAGGTCTATTAAAAGGCTTGTTGTACCTTTGAAATGTAAAATTTTGATTGGAATTTTTTCCCATGGTGTTTTCCATTTACTTTTGCATCTCCAATAATTCATTACTTAACTTTTGTACCATTCCCTAGATGGCAGAAAATTATACTTTTGTGTCAATAACATAAATACCCTGTGTAATGAAAATATCGATTGGTATCAAGGATTGGTTCTAATTTTGCTAGTTGGATGCAGACACAATATTATTTAAGAAGCTAAGGTGTTGATTAGGTTTATCATGGGATAAAGGCAATTGGATGTGAACCTAGTTTTGATTCTAAGAAACAATAGTTTTGATTAACATTTGGAATTGGGTTGATGGTTGGAAAATTAAGACCATTATGAACTGGAGTTAGATTTTGGTTCTGATTCAATGTTAATAGCTTCAGCATAGGCTAGTGATAATGAGTTAATGTTAGGTGCTCTACAAAGAAAGATAATAGTCAAAGGGTCTAGGGCATTCTTATACATTTAAAGGGATAACACTTTAATAGGCTTATAAAAATCTTAAATTGGTTTATATATTTTTTAAAATCTTACATTAAAGGCTCAAATTAGTTCATTCAATTCTCTCCTCATGCTTGCAAAGTGTTGGTAAATGAAACATGGGCTAGTGACCTCCCCAAATTATGCTAGAAAGGTATTTTGACATTGATTCCAATATGTAATTGAACCTTATAGGACATTAAGGAACGAGTCATAAGTATCATCCTACAATGTGAAGGGAAAGAGTCTACATGTCACATCTTTGTGGACTACATTTAGTATCCCTAGAAAAGTCTTGAAATTCTTTACAAGTTATTCAATAGTCCTATATCCTGAAGAAGAGAAGGAAAGAAGATACTTGGGGTTTCTAGGTAGATCATGCACATTTCCAAGGGTGTAAATACCAAAACTAGTTAACCAATCTTGGGTCATCAAGTGTAGAGGAAGACAGGGACATGTGTTTGGGAAATATGATTGGGCCTAGGGTCTTCTCAAAACACCTTTATCTGACTTAAATTTTTTATGGATTTATAAAGGTGGGTAATATAATTTACTGTCTAAGGTAAACCTTGTTAATGTTATGGGTATATCCAGTGCAACTCAATTGACCTTTTTCAAGGAAATAAAAGGTAGAGGTTCAAGCTCTCCTTCTAGCAAAAAATAAAATATTATTATCAATGTGGGTTTTATGCACACTAGGGAACCTTATGATATATCCTAAAAAAATTTAGGATCAATGAATATATATTCACTCCAATGCATGAGTTATAGGGTATTGGTTTTTGTAAATAACCTATTGGTGGAATAGTAGTGATCAAAGTGGTTATTTAATTTAGATAGTACAAATATGATATTAATATATATCTACCTTATATGGGTTAATTGATGATAGATCTAACCTAAGTTTTCATGATCAAAATAAACTAAAAAAAAGTAAGGTAGATTAAAAAAAATATGGTCTACAAATCAAAAAAGATGAAACCTTTCTAAATTGGGTCTTGAACTAGGGTTGGAAAAATAATCATGAACCAATGTTTGTTGCAATCTAATATAAGTATATAAAAAATCAAACATAGTTAGGAGTCCAAGGGGACAAGAATATAATAAAATTTAACATATATAATCAAAGGTCATTGCATTCATGAGATTACAATAACATCTATAAAGGGAGATTATGATTATTACACAAAAGCATTCAAATTAGAAATAACATAATATGAATAATTGTATTAAAATAATACTCATAAACAACCAAAAGACTAAGAAACTAGTTTGATGAAACTTATTGCAAGATTCACAAGTTTGGAGAAAAACAATATTTTCAAATTAAGACCAATTACAAAATAATCCACAAAATTTCTTATTAATCTTAATAGCCAAAATTATCCTCCCTTTGGGATTGGGAGGATATATGTGTGTGTGTGTGTGTGTGTGTGTGTGTGTGTGTGTGTGTGTGTGTGTGTGTGTGTGTGTGTGTGTGTGTGTGTGTGTGTGTGTGTGTGTGTGTGTGTGTGTGTGTGTGTGTATGTATGTATGTATGTATGTATGTATGTATGTATATGTATGTATATGTATATATGTGTATATATGTGTATATGTATATATATATATATATATACATATATACATATATAAATATATACATATATATACATATATATATACATATACATATACATATATATATATATATACATATATATATATATATACATATATATATATATATGTAAATGTATGTGTGTGTGTGTGTGTGTGTGTGTGTGTGTGTGTGTGTATGTATATATATATATATATATATATATATATGTATGTATGTATGTATGTATGTATGTATATATATATATATATATATATATATATATATATATATATATATTCTTGGGGATGGGATGCCTCATCCTCAAATAAATGCCTAATTTTTCATCTCTAATAATAGAATTATGTCAAAATAGTATAGAGAATGTATGTACAAAAAGTGTATACATAAATAACATCCCTCAACCAAAATACATTATATATATGCCAAATAAATTCATAACTATCAATCCCAAATTAATTTAAACATGAAACTATAAACATACTTAAGGTGGTGTTGATGTGGCACTGCTAGAAGAGGAAAATAATTGCATGATAGATGTGGAAATAGAAATAGACATTATAGCCCCTTGAGGGATCAAAATTGTCCTTATTAGAATATGCATTATTGCATATCTAGAAAATTGGGGACTTTATGATGACATGGCAACACTTATAGTAGATAGTGTTTTTGGTGTTGTCCTCGATGTTCCCTTTGTGGCTCTTTTTTTTTTTCAAATAATGAATGTGTTGTTTTAAACTCTTTATTAATAATATTAAAATTGAGTAAGGTATGATTAAATACTTTGATAGCCTTAGCCATTAACCTTGTGTGCTCTACTTCTAAGCTCTTTAATTATGCTCCAAGGGATTCAAACTTAGTTACTCTATATTTGGTAAAATGCATACGCTATAGAATCTCATCATTAGTTTTATAGATAGTTCCCTCTACTTCTTCCTTAAATCTATCTATAGCTACTTTAAGGAGTGTTTCAAAACTGGGCATGTTTACTCATTGTCTAGTAAAGGTTATCACTTTTGTGATCCTCATATCTCTCAGGATTCATAAGGCCTCATTATCATGGATTGAAAAATTCCCTATCAAAACCTTTATCTACATATGCTAGTTAAAGGCACCATCCCTTTTATTAATTACATAACTTAAGGCATGTTTATCATCTTGGGTAGACATTAGGCTCAGGCGATTGAATGCATTACTTCTTACACACTGAACTAGGAAGGTAAGCCTCTTTTCAAATTATTTTAGCTAGCGCTATAGTTTTAGCACATTTCCCATCTTAGGTTGACTTTCAAGCCTAAAGGCTTGAATATTATTTAAAATATATATACTTTTATAGCTACACTTTGGACACTATCTAAAATTTATTGATGGGCATGGATGATCTATCTCTACAGTATTTGGTGTTGTGCTTCCTCCTTAATCCTATGAATATCCTTCATATCCTCACCAGTTGTATCCACAAAATACATAAAAATCCTCTATGTATTTTTTAGGGTCATTTGGATTATTTTTGGCCTTTTTTTCCAAGAGAAATAAGTTTTGTCTTTGTTTAAACTCTATTTCCTCCCTTTTACTTATGTTTAATGCTCTCTTTTTTCTCACCCTTTGAATTATACCACTTTGTTCATGAAATTGGGTAGATACTATGGGAACTCAATGAGGACCAAGTTTTGTCTATCATCTTTTTGTCCTTGTATCTCTTTAACTCATTGGGGAATTATAAGTTCCCCTTCTTTAGGGTGACTTGGGTCTTCAGAGGTAGAGGGTGGATTGATAATTGAAGTGGGAGTTATTACTAGAGTTGTTAAAGAATAAATTATTTAAATAGGTAATTAGAATGGTGGTTGAATAATCCTTTGTCATCCTGATGTTTCCTTTGAAGGGTGACTTTAGCCACATACTTATTCAGGCCTAGAGTTTTCACAATTGTCATTATGACTGACTATATATATGTCAATTATGATAATTATTGTTTAAATTTAGCTAAATATTTTAGGGGAATTGGTGGCCCTTGTGGGTCAAAAATATTAAATGAAACTAAAATTTCAAAATATACTCTCTTCTTTGGAGCTATTATTTGGGCTGATGTTGAAAGAATAAAAGAATCAATTGAAATAGAAAATCATGGCCTTGGAAGGGCAGGTTGAAAATTTATAGCTTGAGTATCTTCAAAATTAATGGAATAAGTAAGATAATAATCTAAATTTTTGATATTTTTCATTTCTTTTTCAGTGAGGATTTGCTAGTCTAGTGCTCCAACTAGAGTTTCTTCTTCTTGCAATCTTCCTAGGCTCATTACTTTTTCCTTTTCTAGTTGTTCCTCATCTTTTTTTCACCTTGGACTCCTTCCTCACTTAAACTTTGCTTATGTCCCTTAATTATTTATACATTACCTTCCTCTTTATTCATAAGATAACCTATTGGTGATATGACATGTTTATGTTCTTACTCTACTTCCTCATCAAGGGATCCTGCTGGAGTAGTACGACCCATTGATGGCCTTTCCTCCAATTTTTGGGATTTGAAGGAGGGTATGACTAATCTAGATTTACTTTGGTTAGTTACTATTAGGGTTATAGGAGGTGAGGGGGAAGATGAAACCAATGAAGGATCCACAATAGTAGGAACTACCACTGCAAATGATGGTGAAAAAATAGGAAGTGGAACGATAGTGGTGGAGGGAAAGGTGGAAAAATAAGGGACTAGTATAGCATGGAGTACTTGAGAATATATCCCCTCACTAGTGGTGATATATGACATGTAATTACTTGAGTTGCTTCAGGGGAAGGAGGAATTTATGGGAGAGATGAGAAGGAATATAATATAAATTTTATGATATTTACCTATGTAGTTATTGTAAGTGGAGGGAAAGGTGCCTAAGAGAATATGCTTATTTGTCTATCTTGAGGAGGTATATTCCTCTCCACTATAGTGGTTGTGCCCATGGTAATATAAATGGAATTGGTGGAGACTAGATGAAGACTAGGAAGACCTCTAATAATCTCCTTAATCTAGATATTTTCCTCCCTTTGACTATTGGGCTCTCCCTCTTGTAGATTGGTATCTCCCTCTATAGGAAAGGGAGGTTGGTCTTGTTGTGATAGATCATGTGGTTGTGTTATTTACCACTAATGAATCTAGGGTTTTAATTCTTACCTTACAATCTAATTTTTTTAATCTTTGGTAATCTTTGGGTTATATTGAATGGCCTAAGCAATAAGCATTAACATTTTTTTGTCCCTCATGTAGGTCCAAGCTTTAGAATCATGTTCATACTATTGGTGACTATATCTAATTTTCAACCCCTTTTTATCCTTAAGCAGTTGAATATAGTTTATCACTTTCCCCTTGGGGTCCTATTATTTGAATTGGGCCACATAAAAATATTAATGGGATCTAACCTTTCCTACCTAATTAAAGTATTCCCTCACTAAAAACTAAATCTACATGATACTTAGTGGGGTATTTTATTAATAATCCTTATGCTTGAGGCCAAGTTCCTAATCTTTACTATTGTATAACAAGTGCTTGATATTTTTTATGCCACCTTGTATGGAATGTGGTGTCATAAAAATAAAGGGGGTGCATTTGTTCCCTCAATTTTGATTATGGTGCATTCTAGGTAGTACCAATAATCTCCCAGTTTGGTTATGCTTCTCAAATTCTTAGATATATTAGGCATCTAAGTGTCATGAATGGCTTGGTATACTTGAGGATAAATTTCCTTACAAATTATTTTAATCTTATTCTTGAATTTATAGACAAACAAAAAATAATAGTCCTCACATATTCTGTTATCCACATATTTTGTAGTCGGCTACCATAGTCTCCATGGGATCTATGGATTGTCCCAATGAATACATCAAATAGGTATGACATCATGTATAAATTTTTATTAACTAGCCTTTGTTCATGTTTGAACATCTGTGCCTTCAATCTAACACTAAGGATCTATCCTATGGTAATAATTTTATCAAAAGATAGGAAAATGTCTAACAATGGGACCCATTCCACCTACATATAAGTAATTCTACCAAATACATACAATCTATTCAAAAGGGACTTGGATATTATAATACCATCCCTAAATTTTATTATACTATTAGATGAAATGCCTCCCTTGGGGTTCATCCTCTATCCCTTCACTAGCCACTATTTCAATTTCCCCTCTACAATGTTGTGTTCAAGCCATACATTAGTTGAGACATGATTATTGGAAACCTCAAGCTCTAGAAGCCTAAGGTACCTCTCAAATTATTATCTAAAAACATATGCAATTACATTTTTTCCATTTCTAAGATGAAAATAGTCTCCATAGTAGGTACCATTAGAGAACAAATCATGAAGCAAATCAATATAGGCATTACCTCTAGTTTTGTAGCTACTTGATGGAGCCCCATGGTTTCGATTTGAAACAAGTCATCAATGTATTGTTTGTCTTCCTAGGATAGATGATCCTATGAGGATTATGGTGCTATTAAAACTAATACATTCTAGACAAATGAATAATATGGAAACTTGAAATCCAAAGTACATTTATCAAATACAGTGTTTATGTATTTAGTGATGCCAATAATGGAGTATGCAGAAGGGGCTTGGACATGTGATGGTTTTGGATATGTGAAGCTTCATATCTTAGGATCAAAAAGTTTAAATAATGATGAAGTGATGTGTATTTTCTTATATTTCCTATTTATTTCTAAAGCATGCACCTTGAATGCATAATTCATGTAACATCAATGAAAATAATGGATTTTTATTTTGTTCCCATTTGGCTTAAATTTGCTAGTTACCTTTGGTTTGTTTTTTTAATCAAATGGAAACTTTTCATCAATTCATGTGTGTCTATTCATCACTTTAATATAGGTTTTAATCTCTCACTTACCATCTTTTGCTCAATTATCAAACTTATTTATGTGTACTTTGGCCACACATATATTTAATTGTGACACTTGTTTATTTCTCATTCACATAAGGTATTCAAACTTATGATATTTATTTATATGCTCCAAGATTATGAGCTAATGGAATTAAGCCACGTGGATCAGGCTTAGGGTTATGGTAACTTGTAGACTCAATACCATGATTGTTTGAACTTTGAACTATTTAGTCCTTTGAGATGGCCATATGACAGAAATTTGAAATACTTAGGAATTTTTTTGGGGGTCAAAAGGCTCTGAGTAATGTGATTATACCACTTATCCTAGTATTAGAGCTAAAAGAATTATGGAATCATAATGAATGTGGTACATGGACTATATATTTTATAAGTCTTTGTAAATAGTCATGCGATCATATAAAAATCAAGGAAACACTAGGATGTGACACATCAGATTTGTTAGTCCATAAAAATCATAAATCCAATTTCCAAGAAACATTATGAAATTATAAGGTTTAAAATTAATCATAATTGATGCCCAAGGTTTGATTTTCATAATTTGAATTTTTTTAAATTTAGACTTTGAGGAAAAACTTAGACTTATGCATATGCATATCAATATCATAGATATCTAAGGTTTCTAAGACCTTATATAGGATATTCAAATAATAGTGGGTCCCTATTTGAATTTAAAAAATGGGGTGTGTGTGTGTGTGTTATGTAAAAATAAGAATACACATGTGTGTCGATGAAACCATGTTGCCTTTTGATGCTTTGACTTGGAAAAAATGCTTATGTATGAAGAATGGAGAGGGAAGAGGTTCAGAGCTAAACCTTAGATATTTTAAGAGGAATATTGGAAGGTATTTTTCCCCCAATCTAGTGTAATAATGAGTTGTGAAATGACCATTGATATCCTTATATCTCATTCATACAACTCAAGTTTGAATATATATAATCTTTTGAGGGTGAGTGATTTAATAAAATCATCCTATAAATATGGTGACATTAGATGATTTAATCACTCTAATCTATATATTTTGTGAGGTTTAATGATTTAATCACTTAAACCTATAAAATGAGCCAACTTCTACAATAGAAAAGGCTCAATACAACACATCTTGATGTGATTGGTGTGTCCTAGTGAGTAGTATAATTGGCAAGTTTTGTAATTTTTAGTGTAATAGTAAGGAAAATGCACCTATAATATGTATAATCTAGAGTATATGTGTCATAAATCTTAAAAATATGTTTCAAATCTATACAATGTATAGGATTCTAACCCAAGTGTATATCTGAATCTTCGAATTGAACTAGAGGTTGTGAAGTGTGGAGGTCATGTCTTTGTGACATGCCCCCATTGAATTATAGAGATGAAAGAATGTATGTGTGGAGGTCATGTTTTTATTTCATTCTCCTAATGAAAATTTCAAACTATGAAAATGTGGAGATAATGATTCTATGGCATGCCCCCACTAATATGCACCCCTTTTGAGGTGATATAACTAGAATATAGAAGGTGCCTTACTTAAAAATGATAAGGTAGATATAGAAGTTGTGTATGAGTCATGCAACATATACAAATAAAATTTCAAAGTAGATATATAAATTAGTCTCATGGTATGTAATTAAAATCAAGTCCAAAGATGCATGATATAGATCATATAAATGTCTAGAGAGTAACAGTACAATATCAAAAAATAATTAAATAAAAACACAAGATTACTCAATGTAATGCAAATGAATGGCCCAAAGATATCTCATACAAGGATCATGTTAAATTCGCACACAATCAAAATGGGTGACATACTTAAATATAAAATTAACATGGAATGACATATTCTAATGTTAAAACAACGTAAAATGTCACAAGGGCCAACATGCAAGGAACATATTCAAATGTTTCACAAGCAAAACAATAGAAATCAATGGTATACTACTCCCTACATATATGTGTTAGTAAAAATGTTATGTAATATAGCATATCAAGTAGAGTGTGAAATATATGAGCATGGATATATACATGTGTAAGAATTAACATATAAGATCAAACATGATAATGTAAAAATGATCATAAAGTATATGCAACCTGAATCAATAGTGATCAAATAAATTAGATTCCCCCAACATATGATATGGCATAGTTAGAGGAGAGGTCCAACATCTATAAATTCATAGATCATGTGTCTGGGTATGCCTATATCAAACTCAAATATTCATGAAACATATGTATATATAGGAATGAAATGATATACTATATACTAACATAAAAAAATGCATAGATTCCAAGGAGATAATTAAATTTAGGAATGCTACTTTTTGTGTATTTTTGAATTTATTTGAATGTTTTTATGTTTTCTTAGATATTTGAATATTATTTTTGAAATTTTAAAATATTTCCAATTATCTCAATATGAGGATGATAATTGTGAGGAGTGTTAAATGAATAACATTTCCTAAATGAAATGTGCCATATGTGTGCATAGTAGTATCTGAAATTGTATCATGTTTTTTTCATAATTTTATACTTAGTATCTTTGGTTTACCTTTATTTTTATTTGGTCTCACAATTGATGGTAATGGATTAAAATAATATGTATTAGGTACTATAATTATGAATAGGTTGTGTGTTAAATTATCGATTGTATCATAACAAAGTTTGTTTAACCGTTCATCTAAATATTATTTACCATTTGTATGAATAGTGAGATTAGAAGGGTTCTGATATGAGGAAGGGCTTGTAGTTTCCCCTTTTGTAACCACATTTAATTTTTTATTTTTTTTAATATCTCTTTATTTTTTACTTCATGTTATAAATCTTGAATTAAACATTTGATGTGCACATTGTTATTTTGTAACATTGCCTTTTGTACGCGTTCTTGTTCCAAGTTTTTATTTTCTTGTTGTGTTTATACATTTTCCTTAGATATTTTTTAATTCATAGGTTCTTTTTATTTCACATTAATGAAATTATTGTGCATATTTTAATTATTTATATTAATATTACCAATACATTTCAAGTCTTGATGATCATTATGATCAGTTGTGGATATAGGATGAGTGATTCCTTGTGGATGTTTTCCCAATCCTTGACCATGATAACCAAATTAGTGTATATATTGGTGTCCAAAACCATATTTATTTAAAATATGAGTATAATTATTGAGAGGGAGATTTGTATCTTTTTCTTGGACTAATTGTTCCTTTTGAAATTGTTTTTACTCTGCAATATTCTTTGGTAACCACATTTATTTTTTGGCACTTATGCTTTACAAGATGTACTCATAATGTTATTTATTTGCTTGATTGATGTATTTATGATAGGATCACCACTATTTTTATACTTTTTATTTTTTATTTAACATAAAACAATAATATTTATGATGCCCATGAATTATATGATATGCATAATAATATGTTCATCTCCTTATAGGATGTAAAGGAGGTAGTTAAAGCACTTTGTTTTAGAGAATTTCTATTAGGATTTCACTTGGAATCTTAATAGCCTTTGATATAATATTTGAATCACTTATTTTATATGTATTATGGTGTAGATTTTAATTTTGACATGAAACCTTGTTGGGTACAACATTACTAGATGAAGATGCAAACACATGATTAACACTAACATATTTGGATTATGTAGGTATGTAATCTAATTTTAAAATAATTTGATCTTTGAAATCAAATATTGATTTTGATTTTGTAACTATTATATTAACTTACTCATTTTGATGTTTTGATATTTGAGGGATTCATAAAAAAATGCTAGGTAATTTAGACTAAATATAAATACACACACTTTATAAAGGAGATGTGGAAAGTGAAGGGGTTTGAGGAAGGATATATTGATTACCTTCATTTGAAATAATAGGATGGGCCACCTTACCCCTTAGAAAAGTGATAGCCTAAACATGGTTAAAAGGATGATAAATATCACCATACTTAGGGTTAGGAGGAGGAAGAGGTTCATTTTTTTTTCATTTTAAATATTATAAAGATAGGTATGAGAACAGGATAAGTGAGATACAAAATATAGGGAACAATTCAACATGAGAGGAAAAATTAGAACTAAATAATTACTACAATTTGAAATCCTAGAAGGCTAAAAACCCTAGGGTAAGCTAAGTGATTCACAATAAGGATATATAATTTTTAGAATATTGGCTAGGTATCTTGGAAATGTGAGAATTTTTTCATAAAATACAATAAAAATTAAAAACATATAAAAAGTGAAAATATGTATCCCTATTACCTTATATGTTGATATTTATTAAAAATAGTAAATTGTAAAATTAAAAAAATGCATGTCAAATTTGGGCTAACAAAAAGAAGTTTTTGAGTATACCAACCTGAGTATAAAAAATATCTGAGGAATTTTGAAATGGAGTTGTTAAATGTCTAAAATATTCCAATCAACGAAGAAGAAATTATAAGTGTATGAACATGAAACCCTTGTAACCAAATAAGTGTAAAACCTTAGGGTAAATTTTTAGATCTAAAAATCAATCACAATAAGCTAAAACCCTAAGAGGTTAGAAACTCTGGATCAAGCTAATTTTGTAAAGGAAGACACATAGGTCAAGTTCACCAAATGTTTAACCCTAAATTTTAGAATGGTGTGTAGGGTATAGGGTTAAGAATAAGAAATAGTGAAAGCACAAGGGTGACAAACTAATATATAGTAGGTCAATTAATTGAAATGTAAAATAACTAAATATTTTGAATTATAATAAAAAGATATGCTAAATATAAAAATTACTAAATTTGAAAGATGTTCAATTAATCATAATACCAAAGGTAAATTATACTTAATTGGGTATATTATATGTAGGAAGATCTAGACTAGAAATAGGTGTTAAGTATGTAGGATAAGTGTTATGCACTAGTCATTAGATTATTATAATTATACTTCTATATATATAGACACTACCATTAGATATGAACACTACCATTGATGCTAGTATCTGACTATGACATAGGTGTACAATACAAAATTATTTCCAGATCTCAATGTGACCAAATTTATTATTCTAAGATTTTTTCACCATTCTATTTATGTGTTAATATTTGGGATACAATCTATCACTCTTTACTAATTTATTAAACCTTATATATTCACCCTTGGAATGGATTTGATAAAAATGGGCCAATGGGCTCACAATGTGAAGATGACCCCAAAGACCCCTTTGTCAATGGGTATTACCTACATAGCCAATACTCCAAGGAGAGATTCAACCTATGTAATTATCTCATATGTGTGGGAAAGTGTATGCACAAAAGTGAAATATACTATATGATGATGCATGTAGTGATCTAACTTGTAACTTTAAAAATATCACCCATGGGTTGTTCTTTGAATGCTTGAAACCTATAATATGTATGCTCCTATGTTTGCTATGAAAATATGAATGAATATGGAGTAATAGATTGGTTTTTTAGTTTATTTATTTAAATTTATTAGGTGTTTACTTAGTATTTCATAGATGAATAATGAGAAGGATTAGACTTATATTTAAACCACACCTTTAGAAAATATCGCATTATAGGGTTAAATAAGACAAATAGGTTGACCCATAGGTTATGAATCATTTTCAATTTGGATGAATTTTGAAAACTAGACACTAGATAAAGATATGGACACTACTATTAGTGGTAGGGTCCTTATGTGGGCAGTAGTGTCCAAAAGGCTAGAAAATAGTTATGGATCTAAAACTAATAGTGAAGGAGGTTTATTAGGTTTTAATATTTTTGTGTAGTATGAGGGACCTAGGTCACTATAATGATATGGATTGGACTAAGAGATAAGGATTTAATCACAATGAGATGGTGAATGCAAACCTTTCAATAACAACGAGGTTTAAAACTTAAGGGTAGAGTCTTGATTGATATTTATCAAATGTACAAGATTGAGATGTTATATATATTCAATTTTAGTATATATAATATGATGTATGTAAATAACTTGTAGGTCTTGTGTATGTATTGTAAGAATTATATTTGGATATATAAATATTTGAAGAACATAAATAGTATATGCATGACATGTATCATAGTGCCATAGATATAGTAATACGTACTTAATAGTGCATGATATGCATCATGAAATTAAAAACCATGTAACCAAAGTCACACAATGTCATGAAAGAAGGTACAAATTCCAAATGAAATTCACATATAATATGTCACATAGAGTTAGATAACTTTTATACATGTTAAACATAAGGCCCAAAGGCTGAATACAAGGGACATGTGAATGTCACATAAACATAAAAGGCCGAGGGACATACACATAAGACATGATGATGACATAAAATCAAGATGATGTATTTTAAACATACATAATGACAAGGGCCACATATAAGAAGTAAAAAAATTGAAACATGTGATGTCAAGAAACAAGTATTTGAAAAAAACATTAAAAAATGAAAGTAACATATTTTGAGCATATGTATCTATGTTAAAGTTATTAAGTAACATATTCAACATGGTATATGTAAAGTATTAATGAAAATAAGACATTTGTTTCATTGTAGGTCAACATATAAAAGATGTTTTCGATGAATAAAACCGATATGAGTGTTTGTATATAAAAATGAGATGACCCCAACTAAGCAAGTTTGTTGGGTAGAAAGGTATCCTAACATTGATACCATGGAAAAGTATGCCTTAAGATTGAAACCTAATAGATATCTGAGTATGTTTAATGATATGTGATAAAATCCTATATAATATGTCCCTATGAACCTATCACAATTAGAAATAGAGTTGTAAAATTCACATGGACATGACCTATAGTAGAGGATGGGGGTGCAGTGCATTGTTATTCGATTGGTGTGGCTCTATCCCGATCTACTATATGTAAGATTTTTTGATTAGGAATTCTTCTTCTATGTATGAATATTTTTTATTTATTTATAAATGAAATTAAAATGCCTAAATTTAGGTGTATGTATAGTGTAGTAAAGTTGACAAGCATGGTTATATGACCCCACCTAAAAGTAGATAGATTTGATCATAAAAGTACAAATGATAGCTAGAGCAAATAAAAATGTGAAAAAAATGAATAAATGAGTTAACATGAAGGATTTAAATTTAAATCTTAGTAATATAATTGTCTTGGGTAGTTTAAATGAAACATAGAGCCAAGGTGTAGAAGAAAATTACATTAAGTGTAGAGAAATAATCAACAAAAGTAAAGAGCAACAAAAGTAAATTAGATTAACTTTGTATTTTTTCTCTATGTATGAATTAGTTGTAATGATTGATTACTAGCAACCATATTTATATCATTAAACTTTGTAGGAATATTTTTATTTATACATTACTATATGAAAAACTTTTGAAAAAGGAGCTTTCTTGCTTATCTTGAATTTTTATTGCAACTTTTATTTAGGTAATTATTATTTTTGTAATTTGTATTGCTCTATATTTGATTTTTGAATATTTTATTGATTTGAATTATCTTTTGGTATCCATTTTTTTCTTTGTGTTCTTTTTGCACTTGTATTTTATGATATGTAATATGAGTGGGTTGTGTTACAAGTTTATCATGTATAGGATCACCACTATCAAGGATAATTTGTATTTTTTATTTAAATCCAAAAAATTATCTGTATGATGCCCCTGAAATCTAGATATGCACAATATTATTTTGATATTTTTAGATGAGGTATAGAATTTAATGTAATTGACTTATTTTGAATCATATCTCTTATAATCTCCCTTGGAATCTTATTAGACTTTTGTATACTTTTTTAAACATTAAATGAAATTGTATGTTTCTTATGAGGCACATGATATCTATATGAAGATGTAGATATATGATTAACACTAGCATACTCTAGATTTGTAGTAATCTTGTTACTATTTTCAAGAGATGTGATTTTTGAGCCTAAATATTGATTTTGATTTTGTAACTATTTTATTGACTTTTTATAAGTGGTGTCTTGATCATGAAGGGATTCACAAGCACAAGCCCTAGGTATATTTTTTCGAATAGAAACACCATTAAGAAGAGGTATGAGAGAGGATGGGATATGCTTTTATTTTAGATTAAGAGATTCATTTATTATGCATGTATTAGGTGATTTTTTTAATCAATAATAATTAAATAATTTACAATAGAAAGAGATTAATTATCATCATGTGATGACTCTATGATAATACTATGACATTGTGTTGCAGGAGTAACTTGATGTGAAGACAAGCATGAGGATGGAGTAGAAAAAACAACATAATATGTGTTAGAAGGAGTAGCATTGATTTCAATTGTAACTTGTCATGTGCTAAGGGAAGAGGAAGAAGGTTCATCCTCATGGGTTGACAAGGGAAGAGAGTTATGACATTTAGGCTCAATATTCACTATTTGTAGAGGAGAAGACATGACAACATTGTGATTAGTAGTTACTTTTGATATTGAAAATTGATTTGAAATGCCTTTATTAAGAAATATATTTTTTAACATAAATTGATTTTGATTGGATTTATCTTTTTGATATAGATTAATATGTAAGGATGAAAGTGAATTTGAAGAAGATTCTATAGGTTTGTCTAAAGAGGAATAAAGAGGTGAGTTAGGTTCAATATAATAATATTCCTAATATTAATGAAAACCAAATTGCACATTATATGCTAATTATCAAAATCATAATGATCCATATATGTTTATTATATAAGTTTTTGTTTATTTCATTTTGTCAAATCCTCTTTATCATAATTAAAAGGTAACAACATCAGCATAAAGTAATTCATTGAGTAGATGCATACTACTAAAGTATATATTTTGAATATCCATGAGATATAAAATGAATTTAAATATAATGAGTGAAATAAATATAATGTTAAAAACTAACAATTTATCTATCATGTATAAAATAACTAATGACTAAACATACAATGCAATCAAAAATAAAGGATAAAGAGTGATCTAGGCAAGGGTTTGAATGATTTTTAGGATCTTAGATATAATTTCTCATTCATTGATTAGTGTTGGACTAATATTTCATAGCACTAAAAATATATTTAGAACCATACCTATATCCCACTAACCCCAGTTTCAAGGGTAAGTTGAGAGTAACTTCTCTAGGTAATACACTCCTCTTAGGTGCATCACAAATTAGACAAATAAAATAGGATTCCTATTAGTGTAAATAAGTTATTCTAGGAATTTTTTATATATCGTGAGGTAAGCAGAAACTAAATTCCATGTTTATCTCTATATTATGTCAATGAGTATTAGAATAAAACCCTTCACACCATAATGTTTGTAAATAGAACACCATGTGGCCCTTAACAATAATATCTAAGTAGTTTTAAAACTATAAAAACATAATTTATAAAAAAATAATAAAAAATAAAGTGAAAATATAAGTGAAATAATTATTTGTGTAGGAGACAAAAAAAATCAACCTGAGATAATAAAAAAAAAGAGCCTTTGTGTTTGTATTTGTCTTAGGTGACAAGACAAACATTTTTAGTGTAAGATTACTCCAAGGTCAAAAAATTTGAATCATTATGTTAAAGATAATATCAAAGTTTGAGGACTATATTATTATAGTGTTAATAATTTGGATAATTAAATTGAAACCCTAGGACAAAAATTAGCAATCAACAAGTAGTGTTCCAATTGAAATTCGAGTTCATTATAATAAACAATTAACTCTATTTGGATATGTAAACTATTGAAATATGATCTAATAAATTAAATAATAAAAAATAAATTAAATATATAAATATGTAGAATTTTTAAAAAATTTGTAAATTACTAAAAATTAAAATTGGGGTTAGGATTATAGAGATGTCCTTGTAAACTATTTTATTTCAAACTATGATATTCACTTGTTGACTTTGATTATCTGTAATTACCTATAAGAACATGAAAGTATAGATTTAATTGAAAACAATAACTCAATATGTTATGGGACAAGGATGAATAATTTAGACAAAGTCATAGTGCATCACTGACTACTATTATGGCTTTATCTAGATAGATTGTGTACCATATCTAAAAATAGGCTTGTTTGACCTTGTTTTTATACTATCTGATTCTTTTGGGAGCCTATTTGGATGTGTAAATAACCTATAAAATAAAAACCCTAGCCCACATAATTAAATAAAAAATATTAAATTTAAAAGGGGAAAAATTGGGTAAATGGGATATGGTCGAGCTTTCCTCAAAATACCCCTTGTTTGACTGAGTGTTGCTTACATAGTCCAAGTGGACAACATGCCAATGTAGTTTTCCCTTTAGGTAAGATTATGTAAATGAAAATATTGATGTTTAATTATAATTATTGACTAATTATGCCCTTAACCTATAATAAAACAATGCTAATTTTGGATAGAGACTATAGCATTGAAGTAGAATTAAAATAACAGTCTTTACTCAAAAGATAGTTGTTTTTTGTCAGTAAAAACTAGTAAGATAACCAATGGTTTCAAGTGTGAGCCTTGATGTGATTTTATATGTAAATATTTAAAATGTTTTTTAATTTAACTATTGGTTTTCATGGGAAAATTTTTTATGAATCATGTTGTTTTGAAAATATGACTGTTAGAGAATTATGGAAAAAGACACATTATAAGACAAGGATGTGGTGCATTCTTGTTTGATAGTGAACTCTTGTTAAAAAGGGATAAAGTATTATAAAACAAAATTAATAGTGAAGTATATTATAAATATGAAATTCTTGAAGATATGAATGGTAATTGTGAGACTTTGAAGGCTTCTTTAGAGATTGTGGGTTATCATAATAGCAGATTGACCAAGTAAGGTAAGAGTTTCAAGGATAAAAATTATCAAACATTTATTGATTAAATTTTATTGTCTATAATATGAATCTATATGATAAATTTGAGAACATGTATCTCAAATTTATATGTATGTAAAAACCTATATTCATGTTCCTATAAATTATAGTGCATATACCCATGCATATGTAGCCAAGTGTGTATGAATATATGTTAAAGTGTTTATAAAGTGAATGCATATACCCCTATACTATATATCAATGTGATAATATCTATAATGTATCCTAATCCATATAATTTTTGAAACATATAAATCTATGAAATATAATATACTTGTACTCTACTTTATTTTTTTACATATAGAGGCATATGTCTCTATGATAAGACTAACGTAATGCACCCATTTTGACGTAAGAAATGTGTTGATGTGGGTTTTATGCACACCAAGGAACTTTAAGAGGTAACCTCTAAAATTTTAGTATCAGTGAAAATATTCACTTGAACGCATGAATTAAAAGGTATTGGGTTTTGTAAACAACCCATTGGTGGAATAATAGTGACCTGAGTAGTTATTTACCTCAGCTGGTTTAGATATGACGTGAGTCTAGACCTAATTGAGATGGAGGGATGGATGGATGGTGAATATAAATTAATATGGGTAGGATAAAAATAAAACTAAAGAAAGAGATAAGGGAGGGAATAAAATAAGGTTTGTGAATCAAATTCAGATGAAATGCTAAACTAGATTTTGAACTAGGGTTGAATAAGTAGTCAGAAAACCAGTGCTTGTTTCAAGTTAATATCAGGACATGGGACAAAAAAAATATCTAAGAGTCTATGAAAATGAAATATAATAAACTTTAAAATACATAATAAAATTTTGTTGTGTTTTCAGGATTACAGTTGCACATATACATAGGGAGATTATGATTATTAAACATATAGCATTCAAATTAACTACTTCATAATATGAATAATTGTATCAGAATAACACTTATACACAACATAAAGATTAAAATACTATACTAATGGAACTTATTAAATGAATCATAGATTTGGAGAAGAATAAAACTTACACATCAAGACAAAATTATAGAACAACCAATAGGATTTTTTATTTATCTCAATAGCCAAGAAACTCCTCCATTTGGACTTGGGATAGTACAAATACATATAATCTTGGGGAGGGGTTACCTCATCCTCCAAAATGAGTTTAAATTTAGATTTAAAATTTTATAACTCATGCACAATATATAAATAAAATGAATGGCCCAAATTACATTATTAAAATATAAATATATATATGCTCAAAATAGAGTGAATATTTGAGTCTTCATAATAATAGAATACATACATGTGCATACATACATACATACATACATATATATATATACATATATATATATATATATATATATACATATATATATATATATATACATATATATATATATATACATATATATATATATATATATACATATATATATATATACATATATATATATATACATATATATATATACATATATATATATACATATATATATATATATACATATATATATATATATATATATATACATATATATATGTATGTATGTATGTATGTATGTATGCACATGTATGTATTCTATTATTATGAATATAATTTTTGAAACATATAAATCTATGAAATATAATATACTTGTACTCTACTTTATTTTTTTACATATAGAGGCATATGTCTCTATGATAAGACTAACGTAATGCACCCATTTTGACGTAAGAAATGTGTTGATGTGGGTTTTATGCACACCAAGGAACTTTAAGAGGTAACCTCTAAAATTTTAGTATCAGTGAAAATATTCACTTGAACGCATGAATTAAAAGGTATTGGGTTTTGTAAACAACCCATTGGTGGAATAATAGTGACCTGAGTAGTTATTTACCTCAGCTGGTTTAGATATGACGTGAGTCTAGACCTAATTGAGATGGAGGGATGGATGGATGGTGAATATAAATTAATATGGGTAGGATAAAAATAAAACTAAAGAAAGAGATAAGGGAGGGAATAAAATAAGGTTTGTGAATCAAATTCAGATGAAATGCTAAACTAGATTTTGAACTAGGGTTGAATAAGTAGTCAGAAAACCAGTGCTTGTTTCAAGTTAATATCAGGACATGGGACAAAAAAAATAGTTAAGAGTCTATGAAAATGAAATATAATAAACTTTAAAATACATAATAAAATTTTGTTGTGTTTTCAAGATTACAGTTGCACATATACATAGGGAGATTATGATTATTAAACATATAGCATTCAAATTAACTACTTCATAATATGAATAATTGTATCAGAATAACACTTATACACAACATAAAGATTAAAATACTATACTAATGGAACTTATTAAATGAATCATAGATTTGGAGAAGAATAAAACTTACACATCAAGACAAAATTATAGAACAACCAATAGGATTTTTTATTTATCTCAATAGCCAAGAAACTCCTCCATTTGGACTTGGGATAGTACAAATACATATAATCTTGGGGAGGGGTTACCTCATCCTCCAAAATGAGTTTAAATTTAGATTTAAAATTTTATAACTCATGCACAATATATAAATAAAATGAATGGCCCAAATTACATTATTAAAATATAAATATATATATGCTCAAAATAGAGTGAATATTTGAGTCTTCATAATAATAGAATACATACATGTGCATACATACATACATACATACATATATATATATATACATATATATATATACATATATATATATATACATATATATATATACATATATATATATATATATACATATATATATATACATATATATATGTATGTATGTATGTATGTATGCACATGTATGTATTCTATTATTATGAAGATGAGTCTTCATAATAATAGAATACATACATACATACATACATATATATATATATATACATATATATATATATATATATGTTCAAAATAGAATGAATATTTGAGTCTTCATAATAATAGAATACATACATGTACATACATACATACATACATACATATATATATATATATATATATATATATATATATATATATATATATATATATATATATATATATATATATATATATATGTATGTATGTATGTATGTATGGTGCCTTCTAGCACTACCCAAATAATAAGGATACTACATGCTTGATGTAAAAACTAAAATAGTAAGAGGCACTACATGTGAAGAATTAGTTGAGGTAGAAGTTGATGTTGATGAAGTACTAATAGGCTAAGGAGGAAGAAATAATGCTTGATGAAATGACACTTGAAGTTAAATTTTCAATGATGGTGTTGTCTAAGGAATATACATTATCTTGACAACCTCCTCAGTAGCTTTCATGTTTGAAAATAATGCATAAATAGCCTCATTTTATTTATTAAAAATATCAAAATTAAGCATAGAATATTCAAAATTCATACTAACTTCAGCCATCAAAATTGTATGCTCAACTTTAGAAGATCTAAATCTATCTCTGAGTGCCTCTGGCTTAGTTACCTTATCCTTCACAAAATTATTCAATTGTAATATCTCTTCACTATTTTTATATACAGTTCCCTCAACCTCTACTTTGAAGTTCTCGATACCTGCTTTGAGAAGTGCTTCAAAATTGGGCCTATTTATCGACTACCCTATAGAGGTTATCACACATGTGACCCTCATATATTTTAAGATCTCTATGGCCTCCTTTTCCTATCTTATGAGTTGTGATACCAAAATATTCATGTGAGTATGTTAATGGAAGGCATCACCTCTCTTTGAAATCATGTAATTTAAATCCCAAGATGCATCTTGGGTAGTCATTAAGTTCAAATGATTATATGCACTATTCCTTATGCATTGAACCAAAAATTTGAGCCTCTTCTTAAGTTTTTCTAATTGGTTCCAAAATTTTAACACCTTCCCCCATTCATGATGATACTCACCCCTAGAATTCCTAGTTATATTAAAAATATTCTATAATCTACTAGATGCACTTTGGACATTATCCACAATTTCTTAGGGAGCCTGAATAATGTGTTGTTATAAAAGTCTCTATTTGGATTTATATTGGATTTGTATATTTATTTAATTACCTCCCCTATTATATCCATAAAATCACAAAATTACTCTATTTATTCAATGGGACCATTATGAATCTTATTATATATTTTGGCTAAGAGGAATATATTTTTTCTTTGTTTCAACACTACTTCTACCCCTATTTTACTCTTTATTCCCTTCCTCTTCCTAACCCTTTGAGTTGTAAAAAAATTTCTTGTCAAAATAAATGCTTATTATGGGAAATTATGTAAGTACCATCACCATCCTTTCTTTCTTCTTCTCTTGAGACTCCTTGACCTAGATAGGGACAGTGAGTTTTCCTTGCTCCTTTAGTTGAGTGGTTTATAGAGAGGTGGAAGGTGGAATGAAAATTGGTGGTAACATGGATGTAATCATTTGGATAAGAAATTGAGGAATTGTAGGAGTGATCTTACTCAAATCTGAGATGATCCTCTAGGGTGTAATCTCCACCACATATTTCATCTACATCGATGTTATTAAGGTAGTCATTATATAAGACTCAGTTGGAGTAGACTGGGGAATAGACAAGTCTAATTAGGCAAATAGAAACCAAATCCTCAAAATTAACCCTCCTTTTAGGATCTTGGGATCTAACTATGGTATAAGGAATTAAATAATCAAAAGTATTAAAGGTTTGTGGCCTAGTTTTTTCAATGTGAGCATGGGAATATAATGACTTGGTTTCCTTACAATAACTATGAAATTATTTGAATGGATACAAAAGTGAAACAATTAAACTAGAAGATTAAAAATAAACCATGTGAGAATTCATAATTGTAATGGAATAAGTGATGGAGGATACAACCTTACTCAAATCTTGCCTTTGTTCTTTGGTAAGAATATATGTGCTTGAGTTGGTAGTTGTTGTATCTATTGGAGTAGATGATATGTAAGTAATATCTTTAGGGGAGGTTATTAGAGTTGTGGTTATACGTGCATTAATAAATCTTGGAGTAGGGGATTTTTTAAATATAGATTCTACATTTGAATCCAATGAGCTATTTTCCATTAATAATTTAGTGGATGTTGAATCATCCTTTTCTTGTTTTACTTCTCCTCCCTTTCCCAATATCTTTGTATATACATATTCTTCTTAATCTATTTCCTTAGAGAAATATGTTTATTTTCCATGTTATATGTCTTCTTTAGACACCACTCTTCTTCAATTTTCCATCCTCCTTCTTCCTCACTATCCAACACTTAGATAGGTTCTATTTATTTTTCTCCTTTAAATTCCTCTTTTTCCTTCTCTGATTCCTCATATAGAAGACCCCCTTTGGTAAGTGGTCATTTTATGGGTCTTTCTTCTAGTTGCATGTTTGGAGGAGATATAAGAGGAGTCCTAGGTTTTCTATTACATGTTTTAATATGTGGTTGGGTAGAAATGGGGCCTTATCCTATATAAGGTAGAATGTAAATTGGAATATCTATATGAGTGGGTGGTGGGGATGAAGGCACTAGGACTATAGGAGTGAATGGTGGAGATGTTGGAGGTGCCAAAGTTGTAGCCTCAGGTGGAAGAGTAATAAAAGATCTCTATAAAATTATAGGGAGGCTTATCTATTGAACCATGGTTAAGGAGAGTAAGGGTGCCGAAGATATTCCTACTACTTCTCCACTTACAATAAGTGAATTCATTGTGTTTGATTTGTAATTGTTCAAAATTACATTAAAAATATTATTCCTAGTTTGAGGATCAATCTCCCCTTTAGAGGCACCTTTTCTTGATAAACCCTCTTCTATTTGTTATGGAGAGGCAAGATGACTATGTCCTTATGATAATTGTGTATGTGTTTGGGGCCATTGATGGCTTGTATATTTTCTTCCTCTTCTACTATATTATTTTCTTGTTCCCTTGTGATTGAAGGATCATATTAAATCTCTTAGGATACTATCATTGGCATATTTTATTTTCTTGTCTAAGTATAAAATTTAGAATCATTTGTACCATTAATAAATAATGGATCATGCTTGTAACTCCTATGTTTGTAGGTAACTTTGACTCCTTTATTTAAAAATTTGTGGAGGTATTGCCTCACTCTATTTTTGGGATCCCGATCTCAAAATTATGTTTGATTTAACCCATAGTGGGTTTTGATCTTCCCAATTAAATTGAGGTGCCTCTTTAATAAATACTACATTTGGCCCATACTCAGAGGGGTCTTATGATAGTTACCTTGATATTTGGCACTTAAATCTTCATCCACACTATTATATATCTAGAAAGATATCTCCTATTCTACTACTTTATCAAGGGAAAAATAAGGTAAATTTAGAGGAGGAACCTTGGTTCCCTCTATCCTGATTACAATGCATTCATGATAGTACTAGTAGTCTCCTATATTCATAAGGATGTGTCTTATCTTATCATAAATCCTAGGAATGAGATGTCTATAAATGGCTTGGTACACTAGTGTGTATATTTCTTATACAATCTCATTTATTTCTCTTCTAAACCTGTAGACATAGAGTAAGTAAAAGTCATAACAAATCCTATGTTTTACATATTATGTAAATTGTTCCAAGGGTTATCTATAGGTTGTGTGCATTATTCCCATGATTGTATATACTACATAAGAAATCATGTAAAAATTTCCATCATATGGCCTTTCATCAACTTTGAATATTTATTCCCTGCAGGGTAAATTTTAAGAGCCCTTATAATAAATCCCCTTAGATTTCATTGGTGAATTTATAGATATATGTTTTGAATTCATGGTAATTAGTAATTAATTATGTATATGTGTGTTGATGAACCCAAGGGGAGAAAAGGTGTAGTAGTAATTTTTTATTTTCCATACAACCAAATAGTTACACCATGAAACCAGGCATATTCAAGATTAGTCAATTATAGTGTACAATTGGGTGATGTAAACAACTAGTTGAATGCATGATGTAACCAGCCAGTCTTGAATACTAACTGGTAGTGATTTGGTACATGTATAAAACACAAACTAGATGCTACCATGTGTCCATAAATTTGTATATATATGAGTATATCCCTAATTTTTACACTTTTTAAAGGTATTTTTTCTCTCATAACATTAAAAATTATTTAGCTACAACATCCATAACTATGACATCAACAACTATGACATGGATTCTAAAGCTACAACATCCACAGGCATAATACAAAAATTTGTTTTCAAAAAAACATGTGTCCTAAAATTATCAAATAACTATAGTATCTATATTCATATAGAGGTTGGGTTGACTAGTATAGTTTTTAAGGCCTTGTATACATGCCTTAATATGAAATAGACACAAACTTGCTCAAAACTATCATGTCCTAGTATGACAAAAGTGAGACAAGGTTTAATGTCACTATCAACCCAAAGTTTCTTTTCTTTGGTACATATCCTTTAGATATCCATTATTTTATATGGATTCCACACCAAGATGCCAACCCTATCACTATGAAAGCAATGTTAACAAATAGTGACAAAAAATACATTGAGTCTCACTACAACTTGTAAATTGATCCATCTAGTCTTGTTAACATTATTATTCAAATTTAAAATTCAAAGTTTTTTAATTTGTCATTCCTTTTTAATAATGTAATAATTGTATGTTTTTGGATTTCATTATAACTAATTGATCAAAATGGGGGATCCAGATTCAAAGTGTATCAAACCCATTTCTGCAAGCCATTGTTGAATTTTTCCAAGCCAAAATAATTTTATAGGGAAGACCAACAAACATTCCCTTGTGGTTTATTGTTTACATTCTTCATTAACTTGTGGGGGTAAAATTTGACTAGTGTACATTTATATTTAATAATAATATATTGGAGTTGAATTACTCTCTTTGTAATGATATTTCTATAATTTCATGCACTAATTTTATTCGAGCTTTGTACTATGAGGCTATGTATGACCTGTAGAAATTAGAAATTATAAACATGATCCATCAAAAAATGAGCACAAATTATTTGTCCCTTGATGATAAGGAGGTTCTTTTAGAATTAAAATTAATTAGCTAACTATTTTACTTTATAAGTTCTTATAAATTCACAATGTAATATAATTTTTGCTTATTATAGATAAGACTTTGTGCATTTAGTACAAGGAGATAATTTGCATCAAAATGACATCACTCACTTGAGGTATCTATAGATTATAACATAAGTTTAGAATCATCATTTCATTCATTTATAATTTCTAAATGTGTGAGGACTTATCTTATGCCAAATCAAGGAAAATCATCTCCACTTACAAGTTTTCCTAGTTTTAAATTTTAATGAGAAATGATACATTATAAAAGTTTAAATTTTTGTATTATTTTAAATATTTGATAATTTTTTGTAGATAGATTTGAAGTTTTTTCCCCTGAAGCTACTCAACAAACCCCAGATGTCAATTACCATAATATTCTTAATAACATTTTCAAGGTTTTTTATAATTTCTAACTTTTAGTTTTTGAATTGATGTTTCTTAAATTATAAAATTTATTGACTAAATGATTGTTTTTATATTTTTTATTTGAAGAAACAACACTCCAATTCAAATACATCGATTATGAAAATACAATCTCCAATTCCATATAATAACTATTAAATTTAAAATTAACATTATTTTTTTGTTTAATTTACCATTTTAAATAAATTTTATTTTTGCAGGGCACCCTTCATTTGTCAATAAAAATATGCCACCACCATTGCCACCTACAAAAATTTAAACAAGGGAAAAAATATATCATTTCCTGTATAGAGTAGAGGAACATTGTAATTGGTAGGTTATGAGTTCCCCAACTTCCCTCTCAGTGGTGTATCTAGTGCAAAGGGTACTACATTTTTACAGTAGATTGATATTGACAATAAATTTGTTGGGATTGAAAGTGGGGACCCAAATAATTTTAATCCACATGATTTTAATCAAGTTATAAAAGTGTTTGTTGAGGAAGAATCTACTACATTCTCTTCACCACCTAGCCCAACAACTACTCTTGACAATTTGGAGTTATCTGATGATGGCATTGCATGTTTTCCATTAAATAATCTATTGTTATAAAATTATGTATCAAATCTTAAGGAGGTTATTCTTAAAGATCTAAATGTTTTTAAAGTATGGGATTTTAAGGCAAAATTGTTGATCAAGGAGACAAATGCCCATTTTTACAACCACTCCCAAAGACTTAAATTTTTTTCACTATTGTAAAATGAACCTAAAAAGCTTGAAATTTTAGAAAATCAAGCTCAATCTCGGTAAATTTTAGTTACCAATGATTATAATGACACTATTTTGGATATTATGTTAAATAGGTTAGAGAATTGGAATGTAGAATCCCAAGTTTACTTCAACAAATGGTCAAGAAACAAAAACCTTGTCATAATTACCAATGTAAAGAAAGAAAAAGATTTGGTAAGTCATCATCCTTTTTAACAAATATATTCTAGTTATTGTAACTTTTATTTAATTATATTTCATTTTTAAATTATAGGTAAAATATGAAAATCTAAAGAAAGAAGCCAAGTTCTAAATGTTTATTTGAAAAACACATGCAAAAGTTTAAATGAAATAATTATATTGAAGGAAAAGCTTGTGTTGTTAAATAAACAGAATAATACACTAATGAGAATAATTAAAGATAACAACATAGACCCTAACATTTTATTAAAGAAGAAAAAAAATGAAAATCCTAATCTAATTTTAGATGGGGATGCAGCTAATGAGGAAATAGAAAATCTTGTAAATATCAATTCTATAGCAGAAGATCTTATTGCATCAAGAATTATAAAGGACAATAGAGATTAATTGGAGGTAGGATATCTTAAAATAAAATGATATCTTATCATGTTTCAAATGATAGTTTATTATGTTTCAATGATAATGTTATTATGTTTCATTATCAAATGATAATTTATTATGTTTCAATGATTGTTTATTATGTTTCAAGTGTTTAAATCGTAACATTACAAATATTTCAATGACAATGGTTCAAATTTTATAATGTTAATGTTTCAAATGTTTTACTATGGCATATCTTATATGATTTTCATTAGGATTATTTTGCATTAAAATTAATGTATAAAAAAAGGATATGATTGTAGGTCTATGGTTCATTTTCTATGTTTTTACTCTATTATGTACAAATATTATTTTATATAGTTTTTAGGTCTATGGTTTATTTTCTATGTTTTAAATGATAATTTATTATGTTTCAATGAAAATTTTATTATGTTTCATATTTTAAATGACAATTTATTATGTTTCAAATGTCTAAATCATAATGTTACAAATATTTCAATGATAATGTTTCAAATTTTATAATTTCAATGTTTCAAATATTTTTAAAATATGAAAAATAATATTCAATTAGGTTTTAGAAAATGATAATTAAAATAAATATCAAACTAAAACTTAGGTAGCTAAAATAATCCTTGATAAACTTGTTCTTCATAAGTGACATTTGCATCTCATGTGTCAGTGACATATTCAATCTCAATATTTACATCATGTCCATCAATCAAAGTATTAGTGACACCTCTTATTTAAGTAAGATAACTCCATGTTATCAGAGCTTTTTCATAAGGAAACATCTCCACAAGATAACATGAAACATATAATTTCAAGAAAGTCTCTATATTTTTATCCAATCTATTTCAAACTTTTGACTTAATGAAATATAATGCACTGAATACTCTTTCATCGTCCACTAAGTCCAAAATCATTGTTTTAAAAAAAATTATATAACTAGAAATATTCACTAATATTTTCCTAAAGTACACTACTAGGATAAAGATTTTTCTATATCCATGTAAGAGAACCATTTTCTATTGGTTCACTTAGATATCAATATTGATCGATCATTGTAAGTCTAAAATGTGTTGACTGAGACATCATTAAATCCTTTCCCAAAATACCTTTAATTTAAACTCCATTGAATCTATATATTTAATAAAATGTTTAATAAGAGAGCCCATGTATTTTTGAAATAAATACTTATCATCTTTTCACCATTATCACTATTCCAAAAAATGGGATTCACAACTCTCATGGCCTCTAGCAACTAATCCCTTTTAAAACAACCTCTTATATCAGTAGATGAGATTTACAAAGTTATACTCAATTTCATTCCTTTTTTAGATATATCAGTATCATATAGAAGATGTGTTATAGGCACTTCTTCAATTTTAGCTCCCAAAGAATCAACCCTTATGTAGAAAGTGTGCATTGGTATCTATTTGCAATTAATGATGATACAAAGATGATAATTGATATTGAATTTCAAATATATTTCAGGATCTTTAATATATGTTAAAATTATTCAACACTTAAAAGCATGTCCATGAAATTTTTCCGTTGACATGTATAATATATCTAGAGATTCACATACTCATTTTATCAATTGTATGAAGTTGACAATATATAGATATTTCTTGATCATGTTTCATTCAACAATTAATTTCCCTCAACATTGAGAGAATATGACATAATTCTAGTAATGTTTCCAAATATGTGGAAAAATATAAAAAATCTTTTACCCTATCAACTTCCCTAAGGTATTTATACATAAAACCTGTTAATAATGGATATTGTTCAAAAATTATGCATGAAAGCTCATTCATGTAAATCCATCTTATATCTACATCTTTTAAAAAAAAATTACCATCAATCACTCCAATTACAAATTTTTGAAACTCTAAAAATATTTTTGGATTGCTTGACATATAATCAGGAAAGTCATGAATAAGCTCTACCACTTTTGTGACATTATCAAATGTGTTGAAAATTTTATATGCAAGATTAATCCTATGAGCCATGAAATGAATTGGAATCATATATGGATGAACTTTTGTTTGAATTCAAACATAAATACCATTTATATTCCCCTACATTACTGATGCACCATCATCCCCCACACACACTAACTTGGTAGCTATTACTTTATGTCCATCCTAGATTTATTTTTCAAATTAAAAATAACCAATTTTTAAAGGTTTTCAACATTAGAATTTTATACCATTTTATGAATAGATAATATATGAGGTTTCCTTAAATATGTCTCAAAATTATAAACATGCATGTAAACCTATGATGATTTGTTAACTGTTATGACCTCATATCAATGGATAATGAGATAAATAATGAATTTTTAACTTTTTCTTTCAAATCATCCCTATTAACCATTGCTAGACATTTCACCATTTTCCAAGAACTATTATTTGACCAATGTGATTATGGAATGTTAATAAACCCATTATGTTGTAAAAAAATGTTATACTCTAGAAGATTATAAATAATTCTACTCATTTTTAAAATGGGGTATATAATAGAGAACTGTATATATTTGGTTTTTAAATTAGATTGCATAACTTTTCCAAATTGATCTTTGATTGTTCCCCCTTTCTCAACAAGATGTTTTTGAAATTTTAGATCATTTTCATACTCACATGAATATATTACATGTTTGCATTATTTTGCATTTTTTCATATGTGTGTTTTTATTGTCTATCAATATGTGTGCTTCAATGAACATATTTTGACACAATGTTTATTAATTGTGTCTAACTTAAGTTGTATTTTGTGTTCCTCTCCTAGTTTCCAACTAAATATTATACATATACATTATGTTATAATATCATTACCATTTTCTATCTCTATGGGTTCGATGAAGGGATATTTTTTTCCCCATTTGACCTTAAAATACCTTCTAATTATCCATCTACTTATCTTCTTTACAAATATTTTTGAGTAGAATTTTCAATTTAAGTTGGTGTTTGATGAGAACTAAAAATATATTTTGGTAGTTGAATTTCATCATCATGAATCTCCTCAAGTGGAGGCATGTCATAATTTTCATATAGAGGAGTGTCTTCAAGTGGTGGCATGCCATCATTAATAAAATATTCAAGTAGTGACATGTTATTATGATTAATTATTTCTTGTGAAATACCATTATTAGTGAGCATTTCTACATGTAAAAGGGTTTTGATGTTATTCTTGAAAGTTAAAATCAAATTTTCTATAAATAAATAAATTAATCAATAAGTACCGATATTCTAAGTGCATGTCGGTAGTGTGAGTATTCTTTTTGGCTTTCTAAAAGAATTTAATATGCTATTTTTCTTGATAATTATTATGTCATTTTACCATTATCATGAGATACCATTTTACCAAGCAAAAAATAGTCATAAATTATGTAGTTGAATGGTTATGTGAGCAATGTATCCAAATTACTATGTGAATTACATCTATGTGCATGATGGGTATGTGTGGGATGGATGCATGTGATGTGGTACATCTAAATGGTTGAATTTAGTATGCAAATAAATGTTTTGTATGTTAGATGGTTACTAGTGTTTTATATTCAATCAACTGCATGTCTGGTCCACGCGAGATATTTAATTGGTAAAAAAATGAAAATTAGATGATTACTAATAGAATCATATTTAGTATATATATATATATATATATATATATATATAAAGGTGATATGGGCCTATATTTCTTTGAGGTAATGATAATATATATTCTTAAGTATGGAATTATTATAAAATTTGGCCGAGCTAACCTAGAAAAATAACTTACGTTCTAATTTTTTAGGCGACCATGTTCTATGTAATATCCCTCTAGAGTCACCAAATTCAGATTCTAAAAAACTAAATATTCATGAATTAATGAATATTCACCACTAAAATTTACCTTGGTGCCCTGAAATAGACACTGATAACCTTCCCAAGTGCCATGATTTTATCAAAAATCAAAATTATGTCTAGTAAGCATACCCACACCTCATGTATGTAAGTAATGATAGAAAATACATATAACTTGTTTAACTAGGCCATGTCTATCCTAATACCTAGCGTAAATTTTATTAATGGAAATAAATAAATAAATAAATAACCCTTTGAATATTCATTTTTTCCCTTTTTCTAACCACTATTTGAGCCTGCCCTCAACTATGTTATGGTCTAACCAAGCATTAGATGCAACCTAGTTATAAGTCATTTCAAACATTTGGTAGGCATAGATTTTTCTCAAAAGTATCCCAAAGATATAAATTATCCACATTTATATGAATTCTAAAGTGAAAATAGTCTCCAATAATGGTGATATTAAGAAATAAATCACAAAGTATGTCAATACATGGAATTACCTCAAATTTTATTATCTCTATGTAAACCCATAATTTTAATTAGTAATATATCATGTATATACATTTTCCTATCCTTGTCTAATTAGTATTTTGTTGAATATGGCTTAATAGCATCAATATCATCCCAAAGATCAAAATCATGGGGAAATGGTAATACCCCTTTGTCAAAAACTGTGTCCAAGTTCTCATTTGTTTCAGTGATAGAATATTGAGAGGGAGGTTGGTTAACTATTTGGGATGATGAAGACATTATTATACTAGAAATTTTCTAGTAAACTAGTTGGATTTATTCACAAATTCTATAGAAAGAGAATTAGGGATCTTGATGGATTAGTGGCTTGAATTCATAGTTCATAGCCCATGGATTAATGGTAAATTGATTTGATGATCTCACAATTTTACCTATATCACTTAAATATTGAAACATGAATTCTTAATTCATGTGAATTTAATGTAACAATGAATTTTAGCTCTATTTCCTATTTTAATTTTAAATTTACAACTTAGCTTTGGTGGGTGTCTTTTACCAAGTGGTACATTTTTGTTCATCATTAATGCTTAGTCATATTCGCTAGTAGATTGTCCAATTTTCATGTATTCATCTTTTACCTAGCTGTCAACACTTGTATTTTTATTATAGTTATGCATCTCTAATATTATGACACTTGTTTCGATCTCTCTTACTTGGGTTATTATCAAACATACTAACCCTTTTCATTTTCAACATTTGTGTGTGATTTTTTGGAATTCATTTACCACTTGTTATGATAGTTTTGATAGAGATATAGATAAACACCATAGGTTTTATTTTGATTTATGATCTTATAAATAATAATAAAGGAATCATGGTCATTCTTATGTTTCCAACTAGGTATCCATAACCCCAATAAAGATACATCGGATTCCACTCTTAGCCTTCCTCTACTATCATCCAAGTGTCTATAGTCCAAATAGACATTACTTGAATCACCCTTCCTCCATAAGTTTGTATGATTTGATTTTTTTTGGCACACATATGGAATAAGGGTTAGGAATCACCTTTGACTAGGTGTATGTATAAGAAAACTTATTTTTCGTCAATACATCCCTGTCAACATGTACCCATCTCAATATTTATTATGTTTCATCCAAGTTTTATCATGTAATAGTGTATTTGATCTTTGGGAATGAAAAGTATTTTTAAAATTTTCATGATTATATCAAAGTGAACTCCAAAGTCCCAGTGAGTTTATTTAATCTAAACAAAATCTAATTCTAGTCATAACACATACCTTAATTTTAGAACCTAGAATACTACCAGAATAAATCTTGGTGGATGTCAGTTGTGCACTTATTAAGTCATCCCCTTTCTTTTGGTAGGTTTTTCATGATTCTAGCCTAAGAAATTGATTGAATTATTCTACATTTTTAATGAAACTAATCTATGGAGCATAATCTCTAACTATGAAATAAAATGTTGAAAACATAAAACTAATCTAAGAAAATAAAAAATCTAAGGAAACCAATGATAGAAATCATAGAAAATTATTCTAGAAAGTATAAAACCTAGTATACTCTTACTTCTATGAGATCTCACAATTATTTAAAAGTGTCTCTAGTTGGAGAATCTATGAAATAATACTTCAAAAAATTGTCTATTTGTAACAACCTCATTGGGATATAACTAGAAATACATGACTTTTTTTTAAATTAAACATATATACTATAAATAGACTACACAACGAGAATCTAATTAGTGAACATATAAAATATTATAAGTGTGATAAATGTAAATGAATCACACTACATCATACATCACTGATCACTATCATCATAAGGATCACATCATAATACTAATATAAAAAGTAATTACAATTAACCATCCATGGTTGATACAAGCCCACAACTACCACTATCAATGTACAAAAGCTAAGTGATTAGAACTCATTATGATAATATTTCAATAATAAGTACAATGTGTGTGTGTGTGTGTGTGTGTGTGGCTCTCTAGAGCATAATTTCCCTAGAATCTACTATTTATAATAATCTTAAGTGACATTTCTAATTAAGTACTAATGTGGGGAGGGAGAGCATCATCCAAGCACTTTTCCACACTAACCATAGACAAATGATCCCCCATACTATTCCCATCATGGAATGGCCCTCCCTTCATAGATGAGTAGATAGTGATGGCATGAGAATCTAAAGAGACAAGCTACTACCTATGTGTTGTATGATTTCTAAAACTAAACATGTGGTGTATCATAGAAACCTATTCTATTGCAAGATATCGCATAAACATGTAAATTATACTCATGAAATGACAATGTCTCACTAAACATGACTTTGGCTAGAGTTTTCAAATAATAAATAATAATGATATATAGATCAGTTAAAATTTATACACACCACTTGATCAGATTATCTTCATCTAGCATTGTGATGCTAGTAAGCTAGTGAAGGCCATAACACTACTTAGTAGCACAATGCAAGATTTGGTTGTCATAATATAACCAATAGATTCACACAGATTACATCCTACTATAAATATATAACAAGCTAAACATAGGATGATGTAGTAGCAATACATTTATTCCATCAAATGTATAAATAAATCTCACATTATTATTTACCCCATAATAGAAATAATGACTATAGTTTATGCCACCTAAGTTAAATACACATTAAATTGTAGATTATAATTACTATAAGTAGTTTTCAAATATACTACACCCTATGATAACCCATATTATAACTATCTAGTGTTATAAAACATAACTATTAATTACCACAATCAGACATAATGAAGTAGTATAAATTAATGGAAACATAAGCTTCTATTCAAACAACTAGATATAATAAGGAAGCCTCAATTCTCATAAAAACATAATATTTCATTCTAGCATCTATTATATTTTTGGGAGAGGTTGTATGTATACATAATCAATGGACCTACAAACTGACATAAAACATTATATTCAAATAAATAACTAACTCACATACATTAGTTCATTAAATGTATGAATGAGTTCTAGCATATCAATTATAGTTTGCTACCACCTGGGTATGACATACATTTATATTGTAGTGCTCTATGACATCTCATAATATCATAGTTCATTGTTTATGAACACAAATACATAATTACACATAACCAAATTTATGATTTCAAGAATAAAATGACCCACAATCATAAATAATAATAGTAATCAAGCAAGTATGGTATTATATCACTTGGGTATACCCTATGTTTAAACTGCATATTTCTATAACTTATAGATACACATCACTATGCACTATTATACACTATATATGTCTAAACAGTTATACATTTTAATCCACTCATAATATATACCACTCACTAGTTTTCTTTATTGTATGCATATATATAATAATAATCTATCATACCATTTATGAAGTGTTAGATAATTCACAACCAAAGTATATCATAATCTTTCATTTAAACAACTTAATTCCATTTCAAGAAGATTATTTTCATATAGTTATATTCTCAGTCCCTCAAACACCCTATGACTCAATTTAACCATATATTTAACTATAAGTATAATTCTTATATAGGAGTACTTTTACATCATAACATGCACCATATGTGATTACTCCAATGATATGTAAATACTATATTAATGTTTGCTTATATGTCTTAATCAAGAACTCTCATATACTTGACTACGTTTTATATGAACATGACCCTATACTTGGTTAGAAGTTTATTTTTATGTTGGAATGGTTTCTCAATTCTTGAGTACTCATGAATAATTTGTTTTATGCTTGTTAACAAACTTAGAGGCATACACCCAACACACCCATAATCATTATACTCTTAATATAACTCCTAAATCTTCATACAAATATATTTCCTCAATATATTTGGATATGGTTTAAAGATAGATAAGGTCCTTTATGGTTCTCAGTCAAGTACTTGGTTAATATAACCTTATTGACAAGTTATTACTCATCCTAATAATGTTTCTATAATATTAAGGAATAAGAAATTATATACATGGGAAATAAAAATTTTAGCCTAAATAGCCATTATAATTTAAACATGTAAGATAAATAAGATCATTTATAGTAACTCTTTTACATACATCTTGTTCATGTAAGCATACATTTAGGTAAATAATCCATTCATAAAGATACACCGTAAGTATAGAATGGTACATAATACTATAAAATGGTTGATATATAGGTACAATTTAATGAATGTTCAATGTAAATATGTTTCAAATCATATATCATAAATAACATCTCCCTTTAGATTAAGATAAATAATATGTTCATGACCTAATAATGTTCCCTATTATATTTCCATTATTCTAGTCAGATCATATTTTAGTTCTACCATAATGACTTGACCAATTACATCATCATACATAACCAAAAATTAGGTAGTCATAAAGCTCAACTCAACTATATATTGTAACAAATTAATTAATATTTTGTGTGAGTATTATATAGTTTCATTTTTGGATAATTCCATCACTATCATCATGGAAAACCCTTTCCTTTCTATGCTCTGTGAGACTTACCATATATAAACATTGAAACTTAATATTTATAAATATTATACAATCTTACCTTTCTAGTTGCCAATGTTTATAAACCTTACTTTTATTGAACCTTATAGAAAGTATGCAAGTATATAATATTTAATTATATAATCCATGAACATATATCCATGAATATAGCCATTATACAGTGATGAATATAGACTCAAACTTAATACAATCAAAATGTTTACACATTAGTTCATATATAAAATATATTTAGTGATAATATCTTCGATTAAGATGCATATCACTTTATAATATTTGGCATATTCTTAAATGTTCCTCAATAATATTTTAGTTATAATGTATATGCATTTAGCTTATATAAATAGACTTGATGGCTAATATGAGTATATAGAGCGACTTAGCACAATAAGAACATATTGATACAAAATACTCAACACCATAAGAATAGAATTATACCAAGAGAATAAATGCCAATAGATAAATAAATAGATTACATAATGGTAATTATATATAGTTTTATAGTGTTTAGATAATAGTTTGTTTCTTTTTGTGCATGAAAAAAATTATAGAGCTTAATTTTTGGGTGCACCTATTACCTATGGCTTTACACTATGATGCACATTCTCAAATTGCTATTTTTTTTAAATGCTATAGTATGTAATTAATCCCTATAGTAAGTATACCAATCATTGCATTTATTTTTCACTCACCCAAGTCAAATATTAAAATCATTGCATTTATGTTATATAAGTCACTACATAATATATATAAATAGACCCAATAGTTTATAGCAGTCATTTCATAATATATCTAAATATACCTAATAAGTTGTATATTAGTAAGCATAAACATTATGAACCTTTCCTTGATAGTTTCCAATACTTAAGTTTCTATAAGTATAACATTGGAACTATTTATATAATCACTACATATATAATCATTACATAAAATAGATGAGTTAGAAGTCACCATACTTTGTTCAGATTATACAATTAAATTGGTAGTGGGTTTAATGTTTAAATCTTTGATATACACAGTCAAGTGTAGCTTACTAAAAACATTTTATTATATGAGATCGATCCTCTCTAATATACACATATATTTCTAAAAATTATTATACAAAATTTAAATAAGACCTACCTAATTAAGGAGTCAGAAGTGCTTGATTTGGGCAAATTTCCTTCTTTTCCCTCCTACTTTTGTCTTTTCCTTTTTTTCTTACTCTCTATGTTTTGTCATCTCCCCTACCTATTGTGCCATTCTCTTTTATATCCCCCAAATCACCAACTTTGGAATGATTTTTATCTTTTTTTAACTTACTTTTCCTTTTTTCCTCCCTATGGTGCTTTAAGACTTAATTTTTGAGCTTGTCATTCTTTTATTTTTCTTTAAAATGGATTTTTTTATTTTATTTGCCCCACATTAATTATTATTTTTTAATTCCTTTTTTGATTTTTATCTATTTTTACACTTAATAGATCATATTTGCTAATTATTAATAATTATTATATATATTTGATAATTAAATTAGCAGGGGGAGGGCCACCCCAACCCCAAGCCCTATATATCTATCTGGGCCCATGTAATCTATATATGATATATCTATATAGGGCCAAAGAAACCTAGATAGATATATAGGGCTTCGGGGGGCTGGGTGGGCCCAGAGGGGAGCTCTATCTAAACTAAACTCTATATGGCCTCCCCTCAATATAGAGTTTCTTTGACCCTCAAGCCCTATATATCTATATGGGTTAGATCTATCTAAGGGGGCTCTCTATATATATGGGTATGGCCCTCAAACCCTACATATCTATCTAGATTAGATCTATCTTGGGGTTCGGGGGGCGGGGAGCTCTATATATATATGGGGAGTTTTTTTGGTCCTCAAGCCCTATATATCTATCTGGGTTAGATTTATTTAGGGGGGGGCTCTATATATATATGGGGAGTTTATTTGGCCCTCTCCCCTCTATTTCTATATAAACTAAACTCTATATGGGAGTTAGTTTCCTACATACATATATATATCCCCCCTCAAGCCCTGTATATCCCATATAATATCAATATCACTATATATATAGAGAGAGAGAGAGAGGGCGGGTTGGGGGTGGGGGTTAGATCTATCTAAGGGCCCTTCCTATATAGATATGATTTGATCTATATATTGGGGCTCCCCATATATAGAGAGAGCCCCACCAATATAGATCTACTAGATATTTGGCCACCCCCACCCCTCTCTATATATATGAGGATTGAGTTGGTTTAAATATTATTAGAGAGGGGCTAGATTCAAAATGATTCAATGATAACTTAATCAATAAATCCAAACTTCTAATCATGCAAAATGATTTCCATAAAACCATTAAACTATGCTAGCAAATCATGAGTAAATAAGTGTCTATTGAAAACAATATTAAACACACTATGCTAACCATTTATTATGCATTCTAACATGTACTAACTAATGTGGTGTGTGTAAGGTTTTAGCTAGTTTTTATGTTATCCTCCAACACCTCCATCTACATCACCCTCTCTAATGATGCTCTTTCTCCATCATGCTCTACGAGATGATTTCTTCTACATCAACTTCACAACAAGCAGGTAGTTAGATCATAACATCATGATATATATTTAATATAAAATATAGTTAAAATAAAAAATCAACATGTTCATAATGTAAACATATACACTACATCTAACATATAGAAATATAATCATGTAATCTAAGCAATATCCCATTGTCCCATAACAACATATATCTCAAAACTTAGTCAAAATAACTAAATCAAAATTTTCAACCATAAATATCCATAGATAATCAAGTAATTTTGCTTAGCAAAGATTCGTGATGTAACATCATTCTCCTTAAAGCTATTTATCATCCCAAATGACTCTTATTCAAACATAGTTTAGGATTTTTTTAAAAAAAATTAGCAAAAAAATAACATAGTATGATAGTATCTAATCAAGCAAATAACTATAAAATTCTCATATATAACTCATTATAGTTCTCCCAAAATCACTATTATCAGAGTTTCGGTCCCACAAGACCCTACATTGTGACATCTCCCTATTATGCAAACAAATTGTATGAGTGTCACTTATTCTTATCGGTTCTATCATGACCACCCTAGGGTCCAGAACTAGTAAGACAAACCTATATGTTACAGGGCTAACTACTTCTAATACCTTGAAGGGCCCCACATATCTTAGTGAAAATTTCACTGACTTCGTTAAATCACATGAAATAATCATAAAATCCAAAACAAATGTCCATAGAGATTTCCATAAAACCTTTCATCTCCTCTGCACATATCTCTAACCTAGAGAGTGTTTTTCTCATTTTATAAAAAAGTATTTAGGGAACCTGGCAAGAATGATATGTATAAGTTAATATTATCACTACTTCACATAGCTACTGATAAGTACAACATGTCAATACTACTACCACTCCATGTAGATCCTGATAAGTATGATGATGAATAAGAACTAGAAATACTACATTTATAATATATACAAAATTAATGAATAACCATTCCATAGTATACATGTGTATGGTCATATGACTAGATTTGACAATTCCATTTGTCAAAAATTTGACAAACTCCCCTTGCTAGAACCAAACTCAGTAATTACCAAGTTAATATGAGGCTAAATAGGATCCATGCCCATCTCTTAGTACTCGCATTGATAATTTACCACTCTTCCCTTAGGTCTCCATGACCTAATGATATCTAAAATGTGCACAAGGTTCAATGAATCATAATTTTATACTAATAAATCATAGAAAGCAATAATACATGTTAAATAATTCTAGATGTACCAACATACATACAAGAAAAATCATACAATCATTCCATAATTGTGTTGAGTTGCCACTAGCCAAACATAACTAGTATCATATTTCACAGCTTAACCTATTTTGTTATATTCATAGTTAAGAGGAAATAACGTTAAAATTAACATAACATACAAAGTCCATAGATCACACTATCCTTACAAGCTTATAAACGAATAAGTGTGACAAAGTCTCCCTACTTGTTCTACTAGTACACAAAAGTTAAAAGTTTATCTCAACACTTTTAGACTAACAAGATGTTATGTACATACTATAACCTATTCACTCCTAATGAAAGGTACATAAATAGCTCTTAAAAATAACATGCTTTAAGCAAAAAGTGAATAATATAAATCTAATCAAGGGTATATAATAATATATAAATTATAACCAACTTATAAACTTTAATTCAAAACCAATATAAATTCAAGGTTTACCACTCCATGTGCTCAAAGTTCACAATTTTAGATAAATTAGTAACTCAAAAAAAAGTCATGACTGAAAATTAGAGATCTAACATCTCAACAATAAAACTTCTAAATACCCTAACATGGTATAAACAAAACACCACAAAAAAAGCTGCCAAAATCCCTACACACTTACCAAATCTATAAGTGTAGTATCATAATATGTTTCCACAATTGAATATAAAATATTAACCACAAAGGTGCATTATTCCATCCAATCTTAAAACTTCTCTCAATAATTATTAGAACACACTATCCCACAAACTCAAGGGAATAAGGTCAAAACAATATTTTAGAAATAAGTTCAGCTTAAGAAAACACTAGATCAACATCATGAAAATATGCATCCTCTCAATGGGCTTATAATGATGTCAAAAGAGGGTGAGAGAGTAACAACTCACCTCTAAGTCAGCTATGAAATATGACACTTTTTCTCAAGTCCACATAAATATATGGGGTGCTAATACATAAACAAACTCCTAACACATAGGAATCCTCAACAAAGACATCTACACTTTACTACAAGTAAATTCCCACCACACTAGGTGGTGTCAATATAAAATGGTCTTATATGATTTTCCACTCCTAAGATTAGTGTATATAAAATACAAAACTAATTCACATATACTTAAGTGAGAAGCATCCCATGTTTTTAAACACTCACAACATAAAGCATAAATGGTGAAGGTGATTTGATTAACAAGTAAGAATGTAATCATTCTCAAGGTGTTTTATCTAAATGATCATAAAATAATGTAGGAATATCTTATTCATGATTCATAAATTATGCGATGCACTCTCTTAGCAAACCTCAATTACAACCAACACCATCAAGACACTTGAGAAACCAACCCTTTAACAACTCTAAAAGGGTATGAGTGATCCTAAGGGTACATACTCAATGTACAGCACACATTCACAATTATCTTTTGTGATAAATATAAGGATACAAAAATGTTAATGAACTCATTGGGTCTTAGATTTTGAGCCACAATTATGATACCACATATAATAACCCCATTGGGATCTAACTAGAAATACATTATTTTTTTTAAATTAAACACATAAACTATAAATAGCTTATACTATGAGAATCTAATCAATGATAATATAAAATAATCTAAGTGTGATGACTATAAATGAATCACATTACATCATTAATAATTAATCACTATCATTATAAGGAACACATCATAATACTAATATAGAAAGTAATTAAAATTAACAAACCATAGTTGATACAAGCCTATAGCCACTATTGTCAATGTACAAAAACTAAGTGATTACAACTCATCATGATAATGTTTCAATAATAAATAAAATACAATTTAATGTATATATATAAGAACATAAGTTTCCTAAACTCAAATATTTGCATCAATCTTGAGTGTCATCTCTAAGTAAGTACTATTGTGGGGAGGGAGAATATCATCCAATTGATTTTTCACACTAACCATAGACCAATGATCCCTCATACTAATCCCATCAGGGAATGGCCCTCCATTCATGAATGAGTAGATAGTGATGGTGCAAGAATCTAGAGAGACAAGCTAATACCCATGTGTTGTATGATTTCTAAAACTAAACATGCAGTATATCATAGAAATTTGTTTTATTACAAGATATCACACAAACATGTAAATCATACTCATGAAATGACAATGTCTCACTAAAAATTACTTTTATTAAATTTTTCAAATAATAAATAATATTGATTTATAGATTAGTCAAAATTTATACACACCACTTAATTGGATTATCTCCATATGACATTCAGATGCTAGTAAGCTAGTGAAGGCCATCTCACTACTTAGTATCAATAATACTAGATTTGGTTAACATAATAAAACAATAGATTCACATGGATTACATCCTATTAGAAATATAAAACATGCTAAGCATAGAATGATCTAATAGCATATATTTGTTCTATCAAGTGTATGAATAAATCTCACATTATTATCTACCTCATGATAGAAATAATGACTATAGTTTATACCACTCAAGCAAAATACACATTAAACTATAGTTTCTAATTACTATAAGTAGTTTCCGAATATACTACACCCTATGATAATCCATATTATCATTGTCTAATGTTCTAAAAATAAACTACTAATTACCATAATTAATCATAATAAAGTAGTACAAATCAATGAAAATATAAGTTTCTGTTCAAACAACTAGATACAACTAGAAAGCCTCGATTCTCAAAAACACATAATATTTCATTATAGCATTTTTTATATTCTCGAGAGAGTTTGTATACATGCATAATTAAAGTCCATATTAACTGAAATTAAATATGTTATTCAAATAAATAACCAACTCACATACATTAATTTGTCAAATGTGTGAATGAGCTCTAGGTATATCAATTATAGTTTGCTACCACCTAGGTATGACATACATTAATATTGTAGTACTCTATGACATCCCATAATATCATAGTTTATTATTTATGAACTCAATTATATAATTACACATAAAAAAACTTACAATTTCAAGAATCAATGACTCACATTCATAAATAATAATAATAATCAATAATGAGATTATACCACATGGGTATATATTATGTTTAAATTGCATACTACTATAACTTATAGCTACGCATCACTATGCATTATTATATGTCATATATGTCTAAACACTTGTACATTTAAATCCACTCACAATATATACTGCTCACTAATTTTTCTTAATGTATGAATATATATAAAAATAATGTCATGTTATTTCCAAAGCATCAAATAATTTACAACCAAGTTATACCATAATCTTTCATTTAAACAATTTAATTATGTTTCAAGGATATTATTTTTATATGGTTATAATCTCATTCCCTTGAACACCCTATGACTCAATTTAGCCATCTATTTGACTATAGGTATAATTCCTATATAAGAGTATTCTTACATCATAACATGCACCATATGTAAGTACGTTAATGGTATGTAAATACTATATTAATGTTCACTTATATGTCTTAATAAAGAACTCCCATATACTTAACTACGTTTTACATGAACATGGCCTTAAACTTGGTTAGAAGTTTATTTTTATGTTGGCATGGTTTCTCAATTCTTGAGGACCTATGACAAAAAAAAATTATGTTTGTTAACAAACTCATAGGCACACACCCGACACACCCATATTCATCATACTCTTAATATAACTCTTAAATATTCAGACAAATATATTTCCTCAATATATTTGGATATGGTTTGAATATGGAGAAGGTCATTTATGGTTCTTAGTCAAATACTTGGTTAATATAACCTTATTGACATTTTATTACTAATCTTAATAATATTTTTGTAATATTAAGGAACAAGCAGTTATATTCATGAGAAATAACAATTTTAGCCTGAATAGCCATTACCATTTGAATAGGTAAGATAAGTAAGATCATTTATGTAAACTCTTTTACATACATTTTTTCATGTAATCATACATTCAATTAAATAATCTATTCATAAAGATACATCGTAAGTATATCATGGTCCATATTATTATAAAATGGTTGATCTATAAGTACAAGTTAATGAATGTATAATACAAATATGTTTCAGATCATATATCATAAATAGCATCCCCTTTTAGATTAATATAACTAATATTTTCATGAACTTATAACTCTCCCTAATGTATTTCCATTATTCTAGTCAAATCATATTTTAGTTCTACCATAATAACTTGACTAGTTATGTCATCATACACAACCATAAATTAGGTAATCATAAATCTCAACTCAACTATATATTATAAAAAATTAATTAATCCTTTGTACAAGTATTATATAGTGTCATTTATAGATAATTCCATCGTTAGCATCATGAAAAACCCTTTTCTTTTTATGCTTTGCGAGACTTACTATATTTAAACATTGAAACTTAATATTTATAAATATTATACAATCTCACCTTTCTAGTCACCAATGTTTATGAACCTTACTTTTATTAAACATTATGGAAAGTATGCAAGTATATAATATTTATTTATACAATCCATGAACATATAAACATGAATATAATTATTGTATAGCGATAAATATAGACTCAAACTTAATACAATCAGAATGTTTGCACAGTAGTTCATATTATAGATTATATTCAATAATAATATCTTTGGTTAACATGAATATTGATTTATAATATTATTCATATTCTTAAATGTTCCTTGATAATATTTTAGTTATAAAATAGTTGCATATCACTTATAAAAATAGACTTGATGGCTAATACGAGTATATAGAGTGACTTAGCACAATAAGAACAAATTGATACAAAATGACTTAACACCATAAGAATAGATTAATACCAAGTGAATTAACACTAATAGATAAATAAATAAATTACTTGATGGTAAATATACATATTTTTATAATGTTTAAATAATAGTTTATTTCTTTCTATGCATGAAAACAATTATAGAGACTTAATTTTTGGGTGCACCTATTACCTACAATTTTACACTATGTTACACATTCTCAAATCATTGTTTATTTTTATTTTTTAACACTATAGCATGTAATTAATCCCTATAGTAAGTATACCAATCACTACATTTATTTTTCACTCAACCAAGTCAAATAGTAAAATTGTTGCATTTATGTTATATAAGTTACTGCATAATATATATAAATAAACCTAATAATTTATATCAGTCATTGCATATTATATGTAAAAATAGACCCAATAAGTTTTATATTAGTATGCATAAACATTATGAACCATTCCTTACTATTTTCTAATATTTAATTCATTATAAGTAGAATGTTGGACCCGTTTATATAATCACTACATAAAATAGATGAGTTAGAAGTTGCCATACTCTATGCGGATTATACAATCAAATTGGTAGTGGGTTTAATGTTTAAATATTTGATATACATAATCAGGTATAGTTTACTTAAAAAAAATTAATATACCAAATCAATCCTCTCCAATAAACACATATATTGCTACAAATTCTTATACAAAATTTAAATAACAGCACCTACCAGATCAAGGAGTTAAAAGGGATTAATCTGGGTAGAATTCCCTCTTTTCCCTCTTGCTTCTATCGTTTCCTTTTTTTCTTCCTCTCTATCTTCTATTGTCTCCCCCTACCTATTGTTCCATACTCTTTTATATCCCCCTAAATCACCAACTTTGGAATGATTTTTATCTTCTTCTTTTTTTAACTTACTTTTTCCTTTTTGCCTGCCTATGGCACTTTAAGGCTTACTTTCTAAGCTTTCCATTATTTTATTTTTATTTTATTTGCCCCACATTAAATTTTTTTGTTTATTTATTTTTTCTCTATTTTTACATTTATTAGAGCATATTTGCTAATATATATATATATATATATATATATATATATATATATATATATATATATATATATATATATATATTACTAATTAGCAAATTATATATATATTCACTAATTAAATTAGCATGTCAAAATGGTTTAATGATAACTCAATCAATAAATCCAAACTTATTCTAATCACATAAAATGAGTTCTATAAAACTATTAAACTACGCTATCAAATCATGAGAAAATAACTATCTACTAAAAGCAACATTAAACACACTATGCTAACCATTTATTATGCATTCTAACATGTGATAACTAATATGGTTTGTGCAAGATTTCAGTCAGGTTCTATGTCATCCTCTAATGTCTCTATCTACATCACCCTATCCAATGATGTTCTCCCTCTATCATGCTTTGAGGGATGAGTTTTGTTGTGTCAACCTCACAACAAGTAGGTAGTTAGATCATAACATCATGATATATATTCATCATAAAATATAGTTGAAATAACAAATCAACATGTTTATAATGTAAACATATACACTAAAACTAATGAATAGCAATGTAATCATGTAACCTACGAAATATCTTATTGTCCCATAACAACATATATCTCAAAGCTTAGTTAAAATAACCAAATCAAATTTTTCAACTATAAATATCCATGGATAATCAAGTAAGTTTTCTTAATGAAGAATTTCGATGTAACACCATTCACTTGAAAAACAAAATCATTACCTGGGAGGTCCTTTAAATTAAATGTATTGTTACTTAAGATTTCAAATATTTTATACATCCCAATTCATAAAAGAGTGAACTTATAATGCTACCCTTTATTTTCATGTGCCTTATCCCATAAAAGCATTAGGTCTAAAATACTAAAAACCTTTATTTTAGACCTTTTTTCAACCCATAATTTGACAATGTTTTGATGCTTGTGGAATCTATGCAATGCTTCCATTCATGTATCTTCCATCTGAACTATGTTGAGTAGTCTAGATTGGATTATTTCATCTTCTCCCATGTACTCTTGTATGAGTTGGTACATTAGTATTTTAAGAGTGATAGGAAAAAATAGATGTTTTCCATGCTCTAACAAGAAAGGTGAGGCCTTAAGGGCTTACTTATGTCTTTTTATGTTTACCCATGGTGCATACTCCAATTGTAGATGCCATTCTATAGGTTTATATTGTGTTTCTTTCTTGATGATATCCATTGGATTTTTTTTATTGGACTCAGCTAATCCATTCACTAGGGGATAATAATTTTTTGAGAATTTGATTATAGTTTGATTTTCATGGGCACATTCTATAAATTAAGATGACTGGAATGTTAGTTCAATATCACAAACCAAAGATATTAGAGTGTTAAACCTAGTTAATATGTTCTCTTCTATAAATATAATCACATCTTGCACTCTAGAGTTATTTTTAGCCACAACTATCCATCTAGTGTAACAATTAGTTGGTGTTAAGCCAAAATTGTGTCCTACTAAGGCTTTTGGGATAATCACCCCAATAAATTCAAGACCCCAAAAAAATGGCATCCCTTAATGATAGGTTGTAAAGGCATAGTGACATATACTTCCCTTTTCTAAATACTTGAACATGATTATGAACATATTTGAAAAATGTAGGTCAATAGTATCTCATTCTCAAGATGTTATGATCTATTTCATTCTCTGAGGGATGACCACTGCCTATTTTTTGATGTAAATTATTTAAGACATTTTTAACATATTATCTTGATACGCACCTCAAATTTATGCCTTTATAACTTTTTTGGTAAAAAAATCCCTTTCTTATCATGTAATGGGTTAATTTGAGTCTAAGGGATCACCCTTCTTCTCTATTCATCTCAAGGGGACAAGTACTTATGGATAAGTAGTAGATTATTTGGCCATACAAATCACCACTATCTACTTATGTCTCATTTATATACTCAATATAAATATGTGGATTTATCTTATTCATGATTTGGATGATTCCTTGGCCATGAATCATCTTGGCTGGTTTGATTTCAAGATCAAACTCCTATAGTTTTTCCATCTATTTACCTCTTATCTCTCCTAATTTTTTTGGTCAAGTGTGAGATTAAAAACCAAATATATAACTTTAGTATATGTATTTTTCTTGAGAATGTGATTCTTGAACTTATTTAAAGCTTTTATCAGTGCATATATTTACTTATTTATCATTGAATACTTCAATTTTGTATCTTTTAGATTAGTACTCATGAAGGTAATTAGATGTTCATTATTATCTACCTTTTTATGACTATTTTTGGTATAATGTGTTCTAAATTAAATTAATATATAAATAAATCCTTAGTAAATTATAGGCTAATTAGATATAGATATTGAACAATAATAGTCTTAATATCCTAAAATGCATTTTTGGCTTCAATTGTTCATTCTATTTTAGTGTCTTACTTCAACATGGCATTTAGTGGCTTGATAATCTTTGTAAATATAGAAATGAATTTCCTCACAAATTGTATCTTGCCAATGAAAGGATAAAAAAATTATTTCTATTAGGAGGCATAAACTTATAAATAACCTAGATTCATTCTAGGTCAATGTAAATCTCACTTTTGGTAATGATGTGGCCTAATAATTTCCATTCAATAAGTCCAAATATAATATTCTTTAGATTTCATGATATTCCATATCTTATGCATATGTAAAATACCTTATGTAGATGACCTGTATGATCGAATCTATTCTTTGAAAACATTATGAGGTCATCCATGTATATGATGATGCACTTGCCAAAAATTCATTAGAAATGGAATTTCATGGCTAGTTGAAAGGTTAATCCTACATTAATCAAGTCAAAAGACATATTTTTATATGCAAAAGTACCCCACTTAGTAGCAAAGTTAATCTTCATTCTATCTTATGCTTCTTCCAACACTTGATTATACCCTAAGAATCTAACCAAGAATAAAATAATCTCAGACCCACTAACCATTGAATCACCTCATCTAAGGAGGGAAAAGGATAGTTATTCTTTTTTTTATTCTTGGCTCAAGTTATTAAAATTAACACATATCCTGATATATCCATTATTCTTCCTAATAATAACTAGGTTAGATACCTAGGTGGGATGTGTGATTGGAAAGACAATCTTAGTGTCTAATAAATTTTGAACTTCTATCTGAATGAGGGGCTCTAAAATTAGATTTAATGGCCTCTATCACTACCTAAATGGCTTGTGCTCTATATTCAAAAGGTATAATGTGTGTGATTAACTTGGGATCAAATATTTCCAAGTATTTATATGTCCAAGTTATCACATATTTATATTTTATTATCGCATCCTTGATCTTTTGATTTTCTCTTTATGTGAAACTCAGGCCAATGTTGACATACTGAGGGTGTTGCTTAGTCCCCAAGTTCTCTTTGATAAAATCAAATTCATATCCTTTATATTGTATCTACTTTTGAGCTTGTGGATCCATGTCAAAATCTCTCTCTAATGATACCATTCTCATAGGTATGTGATTCTATTTTACCTATAATATGCCATCTTCTACTATATATTTTATGTTCATAAATATAAAATCCTTTTCATCTATTATTTGAGAATCAAAGGCTCCAAAAATTTTCATAAATTATATTATTTTTTGAACATCGTCACATACTTGAAAATTATCCATGTTGTCTAGGATAGAAAGGCAATGAACTAGCTCCATATAAAACATTTGTATTTTAGATTCCTGGAGTGGTGATCATTTGTTAGACAAAGTTTATAATGAATATGTTATCTAATTTTCATCTCTTGAAATAAATATGATGTTGAATGTTTCAAAGGAATCAATTAGATCCCAAGTTTGATGTTTATACTTCTTTAATTAAGTAATTTTGCATTAATATTTCTTTTTAAACTAGTTGACAACCATATCTGAATCACCAAATATCCATAACTATTAGATGTCATGTCTCAGTGTAAACTATAAGCCTAAAATCATAGCTTCATAATTGACATAGTTGTTGATGAAAGGGGATTTTAATATGTATACAACATGATATTGTTTCCCCTCTAGTTTGATTAAAGTTATGTTATCACCAAAACCCTAATTTTAATTAGCATCGTCAAAGTTTAGAGTCAATAACTATGAAAGACCTTAAAATTATTGTTCATGAGGTTCATTTTTTATGGTGAACATGTAAACACTTACATGTGAGGATGCAAAGTTAATATTCTCATTATTGGCATTGTATTAGGTAATCAAGTACTTCATCCTTGGTTATCAGTTTACTCAGATATGATTAGATACTCATTTATAAGGTAGCCACATATGTGATAAGTCTATTTCCATATATCCATTCAATGTCTTTGACCAATCATGACTCAATAGAAAGCCATAGGTTTTAGGAATTTCAATGACTAGAATGCCTATGTACTATTGTATACATGGATCAAAGGCAAGATAAATGTGTACAATTGTTAACTCCACAATGCATGGTACATATGAATTACCCAATTTTAGGACCACTCTTTTAAAATTATCTAGGATCAAACCCAATTTATTGCATACAAATATGGGAATAACATTAGCTGAGGCACTTGATTCAACTAGACAATTATTCACATTCATAACAAACATTATGATGGTTAACAAAAATGGTGGTATCTTACCTTAATCTTCTTCATATCTTTGACTATATTGTATCCACTTTGAATTTGTGGCTCTACACTTTATATCTAATCACTTCCTTTTGGAGGTATAAAATTATTGTTTGCATTAGGATCTGGAGTAGGAGTGTCACTATTGTTTGGAGGTATTGAGGTAATAGTGGGTTATTTGTTCCTAAAGTTGTAATTTTTTCTCTAACACTGTTGAAAGGCATGGATTTCATACATATTATCTTTAAATTCATGTAATCTTCCACTAGAAATGGAAAGTCATACATTTCAAAGACCATATATGTGCTATAAGGAATCAAATTAATGGAAGAATATGTATCTAGATTATTTTTAAAGCTTTCCTATCTATCCATTTCCTTCTAAAATATCTCAAAAGTGGTGTATAACTCTATGCAGTCTAGCTCACAATGTTGTGTTGTATTGTGGACTCAACAACAATTAGGAAGTGTTGCTTCCAAGATGTTTATTTTAGACATATTTTTATGTGGCTATTGTTAGGTGTTGTTTATCTATCTATTGAAAGATCTATTATATCTTTGATATGAAAATTTATGATTAGTATTTTACCACATGGAAATTTCCATTCACTTTTTCATATTCAGAAACTCATCACTCAACTTATGTACCATTCACTAGATAGCATCCAATTCTACTTTTATATAATCATAAGCATTACCTTAGGTAGTAGTAATATTAACTATTATTAAGGATTGGTCATGATTTTTTTGATTATATGTAGACACAAGATCATTTAGAAAGCTAAGGTGTTGATTAGGTGGAGCATAGCCAAAGGCGATTGTGTATACACTTGATTTTGATTTTGAGCCATTATATTTTGATTAGCATTTCGAATAGGGTTAAGGGATGGAAACATAGGACCAATATTAGGTGGAGACAAAGCTTGTAACTATGGGTTCAACTACGTATCAATATTAATAGATTCAATATAGGCTAGTGGTAGTGTAGTAATATTAGGTTCTCTATAGGGGAAGATAATTGTCATAGAGTCCAAGGCATTTTTATAAATTTTAAAGGTTAACACATCATTGGGTTTATAGTTAATGTTAACTTGGATATACATCTTTTGGAATCTTATGTTAAAGGATATAATTATCTCATTGGGATCCCTCCTCATGCTTTCAATGTACTTGTATATGACACTTGGGCTAGTGACTTATCCAAACTATGCCATGAAGGTGTCTTGACTTTGGTTCCAAGAGGTAATCAAATTTTCTATAATATTGAAGAATTAGTCATAAGAGAAATATTTTAAGTTAAAATTAAAGAGTACACATGCCACATATTCTTGGGTTACATTTAGTATCAATAAATCAATCTTGAAATCCTTTATATGTTCTTTAGCAATCCTGGCTCTTGAGGGAGAAAAGGAAGGAAGGCATTTTTATGGGTTTATAGGAAAATCATGCAAGTCTCCAAGAATAGTAATGGAAAATCTAACTAACCAAACTAGGTCCATTATACATGGAGTAAGACATGGTTTTAGGATTGGGGAAAAGGATTGGACCCAGGGTCCTCTTAATACAACTCAATCTGACCTAACATTTTTATGGATCTTCATGGGTGGGAATCAGAGGACCATATCTAAGGTGGACTTTTTTAATCTTTTAAGTATATAAAGTGCAACTCAATTGATATTATAAAGAAATTAAAGGGTATCCCTCCTTATATAAATAATTTAATTACTATAGTACATGTTTTTTTGGAAGTACTATGTATTAAAATTTTGAATCATGCTTCCTGAGGATGGATCACAGATGTTGATAAACATTGATTCAAAAGTTTAATACACAGTACTTCAAAAAAACATGTAATTTATCCATTATGGGCTATGAAAGCATCAAATATATTAAATTAATTACTTATGATTTGGTTTTTATGCACACAAATTAACCTCATGAGATAGCCTCTAATGTTTTAGGATTAGTGAAAAGATTCATTCCAAGGCATGAGTTACAATGTATTAGGTTTTTTAAACAACCTGGTGGTGGAATAATAGTGAGTAGAGTATTTGTTTAATTTAGATGGTTCATATATGACATGAGTATATATATATATATATATATATATATATATATATATATAATGTGCTTGAGATGGATGGATAGATGGTTAATCTAACCTAACATAGTTAAGATCAAAATAAAACTCAAAAAATAAAGAAGGGCAGGATAGAAAAGAAGGTTGTGAATCAAAATCAGATGAAACCCTTCTAAACTAGATTTTAAACTATGGGTTAGACAAGTCATCATAAAACCAATGATTTTTATAAGTTAATGTTTGAATATAGGTTAGATAAACATAATTAAGAGTCTATAGAAATGAAATATAGTAAACTTCATTGTACATAATCAAAGGTTTTTGCATTTGTAAGATTGTAGTTGCACATATACAAAGGGAGATTATGATTATTAAACATAGAGCATTCAAATTAACTATAAAATGATATGAGTAATTGTATCAGAATAACACATATACACAACCTAAAGATTAAAATACCAAAATAATGGAACTTCATCAATGAATCATAGATTTGGAGAAGAATAAAACATGTACATCAAGATAAAATTGTAGAATAATCTGTAGGATGTTTTATTTATCTCAATAGCCAAAACATCTCCTCCATATGGAATTAGGAGGATATAAATATATATAAGCTTAGGGAGGGGTTTCCTCATCCTCTAAGCTAAGTCTAAATTTACTTTTCCAATTTTAGAACTAATACACAATATGCATGTAGAAGATATAAAAAAAATTAATGGCCCAAACTACATAATTACAATATAAATACATATATGCTCAAAATATAGTGAAGATTCGAGTTTTTGTAATAATAGAATACATGGATATATATATTTATATTCAAACATGATTCCTTATTATCAAAAAATGAATAAGTATATTGCATTATTGATGTGACAACTAAAGTATTAGGAGGCAATGCATGTGAATAAATAGCTAAGGTGGTTGTTGTTGATGAAGTACTAGTAGGTGGAGAAGGAAGAAACACTACTAGATGAAATAAAACTTGAGGATAAATTTTCAATGTTGGTGTTGGCTAAATATTAGATGCTATCCTATAAACCTCCTTAGTTTCTTTCAAATTTTCAAATAATACATAATCAGCCTCAAATTTTTTATTAATAATATAAAAATTGAGCATAGGATGTTTATTCACTAGGTTTATATTTAGTACCCTCAATGTATGCTTTGAATATATCAACAACTACTTTGAGAAGTGATTTAAAATTAGGCCTATTTATCAACTACCCTATAGAGGCTATCACACCTATGACCCTCATGTCTTTTAATAACTCTATGGCCTCCTTTTCCTAGCCTATGAGTAATGCTACCAAAACTTTCATCTTAGTATTCCAATGAAAGGCTCCATATCTCTTTGGAATCATGTAATTTAAATCCCAAGATGCATCATGGTTAGTCATTGAGTTTAAATGACTATATGCACTATTCCTTGTGCATTGAACCAAAAATTTGATCCTTTTCTCAATTTCTTTCGATTGGTTACAAAATTTTATCACTTTCCCCCACTTAGGTTGGGACTCACCCTTAGAATTCATAACTATATTTAAAATATTGTATATCTTGGTGGCTAACTTTGTACATTATCTATAATTTCTCAAGGAGCATGAATAATTTGTTACTTTAGAAGTCTCTATTTGGCCTACTGTTGGATTATATACATTTATTTCATTGCATCCCTCAATGTATCCACAAAAGAACAAAATTTCTTTATATATTTATTGGGTTCATTATGATTCTTCTTATACTTTTTGGCCAAGGGGAATAAATTTTCTCTTTGTTCTAACACTAATTTTTCCCTATTTAACTATATATTCCCTTCCTCTTCCTGACCCTTTGACTTGTACCACTTTTATTATCAAAATAGGTGATTATTGTGGGAAATTTTGTAAGATCAGGTGCACCCTATCCTTCTTCCTCTTAAGACTCCTTGACCCAAGTAGGGATAATGAGTTCTCCTTGCTCCTTTGGTTGAGTGGTCTCTGGGGTGGTGGAAGGTGGACTGAAAACTAGTGGTAGCATGGAGGCACTTATTTAGATAGTAAATTAAGGAAGTGAAGGAGTGACCTTACTCTAATATAAGATGCTCCTTTGGGGTGAAGTATCCACCAAATATTTCATATATACTAGAGTTCTTATGATAGTCAGTATAGAAGACTCGGTTAGAATAGATTGGGGAATAGATAAGTCTAGTTGGAAAGATGGTCTAGGTGGTGCTTGGGGATTAAAATGGAGATAGACACCAAATGCTCAATATGAATCCTCATTTTAGGATATTTGGACCTAATTATTCTCAAATTAATTAAATAATCAAAATAATTGGAGGTTTGTGGCCTAATTTACTCAATATGAGCATGGTCATACAATGATTTGATTTTTTTAAATTATTGTGCAAGGATTTGAATGGAGATAGAGGTGAAATAGTTGAACTAATAGATGACAAATTAACCATACAATAATCCATAATTGTAATGGAAGAATGAAGGGAGAATAATACCTTATTCAAATCTTTCATTTCTTCTTCATTAAGAATATATGTGCTTGAGATGGTAGCTAGTGTATCTATTAGAGAAAATTTTATTGAAGTAGTAGCTTTAGGTAAAGAACTTGGAGTTGTAGTTGTAGGTGCATTAGTAAATCCCAAAGTAGGAGATTCTTTCACCATAGGTTATACATTTGAATCTAGTGCCCTATCTTTCACAATAATTCAATAAATGTTGAATCATCCTTTTCTTGTTATACTTATCCTCTCTCTCCTAATATCTCTATATCTCTAAATTATTATTCATATGTTTCCTTAGAGAAATGTTTTTGTTCTTCAGGTTCTATGTCTTCTCTAGACACCCATTCTTCTTTAATTTTCCATTCTCCTTATTCATCACTATATAACACATGGATAGGTTCCATTTATTTTAATCTTCCTTTCAATCCCTCTTTTTCTTCCTTTGATTCCTCATAAATAGGAACCCCTTTGGTAAGTGGGCATTCAATAGGCCTTTATTCTAGTTTTATGTTTGGAGGAGATACATTAGTTTTATCTTATAGGTTACAATGGTGGCTAGGTATAAATGGGCCCCTTCCCTATAGTAGGTGAAGTGTAAATCATAGGATATATAAGAGTGGGAGCCGGAGGTGAAGGCACTCAAATTATAGGAGTGACTGGTGGAGATGTTTGAGGTGCCAAAGTTGCAACCATAGGTAGAAGAGTAATAAAATATATCTAAAATAATCTAGGGAGAATTACCTACTAAACCATAGTTAAGGGGGAAAGGGTGAAAAATATACTGATGTTTCTTGTCCACTTGAAAGAGGTGAAGTCCTTTAATAATATTATTCCTAATCTAGGGATCCATCTCCCCTTGAGAGGCTCCTATTCCTAATAAACCCTCTTTTGCTTATTATGGAGAGGTAGGATGACCATGTTATGGTGATAATTGAGCATGTGATTGGGGCCATTTATGGTTTGAAGCTTTGTTTTCCTCTTTTAATATCTTATTTTCTTACTCCCTTGTGATCGAAGGATCATATTGAATTTCCTGGCTAACACCATTGGCATATTATGTTTTCCCATCCAAGTATAAACCTAAAAATCATTTACAACAATAATAAATATTGCATCATAATCATAATTCCTTTGTCCATAGGGAATGGGGAATCACTTATTTCTAACGTCATTGAGGTATTGCCTCACTCTATTTTTTGGATCTCAATCTCCAAATTGTGCTCGATTTAACCCATAGTGGGTTTTAATCTTCCCAATTAAATTGAGGTGCCTCCTCAGTGAAATTGCATTTGAACAATGCTTAAAGAGGTATTATGATAGTAATCTTGATGATTATAACTTAAATATTCATCCACACTATTATATATTTATAAATATATCTCATACTTTATTACTTTTTCATGGACAAAATGAGGTAAATTTAGAGGAGCAGTCATGGTTCCCTCTATCCTAATTATAGTGCAATCATGATAGTACTAATAATTTTCCATATTCACAATTCTACATCTTATATTATCAAAAATCATGGGCATGGTATGTCCATAAATGGCTTAGTACACTAGTGGGTATATTTGCTCTACAATATTATTGTTTTTTATCCTAAACCTATAGACATGGAATAGGGAGAAGTCATCACAGACCCTATTATTTACATATTCTACAAATGGATCCCAAGGTTGTTCATAAGTTATGTGCATTATTCATATGATTACATCTAATATATAATACATCATGTAAAAATTTCTATTTGATGTCCTTTCATCAACTTTGAACATTTGGGCCTTGATCTAGACACTAATAACCTCCCTAGGTTCTGTGATTTTATTAGATGTCAAAGTTATGTCTAGTAAGTGTATCCACACCTTATTTATGTGAGTGATGCTATAAAACCCATACAACTTATTTAAAAATTACATGTCTATCCTAATACCTACTCTAAATTTGATTATGGGCACCAAAGAAATCACCCCTTAAATATTCAATTGTTTTCCTTTTACCATCTATTGTTTGAGTTTGCTCTCAACTATGTTATGGTCTAGGTAGGCATTGTCTACAACCTAGTTATAAGTCATTTTTGCATTGGTAGGTACAAGTAATTATAATAATTATTATAAAAGATATAATCAACCACATTTTTATGAAGTCTAAAGTGTAAACAGTCTATAGTAATGTTTCCATTAAGAAATAAATCACGAAGTAAGTCAATGTATGGCATTGCCTTAGATTTTGATATTATATTATTTAAAGCATGTTGATGCCTCTAAATGTATCAAAAGTGTCCTTAGTATTCAAAGATCACTTTTCATTTTAGAATTCTAGGAATTCAGAACATGAGTAGCAAGTTTTGGCAACTTATGTTACCTGTGGTAAAATAGCAAAAGAGCAATGTTTAACTGGTCCACAAAATTTATATTAATTGATGGTTGGGAGCCATCATGGACCAAATATTTGAAAAGTGTATCTATGATAATACTATTAAATTATGATCAAAGATTAAACTATAGACTAATCTAACTGGATATTTACAATGAAATCCAAACAAAGTGATCTAGTTAAAAAAGAAGCAAAAGAGAAGGGTAAGGTAGAAAGAGAATAAGCGATTATTGATCTTAGCCTCAAATATTATGACAAAGTTTCAATTACAACTAAGTATACATTTAACCAGTATATAGTTCCAAATATCATAAGCTCAGATCTCACTACACACCAAGTAAAACCTATAAGGATGATATAAAGAAATACAAGGAAGAAATGGATTTATTTTAAAGATTTGCTACCACACTCAAATAGCATTTTCAAATTATAATGTAGAGATAATAAAATGAAGTAAATTCAAGATTATTTAACTAATCTATCATAATCACAAATTAGAAACTCTGTAATCAAAGATGAAACTCAAAATTTATATAAACTATTCAATTTTAAGACTCAATACTAGCAATTCAGAGAAAATCCATGTCACAATTGACACAAAAAAACTTGAAAAATCCTTTTGTAATTCCTTGATTTTATTAGTTTCTCAAAGTATACCAATTTTGCTCAAAATTCTCTCATTACAAGATGGTAGTATTTCTTTTTATAAGAGGACAAGGTAGTATACCAGTTAGTTATAAGATATAAGTGTACAATAACTAAGGATATATATCATTTTTATACAAAGTTATAGAATATGCTAAAAAAGTGGCATATGCCTTTAAAAAAGGATGTTATATTTTCAAAATATTAAAAATTATTTTTACAAAATAGAATATCATTTAACTACTTATTTGGTGGGACCTACTCTTGAAAACTTTCTTATTGTTGCTAGAGGATGTTTATAGCCTTTTGGTGCTACTCACTAACCAATTCCAAGTCCACAACCCATCTTAAAATACACTCATCATTTCCATCTAGAGCATTCAATTCTTTCTCATTTCTAGCCATGGCTTCTTTGATGCTTCTAACCTCAGCTATCCTTTCTCCTATATTAAGGATCAAGTCCAAGATCCTACTATTATCTTCTTTGGACTAACCTTAACTTTTACCTTTTATTTCCTGAGTCACCAAAGTAGCCCTATGTTTAAATTCATCATCCTTGATGATGCTTAGGATAGTAGGGTGTGTAAGGTCTTTGAGAATTGTCCCAAGGAGCTTTTCAATATTTTTCATTATCTCCTCATCATCCTTCAGGAGTCTCTTTAGTTCCTAGGACCATGCACTTAAACCTTTGACCTTGTCAACAATAATTTTTAGAATTGCATTCAATGTCCTGACTTATTATTTTAAATCTAGGAATCTGCCTTTCAACTTGGTTGTTGATCAGCCCTATTATTTGATCCTCTAAAGCTTTCCATTAGGATATTAGACCCTTGGCCAGTATGTTCTACTATTCCAATGCACTTTGCCTCAACTTTATTGATTTTAAGGCCTCAAATATATCATATAAGGATTTATCAATAATTTGATCTTTACCTTAGGCATTGATAAGATAGCCTATGCCTTCAAATCCTCATTATCCTTCTCTAGGTTGGATATTCTTTGCTTCATAACTCTAATGCCTACTCTAACCTGAGCTAAATGAGCCTTAGCTAGGTTTTCAACATCCTCTTCATGAATGGGCAATTCACTAGGATACTATCCTCTAACTAGATTTAAGCTTTAAAATGGCTCAACTTTTCAAAATGTGAACTCCTTAGTCCCAACCATGGCTTTTCTAGTTGTCACTCTCTCTAATCCATCTATCTCTAAATTGAATTGCATAGTAGTAGTTGATTCAGTATACTTTGAAGGTTCAAGAGCCGCCATCTAGGTACTGTTTGATACTCTTAGAGCATCTATCTACTTTTTATTTGACCCTTCAATAGCCACTATTCTTCTTTTTTCCTCTTCCTTCATCAAATCCCTTATCCATGGCTTGATATCATCATGTACATCAAAGTTAATAGTCTTGGTTAGGGCCCATGAGTGGTGCCAGGTGGGGATTTTCTACATTATTCCATGAATGAACCAATTAGGGATCATTGGTCCATGGATGGGGTAATCATCACTAAATAAGTTAACTTCACTCATGGGGTGAGTGAAAATCAACTTTGGCTTATTTGATCCAACTGGGACCATTGCAAATTCTAACTTTTTATTCTTTAATGGTTCCACTTGGACTAGGTCTAAGGTAACCTCTTTCCATTTTAATTTTTTATCCTCCTCTATTTGGGCTTGTGCTTTTTTAGCTTGTGCTTCCTCTTTACCAAAGACATTGCCTTAGTAAGACCCCTGAGGGCATCCTCCACTATTTCATTTGTCTCTAAGGTAATCATGTCCAAGTATTCCACTAAAGACCCTGGTCTTTGGGGAGGGACTAAGGATGGTCCTTCCCAATGTCTCTCTTCCATCTTATCTTTACTAGGACCTTATGTAATTAATACTTGTGGCATTTACCTTCCATTTTTGGTCACTCTTGAGGGGGACATAAAGGTCTAAGAAGAAAATGGTATTGTATCGGTCCTATTTGCCATATGTCACCTAGGCGATTATGATCACTAGTCAATCTATGGTCAAGTCTACTATTATATCCCTTGATCCTAGATAATATTTTTTTGAAATTATTTTCTTTGATATATGTGGTGTCATATACACCGAGTTGGTGCACATACACTGGCTTGGACAATTATTGAGATGTCAAGTGTGTGGATACCATACCATTGGGGTCCCATGTCTTTAGCTCATTAAGTTATAATTTAAAATATTCTTTATGTCTAGCCTAAGTAGTCACCTGGTCTAAATTTTGTAACATAGTCTTACCAATAGTCAAAGGAAAGGGATGGAGGAGGCCTTTTCTCTTGTCTTTTCACACTCTATCCACACCATTAAGAAGTTGGTATGTGATTTCTTGCTATACTAGCTTGATGGGAACATAGACAAGCAACCTATAAGGTTGGATCAAAATCCCTTAAATTCTAATCAATATATAATCTAGATACAACTAGATATCTCCCATTAGCTCCACATATTTCTTGATTAAAGGGATTACCCTGGGCTTTGGGATCCTTGTGATGGATTCTACCAAGGATGGATACACACAATCACAAATGAATTAGATTTTATGCCTATATTTGAATATATGTAGCTTTGAATAATCTTAAGAGATTGTAAATCTACCCTCAAGTGACCAATTTTTGATACAAGGGATCTAGGTGGAGGCTAGTAAGGCATCCAATAGATATGACATCATAAAGAATTGGGTACTAGTCTTCTTCTTAATAGATGTGAATTGTCATTTTAGATATATGTTAATCATCTCTCTAATTGGAGGAGTGAGCTCTTTCTCTACCATAAAGTATAAATTAGACACCCAACTCTTATCTATATAAGTGGTTGAAAGGGATTCAGAGATTCTATTCAATAGAGTCATGATTACCCTAACCCCTTCTCTAAATTGGGAAACTGGGATGTTTCTAGTAGGGTCTTAGATCACATGGATCCCTTGGAGTAACCATGGCCTAAGGATTGTGTCTAGATCATTCTTGTCAATTCATTCCTTAATAGTGGGCAAATCTACTTAGGGTTTTATAAGCTTATAATAACTCTCAAAGACTAATGGATAAATGAATGCAATTATTCTAAAGGTCCTTTCATGATAATCCAACCTTGAAAAATCCTAAAATCCTTTAAAATGGGAGCAAGGATGTCTATACAATGGATTACCTCTGGTTTGGCAGCCACATGGTGGATTCTAGTCATTTAGACTGCAACTAGGTCGTAATACCTTCTAGTTAAAGTGGAAATATTCTATTCTTATTTCATGATGTGGTGCATCTCTTCAATGACACAAAAGAGTTCGATCAAGTTCTTATTACCCATTCTCAATGCACTAGTGTCTAGGTCTGTGTCCTTGAAGACCCTCCCTTCATTATTTATAGACAAATACAACTCTATCTCATCTTTGTATTGTTGCCTTCGAGCTGCCATGGCTTTCAAACTTTGTAAATTGATTATTATTGTGTTCTAAATGGTCTATGGGTCAATTATTTTGTGCTCAAATGTAAATTAGACTCTCTTTTATATTCATTATGATCAATTCATGCTTGAATCAGGGATTTTATGCAAGTTTAGGGTTCTCTTGAATCTTTAATGGTGATGGCTTACTTAATCTTCAACTCATACTTACCTCAAATTTAATTTTGACCTTTGCCTTTACAAATTTTCATTTTTGAGCACACAAGATCTTTATTTTCTTCATTTTGTTAAAGATAATGTTAAAGACATCAAAAAACTCAATTAGATCCTAGACCCTAAACTCATACCTCTTGAGGTATGAGAGTTTGCATTGATATTTACTTCTCACCTAGTTGACTACTAGTTCTAAATCACCATAGAATAGTAGTTCTTTAACTTTATTTTTGATATCAAATTACAAACCTAAGATAAGTGTCTCATATTTAGTAAGTTTATATGTGTAAATAAATTGGATTCTATAAGAAACATGGTATTTCTTACCAACAAGGTTAGTTAGAACAATGCCTACCCCAGATCTAAATTTACACCTAACACCATCAAATGTAGCTTCCATAGCCCAGGAATAACATGAGTACTATTAGAATCACATAACTTTATAGTATCTAGGGTAAAAACCCCTAATTCTAAGTTAATTACATTAAGCCTATCATTCACAGCATTATATTTGATGATCATGTGTTTTATCATTAGATCTCTTTCAACCATGATCTAGTTTGGAACTCCTTTACAAGGTAGCCATAAATGTGAAAAATCTATGGACATGTATCCATTCAAAGCTTTGGTTCATTCCCTACTTAACAAAATCCCATAAACATCAAAAATGTCAACTAATTACATATAAATCAACTATTGTACTCTAGGCTCATAGGCTAATTGCATATGGGCATTTAATCATTCCCCAATCACCTTGACTTTAGATTTGTCTTATTGAGTAACAACTCTATCAGACTTAATAGGTATTAAGCCAAGTTGTTTATAAATACCTACTGGCATGATATTGGTGGATGTACCAGAATATAATAAATAATTATACAAATTATTATCCAACATCCTGACTGTGAGCAAGAAAGGAAGAGATTCTAACTTAGCTTTATGCATAGCCATATTAGCATTGTTAGATTTGGGTGGTTTGTTATATATCTTTGACAATGATTCCAAAAAGAGGTCCCTTTGTTCTATGATACATGTTAATTCATGCAATGTGATGTTATCTTTTATATTCTTCATGTCCTCAAAAATATTATAATTAATCTTATTTGAAGAACTAGGAACATCAACATTATGCTTAGAGTTACTCCCTTTGGGTGGTTCTAGATCATTGCTTCAAGAAGTGTCTAAAGGAGTTATAAAGTTATTTGGAGGCATTGAATTAGTCAAGGGTTGCCTCTTCTCTCTATTATTCAAATCATAATTCTTATTTATTAATTTTTGGAAGGCTTGGATTTCTTCAAAGACATCATCGGGTTCATTGTCCTCTTGAAAAGGGAAATAAAACATCTTCACCATGAAAGTCTGATCAACAATCTTAGACCCTAAAGTACTTGCACCACTATCTTTGTTGAGGACCACTTCAAATGTTTCTAACTCTTCTTAGAAGGATTTAAAATCCTTAAAAAACTCAATGCAATCAATCTCATCATGTTTGGTTGTACAATGCACCCTACAATAATCAAGCAAAGCAATATCAGTAAGATTAATGTCCATAGTCTTCTTTTTAGAAGATGGTTCATTATTATTATTATTTTGGAAACTATCATTTTGAAACCTATTATTAAACCTTTTGAATGAGGAGTTCCTCCCAGATTTCTCTCCAGTATTTCTAACTTGTTTTTGTAGCTAAAGAAAATTAGTGCTTAACTTTTGGACTCTTTTCAAGATAGACTCATTCTCATTCTTGGGAGTTTCATAATTATGAACCTAGTTGTTTTTTATACCAATAGTTGGTACCAATATATTTTATTATTTTAATTAAATCCATTTTAAATAGTATGACTTAAGAATCCTAAGTTCTGATTGGGAGAAACATGACTCAAAGGAAATTGATTCAGACTTGGGAGTTGATTCAAGGCTAGAATATTTTGATTATTTTTGGGGAAGATGTTTAGAGTGGGAAAATGTGGGTTGATATTTGGGATAGAGTAGGCCATTTGTCCCTAGTGTTTCATTTGATCATTAATGATTACTACTTTAGAATAAGCCCTGGCCAATGAAGCTAGATGGAAGAGACCTTTTCAGAAATATAGAAGTCATAGGATCCACTGCATCCTTGTAGATTTCTAGATATAAAACCTCATTAGGTTTATAAGGTTCTATGGTCTTGTTATACATTTTCTATAACTTGGCATTAAATAACCTTATGGGCTCACTTTAATTCTTCTTGATGGTGGTGAACTAGTGGCATATGATAAATAGATTAACAATTTTACCAAACCAGTCTATGAAAACATTAGTGAAACCATCCTATCTAGTAATATAATTGTCAAGAAAATTGATAAACCATTCATATGTAGTATCTTTAAAATTAAATGGGAACAATTTGCATGTTACATCTTCATGTATGACATTTATCAACCTTAAAGTAGCTTTGAAAGATTTAATGTGCTCTTCATTAGTTACAATACCAATTGGACTGTGTTGGCAATTATTTTTCAAGGTTATGTGAGATATCATGTACCACACCTGGAACTTTGATTGAATAGTCTCCCAACCAAGCCATACCTAGATAAAGTTCAAATGAAGGGGTACCTTGAAGAGGTGAGGTTGGCAAATATTTGGAATGTCTATGACTACCTTTATCTTGCTTGGTTCTTCTATGGACTTCAAGCTTAAGAAAAGGTTCTCTTATCTTTGAATGTGATATTTTTTGAATCCTTGGTAATTACATCTTAAATATTGAATATCCTATTTGAAATATTATGTGTCAAGTTAATATTTATAAATAACAAGGATTAAACCTACACATTAAGCTAATTTTTCAAAGATTTGTATGAAAAATAGAAAAGGACATCAATCTTTGACTAAGGTAGCTCAAAGATGTGTTAAATTATGTAAATATGGTCTATATTTATAAGTTCAACCTCAAACAAACCTATATTTATGAAAAATTTACCAATATTTGATCAAAGTAAGCCATTATAACCTCAACTACAATGGAGTTTTAGATCTTAAGCATTATTTATCAACATTAAGCATAAAACTTCAAAAAAATATGATCTTTGTCTAAATTGAGCACAAAGATATGTCAAAGACCACAAATATAAATTATATTTATGCTTCTGAGCAAACAATTATGCAAAAGTGCAAAGATAACACCAATCTTAGATCAAAACACTAAGATTAACAAAGATTCAACCAATTCACAAAGATGCCCTCCTAGCACCAGTGGTACTTGTTGATGCCTCTAAATGTATCACAAGTGTCCTTAGTGTTCAAATAACACTTCTCATTTTAGAATTCTAGGAATTTAGAGCATGAGTAGCAGGGTTTAGCAACTCATGTTACCTATGGTGAAATAATAGCAGAGCAATGTTTAACTATTTCACAAAATTTATATTAATTGATGGTTGGGATCCATCATGGACCAAATATTTTTAATGTTTAGGTTTTTATGATAATACTTGTGAATTATGATCAAAGCTTATAATATAGACTAATATAAATAGATATTCATAATGAAATCTAACTAAAGTGATCTAGTTAAAAAAGAAGCAAAAGAGGAGGGTAAGGTAGAAAGAGAATAAGTGATTACTGATCTTAGCCTCAAACATTATGAAAAAATTTCAATTACAACTAAGTATACATTTAACTAGTATATAGTGCCAAATAACATAAGCTCATATCTCTACACACTAGGGAAAACCTCCAAGGATGATATAAAGAAATACGAGTAAAAATTGGATTTACTTTAAAGATTTTATACCACACTCAAATAGCATTTTAATTAAAAGCAAATAAAATGAATTAAATGCAAGATCATTCAACTAATCTATCATAAGCACAAATTAGCAACCCTGTAATCAAATATGAAACTCAAAATTCATAGAAACTATTCAAGTTTAATACTTAAGACTAGTAATTGAGAAAAAATTCATGTAATAATTGACACAAACAAATTTGGACAATCCTTTTGGAATTCCTTGATTGTATTAACTACTCAAAGTACACAATTTTTGCTCAAAATACTCTCTCTTTACAAGATGGTAGTTCTATCTTTTATAGGAGGACAAGGTAGTATAATGGTTAGTTACATGATACAAGGGTACAAGAAGTAAGGAAAACTATCCTTTTTATACAAAGTTCTAGAATACATTTGTTTTTTCCAATTAAACTGACCTAGAGGCAATATGCTAACAAACTATCATATGCCTTTACAAAAGGATATTCTATTTTCAAAATATTACAAAGTATTTTACAAAATTAAATATCATTTAACTACTTGGTTAGTGGGCCCTACTCCTAAGAACTTTATTGTTGTTAGATGAGGATGTTCATAGCCTTTTGGTACTACTCACTAACCAATTCCAAGTCCACAACTAGCCTTACAAGACACTCCTCGTTGTCATCTAGAGCATTCAATTCTTTGTCATTTCTAGCCATGGCTTCCTTGATGCTTCCAGCCTCAGCTATCCTTTCTATGACATTAAGGATCATGTCTAAGATCCTACTATTGTCTTCTCTAGGTTGGCCTTCACTTTTACCTTTTATTTCTTGAGTCACCAAAGTATCCCTATGTTTTAATTCATCATCCTTGATGATGCCTAGGATAGTAGGCTATGTAGGGTCTTTGAGCATTATCCCAAATAGATTTTCAAATCTTTCCATTAGCTCCTCATCATCCTTCAGGAGACTCTCTAGTTATTGGGACCATGCACTTAAACCTTAGACCTTGTCAACAATAATTCCTATAATTGCATTCAAATGTCCTAAACTTATTATTTTGAATCCAAAATCTACCTTTCAACTTAGATGTTAATCATCTCTATTATTTGATCCTCTCAAGCTAGCCATTAGGATATTATACCCTTGGCCATTGTGTTCTACTATGTCATGCACTCTGCCTTAGATTTATTGATTTTAAGGCCTCAAAAATATCATAGAAAAAGAGCTAGGCATCTCCTCAGGGGTGCAAATCCAAGTATCAACAATTTTTAGCACGCCCAATGGGACCCTAAGTCCTAGAAGGTTGTTAAAGATTAGTGTTGGTATTGACATAGTAGCATCTACAAAATCATCTACATTCAATACCTAGTGACTCTATTGAATATTTAAAGTCTTTTGTTAATGATTAAGCATAAGTTTCCATGCCAAAGGTGACCACTAGGTCTATTACTAAAGGTATACCATTTGAGTTTATGTAATTTCCTTTATTTTCTATCAAAAGATCTAGGTTTGTGAATACCCATCCTTATTTAATAGATTTGGTGTTTAATAAGTCTAAGTTTTGGTTGACTTCAACTCCCAATACTCATAGTTCTCATTCCAAGATGGCTAGGAATCAACCTTTTGTAGCGTTCACTGGATCATCTCCTTTGAATCTTGCCCAATATGACCAAATTCTAGGAGTAGCCCTTAAAACTATTCCATATTTTAGTGAGGAAGGTTTCATTACTACCATTGAACATATTAGACACATAGGAATCTTTTGTAATATCCATAATATTACCCAAGAAAATGTGGCTATTAAATTATTGGCATTATATTTCAAAGGTAAGGATTTGGATTGGTATGAGACTCTACTTGAAAATTCTATTAGCTCATGGGATGAACTATGAGATCTATTGACTAAGAGGTTTGGAGATAAGAGTGACTATTTATCTCTAGCTAATCAATTAACCACTATCAAGAGGGCATCACATGATTTAATGCAATATTTTAATACTAGGTTTCAAAAAACATGAGATAGGATCCTAGCCCTTATGATACCTACTCCAAACTATGCATTATTATACTATTTAGAAGCCTTGAATAGTTATATAGCTATGATGATCCAATCCATGGGTGGGAATTCACTCCCTTTTACCTATTAGATAGCCCTCAATGCTAAGAATTGTCTTGTTCAAGCAAGATAGATTGCTCTTAGGCCTCCAATGCAATTATTCCCTAATTTGCAGCCTCCTAGTCAAGTTACATTACCCACCTTGGCTCATTTTCATAGTCATGAAAATTCTACCATTGTCCCTTCAAATGAGATCCATGAAGTTAAAATCCTACTCCAAACTGTAACTAATGATTTGGTTTCCCTCAAAAGGCAACAAGCTCAAGGCTATAGTCCATATCAACCCTACAATCAGTTTGGGCAAACCAATAGACCTCCTTTTTAAAGCAATATGCAAGGACAAGGTCAAATCACCCATGCTAGGCCTTATCAAAGATACAATCCTAATGATCCCTCATCCTCTAGATCTCTTATTCCCACAAAAAACAACTTGGTTCAAGAATAGCCATGCTATCCATCTTTTGAGCAAAATCAAGAACAAGTTGATCATGCAAATGAAATGCATAATCAAACCATGGCAATGCAAGGCAATAAAGCTTCCCAAGTTCCAAGATTTGAAGGACCAATTCAAATTGAAATATAGAATTTTCAACCACCATCTTATTATACCCTCATAAATCATTTGGAGGGGGAATTTTGTGCTATTAATCACTTGGGGAATCCAAGCAATATAAATACTAGTGTTGCCTCCAACACTAGGTCTAAGAAAAGGGTTGTTGAAGAGCCACAAGGAGCAACTAAAGGACCTATTTTTTTTCCCACATCATCTCCAATGGTTATTATATCAAATTCATCTCCTAGGGTACAATAAGGTCAAAATATTCAAAATGTAAAGACAACCCCTATTCACCCACCTTCACAAGCTACATCACAAGGAGTTGGTAATTCTAAGGAACCCCTAAAGGTGAGTAATTATTCTATTAATGTTGTGGATCAGATGAATAATCTACACAAGAACATATCATTTTGGGATTATTTAACAATACTAGGGAAAAAAAAATATGCTCCAAAAAGAATTGCAAGAATTAGGTAAGCAAGTTGGCTCATCTAGGAATGAAAATGTTGTCCTAGTTAATGGAACTCAACCTATAGATGGTCAAGTGAAAAAGAATGAAAAAACTCCTCCTTTTTACCTATCTCTAATCATTGATAATTTCTTGATTCATAATTTCATCATAGATAGTGGGGCTAGTACTTCAGTTATGCCCAAGTGTATAGCGGATAAACAAGGCCTCAAATATGAGCCAATGACTAAAGGAGTCTTACAATTAGATGGATCACTAGCCAAGACTTTGGGGGTAGTTAAAGATTTTAATTTGATTATACATTATTTTCCTAAATTTTATATTCCTCATGATGTGGTTGTGGTATATTTACCTCCATACTTTACCCTTTGCTTGTCAAGAGAGTTTATAGCTAAGATAGGTGGATACTTAGAAGCCAATTGGTCTTACATGGTGTTTATGACAAAGTATGGTACTAAGGTGAAGATTTAATCATAACCTATTCATCATAGTCACTTGGATCATTACACACCTAAAGTTTCAAATGTCAACTATGATATCATTGATGAAGAGGAACTCCACATTGACCAATCTCCAACATCTTCCTTTGAAGGAGTTTTTTATTTTTTCTTAATGAATAGGGAGATGAGAACTATGATAATGATCCTTACAATTTCATAGATTAATTTGGTCTTGGGGTGTATTATATGCATGAGGAGGACTCTTTCATACCAAACTTAGTGAATCCAAGTGAGAATGTGAATTTTTTATAGTTTATGGTAGCTTTTCTTTGATGGGTTAAGAAGAAAGATTGAGGTAGGTGGTGGAGCAATGTTGGTTTCACCTTCTAAATAAAAGTAATATTTAACTTTTATATTTAAATTCTCATGTACTTGTAATGTGGATGAATATGAAGCCCTCATTAATGGCCTTAAATGGGAAAGGAAAATATGTGCCAAAGAGTTACAAGTGTTTGGTAATAGTGAGTTAATTGTGAATCAAGTGAGAGGGCATAATTTGACCAAGAACTCTTTGCTTAAATCCTATAATTATAGAGTGTGGGATCTTGTGGAAGATTTCTAAGATTTAAAAATCACATCTATTCCAAGATAATACAACAATCATGTTGATAGGTTGGCAACAATTAGATCTTATTTTGATGTTCCAAAAGGGATAAAAGAAGATAAGAACCTGCCTCATCTAAAGGTGATTGTAAGGCCCTCCATACCAGATAATGTCACTAATTTAAAAGTGTTTGATAGTGATAAACAAATAGATTTTTTTTCTACAATAATAGGTTGAGTTTTCTACCAAGAATTAGTCTAAACTATAGCAGCAATATGGAGGGTAGATTGTCCAATTAAAATCCAACAAGCTTCCTAAAGGCCTAGTTACTCTTGAGAGCATTTCAATGATGATGACCAACTAAAGAAAGAGAAGGTAAGCATGTCTACCAAGAAAGATAACTATGATAAGGTATAAATATTTAAGGATAAATTACTTGTACTTGGAAAATTATGTACTATTCAAGAGAAGCATGCTTTCATTGAGTTATGCAAGGAGTTTTTTTATGCCTTTACATGGGAGTATAGTGATTTAAAGGGTTTTGATCCAAGCCTAGCTCAACACACCATAGAGATATATGATATTTATAAACATATTAAGAAAAAACAATGGAAAATAAATATTAATATTGAACCCCTCATGAGTAAAGAGCTCACTAAGTTGATTAAGTCTAAAATCATCTTTCCTATCAAGCATTCATCTTGGCTAGCCAACTTAGTCCCTGTTCGGAAGAAGAATGGGGAGATCAGGTTGTGTGTTGACTTTATGGAATTTAATAGAGTCTCCTTGAGATATCATTATCCCCTTACTTCTATGGAATAATTTTATGATTGTGGTAGGTAATGAGAGGTTTTCTCTCCTTGATGGGTATTTTGAATACAATCAGATTTAGTGAAGGGGAGTGGCCAATAGAAGACAGCCTTCACTACTAAATGGGGTATATATGCATATAATAAGATGAATTTTATATTATGTAATTTTGGAGCTACATTTTAACTTTTAATGGATATGGGTTTTCAAGAAATAATAAATGACATTATGTTGGTATATCTTGATGATGTAACAGTTTTCTCTAAGGATGCAAAGGATCACTTAAATCAACTAAGGTATATTTTTGAGAGGTGTAGAGAGTTTGAAATATTTCTCAACCCAAATAAATGTGTTTTTTTGTCCATTAAGGAAAGATATTAGGACACATTATCTCCAATAAGGGTTTATCCTTTGATCTTGAAAGGGTGAGTGTCATCTTGGCATTGTCTTTTCCCAAACACAAAAAAGGTTTGAAAAGCTTATTTGTAAAAATCAATTTTATAATAATATTCATTCATAATTTTGATAACTTGTTCAAGCCTCTAACCTCCATGCTAAGTATGGATGAAGTGTTCACTTAGACAAGGAGGAAGGAAATTTTTGAAGATATCAAACAAGCCATTGCCCAAGCTCCTACTTGTGTAAGTCCTAATTTATCCAAATATTTAAATTTGTATACATTTTGGAATGAAGAGGTAATATTTGCCATGATTACTCAAGAAAATGATGAAAATTTAGAGCAGCCTATTACCTTCTTTTGTCAAGGTTTATAAGGCTATTAGGTAAGATACACCTATGTTGAGAAACAAGTACTTTCAATTATTAAGATCCTAAAGTAAGTTAGGCATATGTTATCTAATAACAAGATTCACATATTTGTACCTCATCCTAGTGTCAAATACTTTCTCTTGAGCAAGGATTTGATTGAAAAGAGGGTAGTTTGGATCACAAAAGTGATGGAATATGATGTGGAAATCAAGACAACCAAGCTAGTGAAAGGAAAAGGGTTATCTGATCATCTTACTTCAAACTTGAAGGAACAAAAGGAGGTTTTTTTGGTACTTCATGATGATCCTATGAAGACTACATCTTTGCCCATGAGGAGTTAGACCCAAGATATGACTCACTTTCTTCAAAATGGTGTGTGTCCACAAGGTCTTGATAGAGCTATAAGAAGGTACTTTAGATTGCAATCCATTCCTCATATACTTGTTAATAGAGTTATATTTAGGAAAGATTTTTTAGATGTGTTATTAAGGTGTACTAACTTAGATCAAATTGACAAATTAATATTTGATTTTCATGATGGACAAGTTAGTGATCATTTTGCTCCAAGAACCATAGCTACTAGATTATGAGGGTTGGAAACTTTTGTCCTAGCTTGTTCAAGGACACCCATGATTGGGTAATAAAATGTCAAAAGGGTTATCTTTTTTATGGAAAACAAAAAAATTCTACCTTGCCTCTTCATCCAATCTAAGTTGAGCAACCCTTCATGCAATGGGGTTTGGATTTCATAGGCCTAATCAATCCACCTTCTAGTGCTGGTCACAAATGGGTGTTGACTGCTACATATTACTTTACAAGATGGGTGGAGGCTATAGCTCTCAAGGAGGCAAATTAAAACTTATTTCTAGACTTCTATAAAGGTATAGTAACAAGGTTTGGGGCTCCTTCAACAAAAATTTTAGATAATGCATTGGTTTTTATTAAAATAAAGATAAGTGAATGGGATTTGAAACATGGTATCTATCTTAGCACCTAATAAAACTATTATCCCCAAGGGAATGAACTATTTAAGTCTACAAACAAGAATATAATCAAGATTATAAACAGAATAATGGAAGAGAACCAAAGGACGTGGCATTCCAAGTTGAAGATAGCCCTTTGGGTTGATAGGATTACCCCAAAAAGAGAAATTAGAAACTCACCATACATAATTGTTTATGGGAGAGAAGATAGACTACCTATTTTACTTGAGTTACTAGAATTAGACCTCAACTATCAGCTGCAATTGATGGAGAATGAAAGCAGGGAGGTCAGGTTATGTGAGTTGATGGAGCTTGAGGAGATAAGAGATCAAGTTGTTTTAACTATGATAACTCACCAAGAACAAACCAAGAGATACTTTGACAATAAATCCATGATAATATTTTTTAATAAGGGATACATTGTTCTAAAATGGGATGAAGATAGGGCAAAACCTAGAAGACACACAAAGTTTGATGCTTTATGGAGTGGCCCATATGTAAGCACACAATGCAAGCAACACAATGCCTTCTAACTTATAAGTTTGGATGAAGAGGAGCTTCATATCCCAATAAATGGGATATATCTCAAATATTTTTATTAAGGTTATCCTCTCCCCTTGTACAAAGTTTCTTGCTTTCCTTGTGTTCCCTAAGCGCTTATGCACATGTCGAGTTTTGTCTTGTGTCTTTATTTATCTTATTTTGTTGTTGAGGTGTGTTTGTTTTGGAAAATTCATTACTATTTGTCTTCAATAATCCATTGAATCCATTGGACCTTAGTAGGATAAGGCTACTGGTCCTTAGTATGGCAGGCATACTACCCCTATGAGTCATCATTTTGTTAACCAAATTTGACTTTTGGTAAAATTTGGGCACCCCTAGGAAAAAAATTTCTTTAAACATTTTAAATGGTCCTAATATGTTTTCATAGGAATTATACTTGTTAAACTATTTCATTTAAGGTCACATTAGCTTTAGTCTTAGTTACATTAGTCATTTTGTCCATTAGGAGTCATTTTATGTGCTTTTGGGGATCATTAATGCATTTGGCATGGTTCCAAAGGTGAATAGGTGTCCCAAATTAATGAAAAACGTCCAAGGAGTTATTTTAGGTGTCAAGGATGTTAGTTACCTCTAAATTTTGTAGGTTGTTCAATTGAAATTGTAGAAATCAACTAAAAAAGAGGGGAAATGACACTTATATAAATTTTTGGGAAGTATGACATGTGGGTATGAGCATGAGGGGTCTCCTCATATTTATAAAAATCATATCCATAATTTTTTTAAAAATAAATATTCATCTTGAAGACAAAACCATTTTGCACATTTCTTGCTCTTCTTGGCAGACTAGAGTAACCCTCAGGTTTTTGCTCAGTATGGGAAGCACAGGAAGTTTCACATAAAATTATTTTAGGAGGTTATTTTAAAATCCAATTACTTAATTTTAATATATATATTTTTAATATTTTCCAACATTTTTTTATGAATAATCACTAACAATTTGACTATGTAGATTTAATAGGAGTTTGGTGAACCCTAACAGTTTTGCTCCATGTTTGCCAAATTCATATGAACCAATTGGTGGTGTTGGCTCTAAATAATGTTGTATTCCTTCTCAAATTTTATCCATTCTTTTTTTTATGATTCATTCTGTTGGGATGAGCTAAATTGGTCTATCAAGTAAGGAGTTGTGACTAGGTGTAGTTCCAGTTGAAATGTCTCTTGTTTGCTGATTTTTTCCCTTGTAGATGTTTCATACAATTAGGAAGGATTGTCTAATAAGTCCATATTTCATATCACTAATTCCTTCCATGTTTTTATCTCACCATATCAATCTTTGGGTAGCTTATAAGCTTTTTTTTTCTTCATTTGCCAGCTTCATGCTTAGTTTCAGTTGAATTCCATGCATAAACTTGTTCACCCTATATATGAAGTGGTAATGGAGGTGTTTTGGATTTTCAATACTTTGGAATTTTAGTTAAGTTCCATTTTCATGTTAAATATGGCATATATTTTCCCATTTGCTCATGTCCCAAGCTATCTCAGTCATGAAATGCCCTTGTCTGTTGAATTTCATGTGCATAAAGGTGATCTTCAGGTTGAAAAGGGTGTCCTGAGGTTGGTTTCAAGATGTCCAATCATAGAGGCCATGTCTTTAGGGTTGTAAACATATCTTGAGTTGTTGTGAATTTTTTCACCATCATGTTTGCCTCAATTTCATGCTTTGTCTGCATAATTTGCTCAAAATATTCACCCACAGGTCCCTGATGACATCATCCTAAGATAAAAGGCTTGGTGGTCATTTCAAGAATTTGAAGAATTAAGGAAAAACTTGAGATTTTAAGACATATGTAAAAATAATAAGAGGATAAATCAATGCTCATTGCCTAAATTAAACCTTGTTGCCTACACACCTGAGGATCACCACCTACAGGTGGTCTAAATAGAGAGTTTTGAGTCTTTTATAAGGTTGAAATATGTATTAGCATCTTCATTAAGGTGTTAATGTGATTATAACTTAATTAAATAACTCATGAAGTGATGGGTTTTAAATCAAAGTTTAACATCATCTTCAAAATTGATCACTAATTTTTAGGCCATCAGTCCTTGAACTGAGCAGACAAAGTTCCTAGGGGTTTTCATTATTTTCTTATGACATGGTTGAAAGAAATATTAGTGCATAAAAATGACCATTATTTTTAACCCCTTAATAATACAAGAACATTGATAAATTTTAAGGTATAATGAGAAATGGAAGAGGGTAATTTTAAGGTCTAAAGTGGCCCTAAAAAATATTGAATCTTTCCAATATTCTCTATAGGATTGGAAGATATGAAATGACCTTTATCATCCAAGGTTAAGATTGTCATTTCTCCATGCTTGAATAGGATTTTATGAATGGAAGGATCAGGTATGAGTTAAGAGATCATTAATAAATATTATAAAGTTAATTTTAGATCCTTGTATGCACACCCTATCCGTACAGGTGGCCTAAATGTGCACTTAGAACTAGGTATGCAAACAGTGATTGGCATTGGATTTTGATTGTGGCATTTGGTCAATCCAAGGTGATATAGGTATGAGAGATATTTTTTGACATCATAAGGGATTAAATGTAATATTTTATCATCATGAATAAGAAAATTTGAATCTAAAACAACATATAGGACCCTTAAGGGTAGGGTTTCATTATAAAAGGAGAAGAAACTCAGTTTGAGGTTTTAAGAGACATGATAGGGATATAAAAAGGTTTTTTTCATGAGGTAAAATAGTGATCACCTTTATTAAAACTAATTATCACTTTAATGAGATTCAAACATGAAACCAAGCCTATGTGGTCCCCTCACATGCCTAAGATGCACCTACAGGCATAGTCAGTAGATGTGTCTCAGTCAAGCTTAAGAACAACCTATTAGGGTTTTTGATTGCTTAAATAATGGCCTAAGGTAGTAAAAATAATAAAATTAATTCAAAAAACTAAATTTTTATCTTTTAGGGTTAAAAATAATACCTTTGTACATCATATACAAAGCCAAAATAACCTATAGGTAGGGGATCTCAGTTAAAGTACAGATAGTGGCCTAGTTTGTTGATGAAGTGCATTGATATAGTAAATGGAAGATTATTAATGATAAATAAATTGAACCATTACTTGAATGAACATTTATTATAGGTCATAATACACTTTCAAGGAATTAATCAATCCTACATAGGGTCTCAGACCCCTATTTTCACCTACAGTAAGGTCTATGCAAGCAAGGGCTACAATGAGATATGAACTGCCTAGAGAGGAAAGAAGGGTTAAAATGACTATAACATAGTCCATGATGATACAATAGGCACTCTAACTTACCCAATATAATACTAAGGGTCTCAAATGTTTTCCACACTTGGTAAATGACTACAATCCATATAAACAACTAAGAAATGTCTTGGTTCAAAGGGTAAGCATGAAAAATATACTAAGGAGAAAGGTTTTGGATAGTTTAAAAATATCCATGAGAAAAAATTAAAGGTTCAAATCATGTTATGACAGCATAGAGGCATCATATTATCTTTGAAAGGTCATCCACAAGTGGATTTGGATAAAAATGCAATAAAACAAGGTTTTTTAGCCCCTATTTTAGACAACTTGAGTTTGTTAGGTACCTAAATGAGGATTATAACATTTCCCTTTAGTACAGATCCTCATTAGGACCTTAGAAAACTCCAAAAAAAATAATTTTTCCATGGAAATGAGGGCTATATCTCTTTTTTTTGTCTCAAAGATCAACCACTCATGAAAATTAGAACTTTGGCAAGACAAGCAAAAGATGGAAAAATGAGTGAAAGACTTAAGTTGAGGCCTTGGGATCTTTAAGGAAAATTTGGTGATGAGTATGGAAGATGTATATATTCTCAAGAACACTCACACAAGCTATAACCCTTCAATATGATCAAATTGTTTGTGCATACAGTCCAATCAAGCTAGTTTCCACTATACCTAATTGGCAAAAGAGATGAAGTGTTGAATGAGTTATGCGATGACTTTTTTAGTATGAATTAAGTTTAAAAATACATAATAAACCATCCTAAACATTTTATATCATCCCAAGTGATCCAAACTTGTAAGGGGTGTGCCAAACCCATTAGGCCTTAAAGAGACTTGAAGTCAAGTGGGGGTTTACCTTTCATTTCTAGTCATTGATGAGCTATCCATATGATTTGTGCATGATTATTGAGTGTTTTTAGACATGTATGAGCCATTTTATGTAAATAACCTTGCAGGGGGTTGTTCTTGACCTAAAAATAGCTCAAGACTACAAGAAAGTGGAGAAATAAGCTTGATGGTCATTTTTTAAAGCTCATATCTTTTCTAAGGCTCCACATGGGAAAAAAAGGGTTTAGGGGAAGTTAGATAGGGTCCTTAACAAAAAAAAATTGTCATTATTTGGAAACTTGGATGTGCCATCTCTATGAATAATTTTTAAGAACAAAAATAATCAAAAATCCTAGTAAAACCCTTAGAGGAACCAGATGGAGAAAATAAAAATGGAGAGCCATTAAAATGGAATATTTTGGTAGGGAATCCTAGTAGATCATGGAGTAGACTCACTAAATATCCCACTCGTGCAAATAATATGTATGGAACTGTATGGACAGCCTATAAAATAGTTTTTTCTCACCATTTTCTATGTTTTGTAGATTCTAAGAGGTTTGAAAAGATGAAATCAAGTTTGGAGGGAATATAAATACCTATTATAACTCCATATGGTCATTTTATTCTATGTAAAAACTTCTAAGTGTCCTAACTAGAGCTCTCCTTTTAGCCAATTAAAACTGGCATAATGAGCACAACAGTGAAAAGTGTGAAAAAATCAAATGGATATCATTTTAAGGTAAATATAATGCCATGTATAAGATTTTTATGTTTCACTCACTCCCTCCCATGGATTCTCATGGGAAACTAAAGACTTTTTTGATGCCAAGTGTGACGGGTGACTAAAACAAGGAGTTTTAGGACTACAGACAATGATTGCTTCATTATATGAGTTTTAAAAAGAGTAGGAATGAAACCAATGTATGAAATTTCATGAATAAATACATTCCCTATTATTCCCACTGTAATACCTATTTACATTTACTGGTGGGATGTTCAAACAACCTCAAATGATGAAGGCAGTTTTTTGAGCCAAGATAAGGATTTTTGTGGCACTTTGCATAGTTTTCATGATTTGTATGGACAATTGGACCTCCTAAATTTTCATTTTTTGACTCATTATTATTTATCATTAAATTTTAACCTATTTTTAATATTTACACATGTCTATGTGACCTTTGGACTTCCATTCCCTTGTTTCTCTCTCAAAGGCTATAAATATGGACTATTTTCCCTCTTTTGGGTAGCCTCCATTGGTTGATGATGAAACCATATAAAATTTTGTCCTTGAATGACTATTGAAGAAATAATTAAGTGTTTTTTCTACTTAGATGTTGTGAAATTTAGTTTTATTGCAATATTTTTGGTATTGTCTAGTAGAACATCTTCTTTTCTAGCATGTTATCCTTGATTGTCTACAAAGTGTGCAGAAAGGGTATTTTTTTAGGTCTTTATTATTATTATTTTATAAGTGTATAGGTGTATTAAAAGTGTTTTATGACTATATTCCATCATGGAATCATCCATTACTCTCCTAAGTATCAAATACCTTCTTGAATCTAACATATGAAACATTGATGTGACAATGCATTTTGTGTTATCAATTTTGTGTGAGAGAGATTTATTTGTCTTTAAGTAGTAAAAATTTAGTAAAATAGTAGGAGATTAAACATTGGTGCATAAAAAATTTATTTCTTATTTGTTTTCTTAACCCTTTTCATCCATAATTTGATAGGTAAGGAAGTGTTTCAAAGAGTGCATCAAGGGAACTAGTCCTTCTAGAGATTCATCTCTCAACATTATCACCCATAGCAAGAGGGATGTTTCCATTATGAAACTTGGATGAGGAGAGATATGAATATCCTTAGGGGTGAAAATTCAAGTTTCAAAAAAAATCATAAAAATATTCATCCAGTAATTTGATCATTGCCTCAGGCACTGACAAGATAGCCTGTGTCTTCAAATCCTCATTTTCCTTCTCCAAGTTGGATGTTATTTTCTTTATACCTATAATGCCTGATATGACCTAATTTGAATGAGCCTTATATATTATTTCAACATACTCTTCATGGATAGATAGTTCACTAGGCTACTATCCTCCAACTGGAGTTAAGCTTGCAAATGGGTCAACCTTTTGGAATGTGAACTCTTTGGTCCTCACCATGGCTTTTCTAGTTGTCACTCTCTCTAATCTAGTTGTATATAGATTTAAATTCATATTAATAGTTGGTTTCATGTACTTTATAGGTTCAATATCCTCCATCTGGGTACTTCTTGATGCTCCTAAAGCATCTATCTATTTACTATTTGACCTTCTAGTATCCATTATTCTTCTTTCTTCCTCTTCCATCAAATCCCTTATCTATGGTTTGATATCATCACATACATCAATTTTAAAAATATTTTTCAAGGCCCATGAGTGGTGTCAAGTGGATATTTTTTGCATTTTTCCATAGATGAACCAATCAGGGATGATTTGTCCATGGATGGAGTACTCATCACTAAATAAGTTGACTTCACTCATGGTGTGAGTAAAAGTCAACTTTGACATATTTGATCCATCTAGGACCATTACCAATTTTTCCTTTCTCTTCTTCAATGGTGCCACTTGGACTAGGTCCAGGGCAACCACTTTCCATTTTTCTTTTTAGCCTCCTCTATTTGGGCTTGTGTTTCTTCAGCTTGTGTTTCCTCTTCATCATATCCATATGCCTCAGCAAGAACCCTGAAGGCATCCTCCACTATTGCATTTGGCTCCAAGGCAATCATTTCCAATTATTCCACTAGATATCTTGTTCTTTTGGGAGGTACTAAGGATGGTCCTTCCCTAGGTCTCTCTTATATCTTATCTTTACCAGGACCTTGTGCAATTTGTACTTGGGGATACTACCCTTCCATTTTTTGTTGCTCTTAAGGGGGCCTTGAAGGTATAGGAAGCAAATGGTATTATAGAGGTCCCATTTTCCATATGTCACCTAAGGTATTTTGATCACTGGTCAATCTATGCTTAAGTCTAATATTATATACCTTGAGCCTAGCCAATATTTCTTTGAAATTATTTACTTTGAGATATATGGTTTCATGGACACCGAGTTGGTGCACATACACTGGCTTGGGTAATTTCTTAGATTTAAAGTGTGTGGATACCATGCCATTGAGGTCCCACATCTTTGGCTCATCAAGTTTTAATTTGAAATAATCTCTATGCCTGGTCATAATAGTCACCTAGTCCCAATTTTATAATAGAGTCTTGTCAATAGTCAAAGGAAATGGATGGAAGAGGCCTTTCCTCTTGTCTTTTCACACTCTATCCATACCATTAATAAATTGGTATGCAATTTATTCTTCTACCAACTTAATGGGAACATAGACATGAAACTTATAAGGTTGGATCAAAATCCATTCAATTTTGATCATTGTATAATCTAGATACAACCAGATGTCTCTTATTAGCTCCACATATTTTTTGATTAGAGGGATTATCCTGAGCATGGGGATCCCTATGATGACTTATACCAAGGTTGGATACACACAGTCATAGATTTATAGAATGTTATGCCTATATTTGAATATGTGTAGCTTTGAATAGTGGTGGGAGACTAAAAATCTACACTCAGATGAATAATTTTTGATATAAGGTATTTAGGTGGAGGCTAGTAAGGCATCTAATAGATATGACATCATAAATAATTGGGTATTAGTCTTATTATTAATTTTTTTGAATTATCATTCTAGATATATGTTGATCATCTCTCCAATTAGAAGAGTGAGTTTTTTCTCTATCATAAAGAAAACGTAAGACACTCAACTCTTGTTAACATAAGTGGTTGAAGGGGATCCATAGATTCTATTCAATAGAGTCATCATTACCCTAACCCCTTCTCTAAATTGGGCAACTAAGATGTTTCTAGTAGGTTCTTAGATCACATGGCTCCCTTGGAGCAACCATAGCCTAAGGATGGTGCCTAGATCATTCTTACCAGTCCACTCCTTAATAGTGGGCAAATCCAATTGGGGTTTTGGAAGCTTGTAATAACTCTCAAAGTTTAATGGGTAATTGAATTCAATTATTATAAAGGTACTTTCATGAATAATCCAACCCTGTTTAATTCTATAATCCTTGAAAATGGGATCAAGGATGTCGATATAGTGGATTACCTCTAGTTTGGTGGTCATTTGGTGGAGTTTGATCATTTAGACTACAACTAGGTCATAATACCTTTTGGTTGTAGTGGGTAATATGTTATTCTTCTTTAGTGATAGGTTACATCTCTTCAATGGCCCAAAATAGCTTAGACCAGTTCTTATTACCTATGCTCAATGTAGTAGTGTTCAGGTTTGTGTCCTTGAAGACCCTCTCTTCATTATCTATATATAAATACAACTCTATCTCATCTTTGTACTCTTGGCTCCAAGCTACCATGGCTTCCAAACATTGAAAATTACTTATTATTATGTTCTAAATGGTCTATTGGTCAATTATTGTGTGCTTAAATCACAATCAGACTCTCTTTTATCTTAAATGTGATCAATTTGAGCTCAAGTTAGGGCTTGTATGCAAGTTTGGGGTTCTCCTAAATATTTAATGGTGATGGCTTACTTGGAATTCATCTCATACATGCCTCAAATTTGAATTTGACCTTTGCCTTTATATGTTTGCATTTTTGAGCACACAAGATCTTTATTTTTGTCATTTTGTGCTTGCATGGTGCTTATTTGGCATTTATCTAGCACTTTCATGGCATTTTTCATAAATGTCTTAGTTATTGGTATTTAAAAATCCCTTTTACTTTGCATTGTTAGATCAATATCCAAAGATCAATATGGGTAGTTGATCATGATCTAGGCCTTTGCACGTCATTGGCCATCTTTGTATTGAGCCCCATGGTTGTGTTACTCAGTACCTTTATAGGCTTTCTAAGTTTTTTATCCTATTCTAATCATATGTCAAATGTGTATTTTCCACATGTCAAGTATGTAGGCTTTCATATAACTATTAAAAAATCATCAGTAATTTTATGTCATTAGATCAAGATTCATGATAAAGTGCAAACCATCAGATCCTACAAGATGCATCAGCTTTAATCAGTGCATGTCTATAAAAAGGACTTAGGTTAAAATGCTTTTAGCTAAGTTTATTTCAAATTAATAAACATTAAAAAGAATTAAGTTAAAGCATTTTATGCTAAGTTTTTTAAAGAATAATATCAAAGTGGCCCATTTGAATTATAGAAACACATGCTCCTTTTATCTAAGTAAAATGTTTGAATAGCTTAAATTTTATGGCCTTGTACATGTCAAAGATGGCCTTATAAATGTCAAATGATGGTTGCACAAATGTCAAATTTAAGCTTGTGAAGTTCCTAGTTTTGGTGCGCTTAAATTTGATGGTCACATAGATGTTAATGATGGCCTCATAGACATCAAATGATGGTCATGTGAATGTCAAATTTAATCTCATAAAATTCTTTCATTCTAATGTGAGAGCACCACGTGGTAGACTTACAGGGCTTCTTGGGCATTTTAACTTTTCAATGTTGTCTTCACTCTATGTGATTAAAAGTTATGAGTGATCATGAACCATGGATCATGATTCAGGCACTTGTACATGATTAGTTACTTTTAATAAGCGAGAACCTTTGCTATCAAACTTTGAATGTGAGAATGTCATTTGGTGACTCCATGGAGCTTCATGAGCCTTTAACTTTTCAATGTTTATTTTGTTCTGTTGGTTTAAAATTGATGATGGAGCATGAATCATCAGATATGTAAAGGAGAAAGGTTTTTAATTTAAGACCCTAAATAAAATAAGACTTAGGCTAAAACATTAAAAATAAGATCTCATTCATGTTAATAAACATGAACGGGGCCTTAACATTATGGCTTTAGGCTAAATAGGTAATAAAAGGGACCATGTTTATGAAAATAAAAGGACCCTACCAATACAAAAATTAGACTCAGTTAGAAATATAGGAAACAATGGGGGAAAAAAGGACCAAGTAAGACTTTCAAGTTAGGTTTTGGTTGTGTTAAGAAATATTAATAAGCCTTAACATGAAAATTAAACCTAAGTCCAAAGTAATTTGAAATGTTCTCACCAAATGTAAATTTGAATCAAGGCATTGAGCTAGGGTTTTCTAAAGGAGGGCCTTTAGGAAATGAAGCCCAATAGATTTAATCTACAAATCCTAAGCATGATCCCTCAGTAAGAGCTCCATGAAACCCATATCTATAAGACATGAAGACCAATTATTATCAAAATTGGGCAAACTCAAAGCAAAACCATAAATTAATAAGCCAACTTTATCAAAGTGGATGATCTTTAAATTCTAATAATGTTTAAAACATGTTATGGTTTCAGTGTTAAGGTTTAAAGTATCCCAAAGGTCCTAATTTTCAAAAAGGGGGGTATGTTGACCTCAACAAACTCATTATTTTAACTTGTAGCAAATCATATACTTACCTTTTCCTTTCCTTGTCGAAATGGTCATAGGTTAGATATGGATTGATGTCATAGATCTTATCTAAGATAGTAGTAATAGGGAAATGGTAATACCCCTCTATCAAAAATTGTGTCCAAGTATTCAATTTCTTCTATAATGGAGTATTGAGAGGGAGGCCAGTTACCTATTTGGTATGATGAAGCTATTATTTTAATGTAGAGTGGTAATCTATCTATATTGATTAATAAACTATCTAACAAGAAAATCATGACTTTTAATGGCTTGGTGGCTCAAATTCATAGTTCATAGTTTGTTAATTAATGGAAAAGTGATTTGATGTTCTCACGATTTTGACTATATAACTCAAAGCTTGAGACATGAATGTCCAATTCTTGAGAAGTTAATGCAACAATGAATTTTTATCTCTACTTCCCATTTTTATTTTAAATTTACAAGTCAACTTTGATAGGTGTCTTTTTCCATGTGGTATTTTTCCACTCATTGTGAATGCTTAGTCATTTTTACAATCCAAGTGTCCACTTCCTATGTATTCATATTTTTCCTAGCTATAAACTCTTGCATTTTTATTCTATCTATGCATCTCTAAGATTGTGAAAATTATTTTGATCTCTCTTACATGGAGTATTTAAATTTATAATCCTAATTTATATTCTCTTTGGGATATGACTTAATGAGTTTTTTCCACTTTTTATGATATCAAGGACTCAAAACTCTATAAAATTTAAATTACATACCTTTTCTGATAAGGATCCTTATGCACAAGATGGTGCCACATGGATAAATATTGAGACTCCATGGAAATTACTATATTTGTCTTCTATAGCTTTCTCTTGATGAGTTTTAAGTTTTTGAAATGATGACACGTGGATATCTCTCAAAAAATAAATTTCACCATGTGGGTGGCTCTTATTAACGTAGAGACTTATAAATTTTGGCACTATATTTTATCTTGTCAGGGCCTGACTTCTAAGATCATAACACATAGATGGATCTCGCCAACCCATACCTAAAACTCTTAATAATGTATTTGTAAATGATAATGCTCGAGTGAACATGATTATGCCACTTGTTATGCTATTGGTTGTTTGTCTACTTAATAACCTTTAATATATTGGACCTACCTCGATCTTTTGGGTCCTAGGTCAATAATATTTTTCCACTTGGGCATGATCTTAGGATTCTGGGAACCTTTTAAATATTTATTGTGTACTTTCTTCCCATAGACTCTAAGAGACCAAGAGTCACCATGTGGCATGATATTAAGGCTCTAATGATTTAGATAATTGGTAAAATTATAATATAGTTTTTATATTGTGAGTTGTGTTGGTTCCTAGTTGTACACCTCTTACACTTGGCCTTGTACACTTGAGAGAAAATAGCAAGTAATGATGAAAAACCTACTAGTATGTCACTATATCTAGGGGAGGGTTCAACATCAAGATTAGACTGAATGTATAAAATGACTAGAGGCACCTACAAAGGGTATGGTCAACACCTTGTTACTTCTGGATCTATCTGAACCAAGGTGAGAGGACCAAAGGGGTAGCTTGCTCACATGGAAAGATTATATAATTTAACCTCCATGGGGATTTTTAGCATAAGGAACAAATATTACCATGGCATAACCAAGTTTACACACTTCACCCATGAAGGGTTGTCACATGAAATAAATAAATGCTCTAATTCATATACAAGCTAGAAAAGGCAGATGAGGAAATGACTATAATCTTCATTCTATAAAATATTCAACAAGGGTTAAATGTAAAACTATAGCACTATGCTTTAGAACACAAAAGGTAGACAAATGTTATGTATAATATTTTTTATGCATCTATTGGAAAATAACACTTATGGTATGTGAAGGGTGTAATATTTATAGGGTAGGATAGGTTAGGACAAATTAGATTATTAAAAATAAAGAGGGTGGCATGCTGGTGGTTTCCAAATAGTAGGGTATCTAGAAGTATTTTATGACAATATTCCTTAGCAAAGATGTAAAAAAACTTCAAATGAAAGATAATGGTATATACCAAATGATCCTTAAGAGATTAGAACACAAACTAAAACTAATCTTTCAAATTCTTTTCCCAATTGAATCCATAAACCTAGGATTCTTTAACAAGTTATTCAGTATCCTATCCTGAAGTAATGTAGAAAGAGTTTATAATATAAATCTATGATCAAAATGACAATCAATAGTGAGTACAAACCCAAATATCTAATCATCAATTCTTTCAAAACATGTAATTGCACTTCATCTATAGGAAACAACAAATAACCACAAGTATTTTCATTAACTTGAAAATAAATATTACAAACATCAACACTTCAAAATGTTGCCATGGGGACAAGTATGGTGAGATTGTTCTTTTGACAAAAGAGACATAAACATGATCTCAAAGATTGCTAATGGTTGTACAGCTGCAACCACCTTAGCAAGGGAGACAAAATATACACACAGTAATTGATCCTAGAAAAGTTTTTTTAGAACTTAGACCTAGGGAAAATGGACACCTAAAATAGTGACCAATAATAACCAACATAATGGCCAATCAACCCTTGAATAAAAGAGAAGCCCTCTATTTATTCATTTCTAAATATGGAACTGTGGGTTGCAACTTTCTAAATTGTAAATCAAACATTCAAGTTTGCCAATATGCTTCTATCTAGAAAATATTCTCTTGTCATGCCTATAATCTTACTCCATTTATAATAAAATCATGGCTCTAACTACCTCTACAGGGAATGATGAATATTCTTTAATAAACTCTTTGATCTCATGGTGGTAGATACCCTTCACACAAGATGGAAGGAGAATATTCATGGTAGAGGGCCAAACAAACTTTTTATTCATGTAGAACTACCTAAAATGCCATAGAACACTTACTTACACAACTAGAAACTCCTAGATAATTTCCCTCCCTCTCACACACATCATGTAATTACCTAATTTTACCATGAATTTCTAGGAATATTCTAGATCAATGGCCCTCTGAATGATCTTCTCTAGAGTGGCCCACTTCAGATTTGAAAACCTACAATATCTCACTCATGAAAGAGCTTAGGAAAACACAATAATGACAAATTCAAAAGACTTAGGTCATTTTAACATTCTTACTTTTGGCTCCACCTTATTTTTTACATTTTGCATTTTTGCATTTTTAATTTTACACATCTAGCCTTTTAGGGATTCCTTCATAATTTTTAATGCAAAAATGTATTAGTTTCAAATTTTGGTTTACTTTTTCAAATCCTAGTCCCTCTCACAAATTACCATTTGCAAATTTCCAAGCTAATATCAGTGGTGGAAGCCATTGATAACTATATTGCATAAGGTCCTCAAACATGTTGTGAATGCCTATGTGGCATTATCATGTCACCCAATTCACCTATATATTTAATACACGCTGACTTCAACCTCACTTGTCTCCATACATGGTTAATGTTTGTTAAAATTTCCATGATCATCCTACTCCAATGGATCTGCTTGTCCAAGCAAACACAGACCATATATTTATGTCTAGCTCCTTGAGGTTATGACACATATTACTACCATGTTTAACCTAGACCCTTTGAAAATTCTATCTTGGTTTACACCATTGGTTCTATGTGCACATACTAATGTATACCATCGATCTTGATCCAAAATACCAAGTGTTATTAGTTGTCTATAGGTCTAGTTCCACTTGGTAGATCTATGGCCTCTTTGCATCATGCTCTGTCAGTCTTGATGGGATAACACACTCTTGCCAAGAGGTGGTCTTGTGTTCATTTTGGGATTTGTTTAAAATTATTGACTTAATACAAACTATTGATCTCTAGAAATGTGCTCAATCTTTAGCTTGTGACCATTTATTGACCTTTCAACTATACCCTTATGCTACTAGATCTTTTCACCTGATCAAATGTGAATCATCAAATTATAATCCATGGGGTGGAGTGTGATTTTTTCCTTGTAAATAGTCTTTATTATCTTGAATGCCATCTCTTTACATGATAGTACCTTGCTATATCTTTATCCCCATTGAACTATTAAATGTACACCCACATGGTTGGATTATCCTCACTCGAGAAAATACATATTGTTGGATCAACTTCCTTCAAAAATCAAATAACTATTTACCATGCCTTATAATTGACATCTATGCACCTATCAAAAGATGTTTGTGATATTGTCATACCTACAATTTAGGCAAATTTATTTGGGACTTTTCTTATCAGATATTTTATCTTCAAAATTCCTTCTTTAATTGGCACTTTGGTCTTTGGGGCTTTTGTTCCACAACATTTTCTTCACAATAATCCATCTTTGGCATTTCATCGAGATAATTGTCTCAAATAAAATGTTCAAGATAATTTACCTAAAGAATTTTGACTTCACACTTCTCTCGAGATATTTGAACTTTATCAAACCTTTTGTCATGAACAAAATACTTGCAAGAATTTAGCCTTCATATTTTCATCTTTATCAGGATAATTGTTTCAAACATTTTATCCAAAATAATTTCCTTGAAGAAATTGATCTTTACATTTTTTCAAATGAATTGGATTTATCCTTTTGCCAAATAAATTGAGTCTTCAACATTTTTGTCTTCATTAAGATAATTATTTTAGACATTTTATCTAAAATAATTTTGTTAAATAAATTGGACTTAACATTTTTGTTGAAAGATTTGATCTTGACACATTTACCAAAATAAAGGACTTTTGTTGGGCTTTTTGCCATAGGCAAAATGCTCGAAGGGTAAGTGCCCTTCAAAAAATTTATCATGGATAAAATGTTTGAAAGAAATAAGACTTTGGAATATTTGTTTGAACATTTTTCTTGAAAGATTTGGAACTAACAATTTTTTTCAAAATAATTAACTTTGCATTTATTTTAGGCTTTTTGCAAGGGCAAAATTCATGGAGGGAAAGTACCTTTAAATATTTTTGCCATGGATAAAAAGTATGAAACAAATCAGACCTTGGCTTAAAAAAATAGAATTTCTTTAGACTTTTTGTAGTGGATAAAATATCTGACTGAAATAAGTCTTCAAACTTTTTGTCTGAGACAAAAAGCCCAAAGACCTATTTTTGTCAGGCAAAGTGTTCACTCAAAAAACCTAAAAAAAATTCTAACAGAAAGACACATATGCCAAGTAAAAACCAAATTAAGATTTATCCAATTTACATGAACTTGAACTATAATAAACATCTAGAGACAAAAGATGGGCTAAGGACTTGGGCATTCTCACTTGACAAGGACACAATTACTTCAATGTAATTTTAGGAACTAACTTTGGCTCTCACCTAGGGATGCGTACACCCTATAGGTGTGAAAAGAACCCCAAAACATAAGATTATGTGCCAATCTATTGGTTTAGGGAGTCAAGACTTAAAAAAATTCAACAAAAAATCATGAAGGCTTAGCAAAACAATGGTAGACTTAATAAAAATAGATCAGGATGATTTGAAAATGAAAACATGATAGAACACAAAGGTAAATTATAAAAACAAGGACCAAATCAGAGGGGAAGAAAAGCAACAAAACAATAGAGAGACAAAAATATACACTATAAAATATAGTACACAAGTTAAGGAGTAATCAAGGAAGTGTTTCAGATGTATGGCATTGACTAACATATCTAGTATTTCACCATCCAGATCTCTCAAGAATAAAGTATGCTCCCCAATCCAACAGTCAATGGAATGTGGACCCATCCACAAGGCATAAAATTTGACATGCTTTCTTTTCTCCTCATGTCTACTATCCCAAATTAGAACCAAATCACCTACTTCAAAGGTTCTTGGAGTAACCTTCCTATCAAGCATCTTCTCCAAATTTTCCTTGAACTTGAGGTGTCTTTCATGAGCTTGTCTTCAAATTTCATCAAGCCCAATAATCTAGTTCATCCTTCTCTCATAGTGGTTGATTTTCTCATCATCTTCTAGTTATTACATGTGTTGATAAGTGGGTAGCTATAAATTCATAGGCAAAACTACTTGAGCTCCATAAACAAGCTCAAAAGGGCTTTTGCCTATAGATCTCTTAGGCATGATCCTATCAGCCCAAAAAAGAAACTTCAATTATTTACCCCACTTCTTATTTTCTTCCAATTTTCACCTAAATATCTTGAACAAGTTATTGTTACTTGATTCTACTTGCCCATTCCCTTGAGGTTTGTAGTTAGAAGTATGGGTCAACTCAATCTCGTATTATTTGCACAATGCCACCAAATGTTTGGCTTTGAAGCTCATATAATTATCAGTAATTCTTGACAAGCACGCCAAATCTATAAATAATCTAATTCAACAAAAAATCCATTATTTTTTGATGTGTTGCTTACTTTTTAGGGACTTCTTAAACCCATTTTGTGAAGTAGTGAATTCTAACTTATAGACACCTAAATATGGCCACCAATAACCTCCAATCAGGGTATTGGCTAATTTCTGCCCAAAATGCACAATTTAGCCTACAAACACTAAAACATGTTAAATGATGTGAAACTAACATTTTAAAATGCCAATTTTGGCTAGGGTATTCCTAAATGGGGTAATGCAATTTATGGGCTAGTTAACTTTGAATAGATCATTTTGAGTCAAAATGCCAATTTTACACCTAGGTGCTCTGGATTGATCTTTCCTATCAAATATATTACATAATGCATGTGCCTTTGTTATTTGTTTTTGGTAACATCCTAAATGGGATAATGGATCCATTGCATCTGACATTGCCTTCTAATTCCAATCCAGTTGAATTTTTGATCAATAACAAGGCATTCTAATCAATTTGAGTAATTTGTGCACAAAGTGCTTAATCATGCTTAAGAGATAATTAAACCAAATTAGAGCCTAATCAAGAATTCCATGGAAACTTGTTGAATACTTATTTTTTGAAATGAATATTTAATATCTACATCATCAAGTATCCTCATTTCTTGGGAAGACATCCCTAGGCCATAAAAGCCACAGATATCAAGATTCATGCCCTCCATGCCTCATCAATGCCTTCCATGATGCCCTCCATGCCTATTAATTTCCCCTTCTTATAATGTTATGATGAGAATAATTATAAACTTAATTTAAAAAATTGAATTAATCCTCAACCACACATCTCAATCCTAAGATGGGCAGTTCAAGTTGATTCTAGACATTCTCAAAAATTTATAAATAGAGAGGCCTTGAACATCATTTCTAAGCTATTTTGGTGCAAAGTTATAATGCACAAATATCTTCAAGAAGCCATTAAAATTAGTGTTACTATGCCAAATTGATTCCAATCCAAGCATATCCACAAGCCAAAGGTGCCAAGGAGAAGAGGAGATAGCCAAGCCTCCTTTGATGAATACTTCATGAGCACAAACCGAGCAAACCAGTACAACAAGCATTTTGGAGCATCCAAAGAAGGTAAAAGAGAGTTTCTTTTAGATTTTAGTTGTGTGTTTTATTCATGTTTATTAACTAAGATCTCCCTAGTGTATAGGTCTAGAGATGTTATGCTAGTTAGTGTGTTTCTTTCATTTTTTTTTCATTTTGAAACTAACACCATGCTAACCATCCTCTCTTGAGTCAAATTCCTAGATTCACATATGGCACACCTGATGGGATGAGATGCATCCCAAACATGAAGAAGATCATTTTTTAGTTTTAACATATTCATGTGGATCATTAAAACTCTTACAAATTTATTTTCTAACTTTATTTTGCCATTTTTTGTTTGCCATGGGTTTACACAGTAACCGACATCAATTAGATAGCTATCCTCAATCACATTGGTATAATCGATGTCATTTAGATAACCATCATCAGTTATATAACCGACATCAGTCACTATGTTTTTTTTGAAACATAGACCTGAGATCTCTTTTTTTAAAGTTCATTATTTTAAACCCAAAAGAGCTTCAAGGATAAAGGACATGATAACATTTTTGTTGCAAGACCAAACTTAGCATTTACTAAAAACATGTTTAGATCACATTTTGAATGCTTAAAATGAACTAAGAAGATTATTTTGGTGCTTAATGTAACATTTAGGTGCTTAAGTAAGTTTTTAGCATTAGTTTTCAAAGTTACAACTAAGACCAAGGGGTCAAATGAACACCACCTCATTTTTTGAATTTGGGCTTAAAAATGAACTCATTTTTCCAAGATTTTTATCTTCAATAGTTGTTTGATCTAATTTTTGTTTGGCAAGAAGAGGGATGTTGCGTGTATGCTCTTCTATTTGTCCCCTTTAGGGAACCCTTGGAATCAAAAGTGCCATTCCTATGGAAAAAAGCCTAGTCTAAGGATTAGAAAGAATGTCATCTAAAGCACTCCCCAAAAACTCATCAAAATTTGGGTGACCTTGAAAATGACCCTAAAGTCTTTCTATTAGTCTTTTATTTTCATACGAACTTGGCTTACGAGGGGGATATCATTACCTCCCATGAGTTCTTTAGGAAATATTTTACCCAGGGTTTCATTTCCCAACATTGACTTCACTTACTCCTTTGGATTTGCACATGAGATGTATCTACATTTAGACATTGTACTACATTGAGTGAACAACATGATGTAGTGGTTGTAAAAAAGACTAGACCTTTTTACAACTAGTCAATGCCATGGTCACCTAATTTTTGTGCTTGTATTTTGCGTTGTTTGATGTGAAAGTCATTGTATAATTGATTACCCTATAAATGTTTGAAAGCTTGATAGTTAGTCAACCCCACACTATTATACCCTTGTTAGGATTTGGATGATTATAATTATTATATTTTGGTCATTTTTTCTTCATCTGTTTTGAGACTAAAACTTGTTTGTTTTTTCATAAGCCATGTCAAAATAGTGCATTTTTGAATTAAGGAGGGTAGTGTTATGCTACCCAAATCATGTTAAAACCATTTTGCCTTTGAGTATTTTGAAGAATAACATATATCACATTATTCAAGCATGCTTACATCAGTAGGATATTCAATTTATTTCAAGACTTATTTCACCTTATGCCAAAAAAAACCATTTGTTTCAAACCACGTCATGTTTACCATTTGGACCGTTGTCTTGTGCTATCATACTATCCAATCTTGTCTAGATTGTTTGGTCAAATACTAGTTTGCAAATGTTGAGTTTTCAATTAGCCTTGTCAAGTTTGGATTTAAACATTGATTGATTTCTATTTAGGCCTTAATTCATGGGGTTGATACACCGATCTTTCTCTTTTGGGTTACATAACTTCAGTTAATCAGTTACCCAAATCTGAGAACTATTAATGGTTTATTTATTCATTAATTATCCTTATCATTGTTTTTGTCTTTATTTGGAAAAACATAGCCTTTATCAAAGAGCCTTATGCCTTATACCAATTGATCATGTTTATGTTTGATTTTGTGTGTCGGGTTTATGTCAAAGTTGTTTCCAAACTTGTTAGATTAAATAAAATCACATCAGCGTTTATTTCAAGTCTAGATTTTGATGTTATTTGGCCAAAATTCCTAGCATATGCCTATTTGTTTGAGCCTAGATTTTGACTTTGCATTTGGACAAAAGACCTAGTAACTCAATTTTTCCCTTTCCTAGTTTAGACCTTGTTTGGAACACTTTGACCTAGACCTTTGACATTCTGGTTTTTATTTAGATGCTTAACCTTTTATACATATGACATTTGACATTAGACATTTAATGTTAGGATTTTTTATGCCAAGTCTTATCACAAACCATTTTAGAGATATAGCTCCACTTTTAGACCACATTGGAGATACGACTCCACCCCTTCAACTAAGTTAGACCAAGTTTGAACATTTTATTCTTAAAATAGTTTTTCAAAGTTTGTAGAACTTTAAACCTTTTTATTTTTAGAGCTTTCATCATTAACATAGATATTTATAGCTACACTTATGTGGAGTCATGTACAATCCAACTTATGATATAATGGCCTCACAAAACCCACTAGGAACCCCTATAGAGAAAGATTTTCTAAGAAGTTTTATTATTCTCCCTACAATACTCCATATGGGGAACATAGTAAAAATTCAAAAAATCAAACTCGAGATCTAGATTGGCATGAAGAGTCTTTTGAGGAGGACTTTGAAAACACAACTATAGATAATGTTGTTTTGTATATGGATCCATACCCTCTTTGCAATAATTAGTACATAGAACATAGTCAAGAACTAGCTTATGAGCCAACTCATGACTGGGATGATATGGCTTATGAGGAAGACTAGATGCTTTAGCTTATGCAAGTAATCAAGCTCCACCACATCATACCATTTATATTCCAAGACCAAAATGTCACACCATTCCTATACCAAGACCTCATCCTTTGGTTTGTGTGAGCAACCAAGCTCTACAATGCCCAACCATTTCTATACCATGACCTCATCCTTTGGCTTGTGAGAGAAATCAAGCTCCAAAATACCCCTTCATCATTCCAAGACCTAGTCCTTTGGCTTGTATAAGCAAATAAAACCCATAACACCCTATCATTACCATCTCAAGACTTTGTCCTTTGGCTCATGCAAGCAATCATACTCCTTAAAGCCCTGCCATTATCTAATCACAAGCCATTTCTCATCTAGAATTAATCCCAACCAAACCTCAACCAATCCAATCATTTAAAGACCAAGGTATTTTCTAACTCATTGGAAACCAAGGCCAAGAGAACAAACCAATCCAAGATCTTTTTTGTTGAAACAACAACTTATGATAAGTAAACCTATGATGAATCACCTATTGATCCTATACCAGTTATTAAGGAAGCTCACACTGATGAGCCAGTATTTTTCAAGTCACTTCTTAATTATTATAATTACCTTTAGGAAAATAATTACCTCGACCATGTGCCTATTTTTCAAGAGCCTCTTATTGACAAGCTAGTCTCTGAGGAGTTATCTCTTGACCTATTTCCCATCCTAGAGGAGTCTCACTTTAACAAACTAGTTTTTGTGGAGCCCATTATGCCATCGTAGGCTATTACTTGTCCAAAACTAAACATTCAACAAGACATCATTGTAATAGAGTACCCATTAGATGAAGAATCAAAGTTATAGTCAAGTTTTATTCTTGAACTGACATTAGATTTAGCATCAGAATCAGAATTAACATTAGATTTAGAGTCCCTTGAATTAGAATCAAATTCAAAAGAAGGATATGTTCATGGATGTTACAACATTGTTTATGCATGCCTCGTATATCAATTTGAATACATTTTTTATCCTTTTATAGTTTTTTAGGATGAGTACTTTAGATTCGACATGAGTTATCCTAGTATCTTCTACAAAGATTATGATGCCAACACCCATTCCATTACCATTCCACAAGCCATTACCATCAAACAAAATAGCTATATCATTGACATTCCATCTCTCACAAGTTTCAATTTGGATCATTAGAATCACACTTTTTTAAACTACATCCATGGTGAAATAGTAGTTGAAGAAGAGCAAGGAGGCCAAGACAACATTCATGTAGTAGAACACTCCTAGTGAACCTTTTTAAAGGTGTTAGGGCACAATCCAAGTCAGAACTCAACATCTTCTACTGAAACATTTTTAAAAGCGCTAGAAGATAATCAAAGTCAAAATCCAATGTTTATTAGTGAAACCTTCTTGGAGGTGCTATGGGACAATCAAGACAAATTTATTAGTGAAAACCTCATTTAAGCACCAATAGCTAAGCACAAAAGTTCTTCACTACTTAATGAAGACAAAATTAAAGATCAAATCAAAATAGCATATAATCTATATCCTAATTATATGTTAGCTACTCTTAAGATCAAATAATATAAAAATATAGTGGTCCTATTGAGAGAACAAGTCTTTGACCTTGCCATAACCAAAGTTATGTTGAATATGACATCAACAACATTATGTGTGACTGAAAGTCTTGATCTTTATTTGTTTCCCAACCATTACACATTCCATTATCATCTACCATTCCATTTCACAAAAAAATATACCATCCATTATTTATCCCTATTTACCATCTATAGCTACACTTTCCTTTACAGAGGCTACAAATATATCTTGTCTAGATGTTTGAAGGAATCAAAATCAATGACCAATGAAGATCATAAAAGCATTCTTGACAACCAAATTTGTAGGTAGGTATTGATGGAGAAACTATTAAGATGAGGTGTGGGCTAGCAATTAACATGATCAAGTATTCTATTTGTATCATTTATTGATTAGGATGTGCATCTCCATCTCAATAAGAATAAAATAATTAAAAACCACACCCAAGATAAAAACATGTACCATATAATTTCACATTGCCATTACCATTGTTACATATCCATTTGACATTCTTGTAGATCCCATCCATTTACCCCATCACCTAGGGGAAACCCTCTTACCATTTTATCCAATAAATCAAAAACCATCATTATCATAAAGCAATGTCGTGCCATCCTATCATTCCATTCCTATCTAGACTAAAGCCTATTTTTAGTCATCCTATAGAATACTATTTTAATCTTGGTTCATTTGGTTCTTTTTGTACCTTTTGTGAGAGGATTCTGATCAAGTTTCAACAATCAATCCAATCCATGTTTCAATGATAGTCTATGAAATTAGTGTGACAGTTGATCTGGTCAGATATATTTTATCTTATCAAGTTTGTTTATGTGAGCCTAATTATAACCACCTATGGGTAAATCAGTGTTTCACCAATCTTGCTACTAATTATAACCACCTATGAGAAAATTAGTATCATTGACTTATGCCATTGTATCCTACTTATAACCACCTATGGGTAAACTAGGGACAACATCTGTTTATCATGCATTACCACATCACTTTGCCATCACTATTTTCATTTGACTAGCCATTTGTTAGATTTGAGAACTTAATGGAACCTAGTTGGTTTTTCCTCAACTTTTGTGTGGATGGAATTACTAATACTTGAGGTCATTTTAGAACTATATGTGTCATGTTCAATTCCTTAGTCCCCCTTTCCATATGCTCTCACTATTTTGTCAGTAACCTAAGCCAAATGCTCTCACCATTTTGTGATCAGGTATGTTGTCATTCTATAATGAGTTAAGATACCTCAAAATTCCAAAAACATTCAAATATTTCAAAAATCTAAAAATATTTGTCATTTCTAAGTCTAGTTATAGATCCTTGATCTACCTTACTAGGGCATTGTCATTGTTAAGATGCTTTTTTTTGCTTTTGTTTTCAGGATTTCTATTCATTTGTTTATCTCAGGTTGTTTGTTTATTTATTTGTTTTCTATTTTATTTTTTTTCTTTTTATTTTGTTCACTTGCTTGTTTGTTTATTTCCAGCATTGTTGCCTCGACTCAGTCTATATGTGTTCATTGAGTGATTCCTTGAGCACATTATTCTTGAGTCCATCTATATTCATTAATTAACATTTTCATCATGGTTTTTATCATTGGTTCATTATTTTTGATTATTTATTAGATTGAGAGTCAGTCCTTACACATATTTTGGCCAAGTCTTTATGGTGTTTTATCATGAAGCCTACCATCACATGTTACAGCAAAAATTAGCTTCATGAAGGTCTAAAATTAATGGAGCCATAGAAGTTTCTCTTTGGCACCTTGGCAAAATCCTTGCATCCCACCTTTGATCAAATTAACCCATTGTCCATTCTAGTTGTATAATTTCTAATTAGGATAAGCATCTCATCACTGGTAGGTAGAACTTAATCATTTCTAATGATCAATCTTATTCCTCTATCCACCTCTTTCATCACTTTGTGCCCACTCATCTTTAATCTGTATTCTAGGTTATATCCTTGAGTTATGATTGTTAATCATCCCTAACTAAGGCACCATTAGTTTTAGCCAATCTAGGTCTGCTTAATGATTATAACCACTTGTGGTTAAATCATTATTTTGACTTTTATTCTTAATTATAACCACCTTTGGGCAAATCAGCATCCTTTTTAAATTAATGCATGCAAGCATTTTCTTATTTGGATCAATCTCAACCATGGGTTAATTCCACCTTTATTCTTATTTATTTTTTAAGGACCACCCATCAACAAATGTGATAGCCACTCCCTTGAGGGGGCATCATCATAGGCTTCCCAAAACTATTTAGAGCTTTATTCTTCAACCATCATCTTATAGGCCATTTCTCATTCTTTGAGAAGACAATGTTTTCCTATCAAATCTTTTACACAAGACATGTGCCTTTGTTATTTATTTTGGTAACATCCTAAATGGGATAATGGATCTAATTAATCTAACATTGCCTTCCAATTCTAATCTAGTTGATTTTTTGACCAATAACAAGGCATTCTGATCAATTTGAATAATTTGTACACAAGGTGCTTAAACATGTTTAATATCTAATTAAACTAAATTAGAGCCTAATCAAGAATTCCATGGAAACTTGTTGAATACTTGTTTTTAGAAATGACTATTGAATATCTATATCATCAGGTAACCTCATTTCTTGGGAAGACATCCCTATGCCATATTTTCCACAAATATCAAGATTCATGCCTCTCATACCTCATCAAATCCCTCCATGCCTCTTAATTTCTCCTCTATCCTAAATATTGATGAGCCTATTTATCAATTTTAATTACATAGTTTAATTAATCCTTAGCCACACATCTCAATCTTGAGATGGATGGTTTAGGTTAATTCTAGACATTCTCAAAAATCTATAAATAGAGAGGCCATGAACATCATTTCTAAGCTATTTTTGTAAAAGTTATAATCCACAAATATCTTCAAGAAGACATTATAATTAGTGTTACCATGCCAAATTGATTCCAAACCAAGTCATAATCCAAATGTGTCAAGGAGAAGAGGAGATATCCAAGCCTCCTTTGATAAAGACTTCATGAGCACAAGCCGAGCAAGCCACTACAACAAGCATTTTGGAGCATCCAAAGAAGGTAAAAGAGAGTTTATTTTGCATTTAGTTGTGTGTTTTATTCATTTTTGTTAACTAATCTCTCCCTAGTGTCTATGCCTAGATATTTTATGCTAGTTAGTGTGTTTCTTTCATTTTGTTTTCATTTTGAAACTAACACCATATTAACCATCCTCTCTTGACTCAAATTCCTAGATTCACATAAATAGTATCCATCTATGCCCAAAACTTGACAAAACAACAATTTATCCAATGAAATCCATTCCCCATTGTCTGAATGGGACTTCAATCATCACAAGATGTAAGGGAAGAGAACCTAAAGCTCTCATCCTCCCAGCAAAGCATTGACATTTATCATACTTTTTGACTAAGCAATTTATTTAAACAATGATGGCCACTAATAACTAGCTCTAATAATTTTATGAGATTTAACTTTAGGTGAAAAATGGCCACCACATGCTCCACTATGTAAGTCTTCAATTAGGTCAACAATCTATTCTTTTAGCACAAATCTTAGGATAACCCCATTGGGCTCCTCCATGCTAGTCCATTCTCAATTAAGAGGTATTTTTGGAAAATAATCTTAAGAGTTATTTTCTAATTATTATCCAAGTTAGGGGGACATTTTATATTCTCAAGTAATAAACAATATCTCGATACCATGGATATATTTTAAATTGACTCAAATAATCATCAACATTAAAAACAATAGTGTTTACCTCAACAACTTACAAATTGGTCTTAGCCATAAGCTTGGATAGACCCATCCCTCACACTAACTTGGTGGTCTGAATATCCATGTCATACTCTTGTAACTTGTTGACCCACATGCATCTCTTATTGGATACTTTAGTCTGAGTCAAGATGTCCTTTACCATGGTATATAGGACATAGGTAATAATCTTTGAACTTAGAATATAAGGTCTAAACATCTTAACAGCTTTTAAGAGAGTGAAAGCTTGTTTTTTTATGATGGTATAGTTCAATTCAGGACCTTGCATATCTTTGTTAAATAAAGCTACAGGATTATCATGACTATCTTCATTATTTTGAAATATAACAACAATAATAGTATTGGATGATATAAAAGAGAATATCTAGAATGGCTTTGTGTAATTAGGGCTAGCTAAGATAAGATTAGACTTTAGAGCTCCTTTAATGTCATTAAATGCTTACACAACCTTCTCCTCCCATTTTATGGTTTGGTCCTTCTTCAACATGAAATTAATATACAAAGTAATCTCTACAAAACTAGACACAAACCTCTTTAAAATGTTAATTTATCTAAAAAAAAGACTGAATTCCTTTCTTAAACTGTAGGATAGGTACTTTGTCAATGGTTTTGACCCTCTCAAGGTCAATCATGACATCATCATTAGATACTATATATCCCAACGACTTGGCCTTTTTCACTCCAACATGGAATTTCTTTGGATTAAGTGAAATTTCAAACTCCCTACATCTGGTCAACACCTTTTCTAGATGTTCTAGATGTTCTCTAGTATTAGAGTACATATTAATATCATCCTGATACATAATAATGAGGTAGTTAATTATCCCTACAAAATCAAAGTCCATAGCTCATTGGAATGTTGCACCAATTTTCATCAACCTAAAAGGCATCCTCATATATGCATATATACCCCAAGGCATAGTGAACATAGTCTTGGACCTCTCAGATTCCTTCACCATAACATAGTTGTAACTCAAGAAGTCATCTAATGTGGACAACATCTCTGATCTAGTAACACTTTCTAGTAGGTTTTCCATATTGGTCAGGGCATAATTATCTTTTAAAGAAACAATATTAAAATTTTAGAAATCCACACACAAGTGAATGTCACCATTCTTCTTTTATATAGGGACTAAATTTACAACCCATGATGAATACATGATGGGTTGAATGATTCCACCATCCCTTAGCTTTTTTAATTTATCCTTCATATTGGTAGCTAAGATGGATTTAATGGGCCTATATTTTTGACTTAAAGGCTTGTTGTCAGGCTACAATGGGATGATGTACTAGAAAAAATATTTTCTATATACTTTCAGCTTATAGTAAGACCATGCTAGACAATCTTGGTACTTTTTAAGTAGTTGTATGTAAGATTTCTTCTCATCTACACTTAGGTGAGTACCCATCCAAACCTTATTTGGATTCTCGTGAGAACCCAAGTTACACTTAGTCACATCTCTTAAAATAAATGGGTCTTTGATTTGATTCTATCCACTCTATCAAAAGATACTTCCAAACTTACCAATCCCCTTGGGAGCATGTTTGTTTTTAGCTAGATACCATCCTTCCCAAACAAGATTTCCTTTTTATCATTAACCTGAACCATAGATTCCAAGTCTATGAGCTGATCATGGAATTCAGCATCATAATTTAGAAACCTTCTAATATGATCATCATCTTTAAACACCTACCAATGATTAACATTATCTGGGATTGAAGGCCTAACAAGTACCTCCACTTGATATTGAAAATTAGGGATCATATTTTCAATATTAAATTGAGAACCTAGCCTTACAAGTATGTCAGCTTCTTGCTTGAAACTTTTATCTTGATAACACAAATTAAATGCATCAAAAGGTTCAAGGAAATCCCAAACAGTGTTATGATATCATTTTAACCTCTTATTTTTTTGTGGCAAAAGTACTATAAACTTGCTTTACCACTAGTTTAGAATCACCCTTGACAATCAAGTTTTTGATTCCATATTTGTAAGCAATCCTTAAACCAAGTAAAAGTTCCTCATACTTTGAAATATTATTTGTGCACTCAAAGGATAGCTAAAAATAAAACATGAAACATTTACCATTAGGGGTGTAGAATCCAACACTAGCTCCATTTCCAAGATTGGAACAAGCCCCATAAAATTACATCTTCTAAACTACACCTTCTTTGTCAAGTTCAACATTGAGAACAGTAGTCTATTCACTAGTATCAATATTCCCAACAAAGTTATCAAGCTCAACATCTGTGTATAACACTTCATTAAGAGAAAATTTTGGATATTTAACTATGTGTAGCATCTTAAAATCTTTATAAAGCTTGACCCTCTTACCCTCCAGCATTATGGTGGCATAAGATAAGTCCATCTGCACACTTCCACCCATGATAGTAGCCCATTTTCATGACAATAGCATCCCCCATTTAGGTGGGTAGTCCACAACTACCACATCTATATTCAAATACTTACCAAGATGAACTACCAACTGTACAACTAATCCCTTGACTTGTCCAACAACTATAACCTCTCATGAGTCCATGGTATAACACTTGCCAAAGGCTGATATAATCTTAACTCCAAGCTCATTTAGGACACCCAAGGGCATCACATTGAAATATGCAATAGAATCAAACATATAGTTGTGAAAAACTAGACCATTGATCAAGAGAGTAGTGAAAAATAGATCCACATTCATCTTACTTTCTATAAATTTAGTCCCCAAATAAACCTTTGGAGCAAGTTCAACAACCTCTTCTGATTCTTCATCTTATTTTGAGGGTGCTTAGGGTAATTTTATTTCATTTGTAGCTAACTTCTCACCCAATTCCAAGTATTTAAATTCCCTCTTTCTATATTTAGGTATTCTTAATAATTCAACAAGTGGCACAGTGATTTTTATTTGACTCAATACCTAGGCCATATCACACAAAATATACTAAGGAAGAGACATACTTGGTGGAAGTGTAATAATACCTTTAGTTAGAATATAATCACTTAAGGTTTAAAGTGTATTAATTTGGGATGGATTAATATTCTTATCATTATCCTTTATAGGTGGATTTTGCTTAACCTCATTAGCACCCTTACGGATAGTAGACAATATGGGTACCCTATTTTTGGTTGGAGTACCTCTAGGCTTAGTAAATTGGGAAATAAGCATTAGTTTGGAAGCTTTAGGAATTATTGTAGTTTTATTAGCATCCCCTACCTATGTATTTGTAGGGACAATGTCTTAAGGAACATCAGCCTGATATTTTCTTCTCAAGTGATACTCTTTCTCTTGGGTAATTACTGCATTGATTAGTAGTTACTTGTCCTTAACTAATGGAATTCCCTCATTATATTTATCAATTATCATAGATCATAAAAAATTGAAATCATGGATGGGTAATTCATATTCTTATGCCATATTAATGTCATAATAAAATTTAGGAGTTGGGACACTTACCTTATCAACATCACTCCAAATTTGATCAACAATAGTATCACTCAACAATTTTATGGAGGTGGTCATCTCATTTCAAGGGATTTGGAAATTAAACATCAAAATATCATATTTAGACGTTGTAGACTCAAGTTCATCCACATCTTCATCAACCAGTTTAGTTGTATCACATGGGAATGTGGATGGAAGCACTTGTCACACCAGTCAATATATATGTCATAATTTGTAGCATTCACCTTAGCATTTAAAGGATCGAGCACCTCTTTTCCATCCCCTCTATTCTTATTTCTATCCATTTTTTTCATGTGCAGGCCTCTTTCCTCTATTATTATCTCAATTGTGGAAAGCAGACCCCCTTTATGTTTGATTAGGATTTAGACCCCTTTCTTGACTAGTAGACACATGAGGGAATCCCTTTTTAGCTTTAGCTAACTTGTACATCATCTATTTGACAACAGAGACCAAATTTTTAACAATCTTCTCAAGATTAGCAGTTTTTGTAGACTATATCTTTTTAGGATTGACCAACTTTACATCAACCCATTTTTTCATGGGCTTTCCCATAGCCTTTATGTTATTCTCAATTTGGATGGCCATATTGAATTCCAACCAAAGGTTAGTGGGATCCTTATCTCTCAAGTAGTACATAACCTTCTTGTCAAAGACATCATAGTATTTTATCAACCACATTGTATCATTGGGCTTAATTTTTTTGGGAAGCCACATCATAGTCTTGTTGAACTGAGTGTTTAATTCTTACACACACTCATTAGGATTATTTTTTTAATTTTCAAATTCAACCAAGAAAAACTTTTGATCAATCCTAACACTATCCTAAATTCTAAAAACATTTTGCATCTCTTCCCATGAATCAATGCATCTAGCAGGAATGGAATTAAACCATTTGCAAGCATCTTTCTCCAGTATGTGCACAAATAACCTAATGTGCACATACTCATATTCAACCTCATAATCTTCAATAATATTTTGAAAGGCCCCCAGATGTTGATCACCGCTCACTGCATTATTCCCTTGGAATTTTGGGAGGCATTTCCTAACTTCATTTAGGACTTCATTAGGATAGCCTTCCATTTCATCAACACTAATAGGCCTTAATTTTGGAACGTTGGAATGTAGGTCATACATTCTCATCTTTGTCCCTAAGCCTCATGATTAGTTTAATGAGAGGTTCAAGAACAAATGGAAAAGGGATATGAGGGGGTGAATGAGGTGGAGTTAGTGGATCAAACTTGGGAGGGGATTCAACTGGTTGAGAAGGAGTTGGGTAATACACGGTACTATATGTTTCAAAAAATCTAGGAGAGATATGATATTCCTCAATAATGGAAGGGTCAACAAAGATCTCAAGATTATCAGAAACTAGACAACCCTTGGCAGCTAAGCTCTACCCTTCAACAGGCTTCCAAACTTGAATCCCTCTTATTTGAGGAATAATAAAAGGAGAGATAAATTTATTTGATGGGTCACTTATAAAAGATTATCTTAGTCCTTCTAGCTTTAAAAAAAGTAGATACTAAAAACTAAAAGTTATAAAAATATTTAGAATAGGCACCAATCTTCCTTAAAACTAGAAAAAAAAATTGGAGTCACCACTAAAATCAAAATTCTAGAATATAACAGTCAACAAATTAGCAGTGATACATGCTAACAACATACTTTGATGAAGTAAATGATGAGAGTAAAAACAAAGACACTAAAATTAGAATATTATTCAAAAGGGAAAAAAAACCTTCCAATATGCAATATCAATAGTAATTTATAATAACTCAATATAAGTCAAATTGTCAAGCCTTAAAACCTCTTGGCATGTCCCTAGTGGAGTGTTGTAGCATTGACATCCAAGATAGTTTGGATGTAATAAATAACAAGCAGAGAACTTTCAACCATGAAATACTTATAGTAGCTCTCTACAAGAGTCCTTGATAATATAAGTAACCAGGACTTCTACTTAGTCCCTGGCAATAATGCTAGTTAAGTTTTGATGTTGATGAACTAAAGATAATCAGAATAACACAAATAGGTAGAGAACTTTAAAATGACCACATCTCTCTACAAGAGACCCTGATAATACAAGTGGCCAAGACTTTGACTTAGTCTTTAATAATGGTGCCAGTTGAATTTTGGTTCCTAGTTGTACATCTCTTACACTCATCCTAGCATACTAGAGATAAAATAGTAAGTAATGATGAAAAAACTGCTAGTATGTCATTGTATTTGGGGGAGGGTTTGACATCAAGATTGGACCAAATGTATAAAATCACTGAGAGGCACCTACAAAGGGTATGGTCAGCTCCTTACTACTTTTGGCTCTACCTGAACCAAGGTGAGAGGACATAATGGGTAGCTTACTCACATGGAGAGATTCTACAATTTAACCTCCATGAGGATTTTTAACATAAGGAATAGATATGACCAAGGCACAATCAAGTTTTCACACTTCACTCATGAAGGGTTGTCACATGAAATGCACAAATGCTCTAAGCTATATACAAGCTACTAAAAGTAGATGAGGAAATGATTGTAATCTTCATTCTATAAAATAGTCAATAATAGGGGTCAAATGGAAAATTGCAACACTATGCTTCAAAATAGAAAATGTAGACACATGTTATGTATACCATTTTTTATGCATTTTTAGGAAAATAACACTTATAGTATGTGAAGGGTGTATTATTTTTAGGGTAGGATAGGGTAGGACAAGTTAGATGATTAAAAAGGAGGGTGGCATGTTGGTGGTTTCCAAATAGTAGGGTATCTAGTAGTATTTTAAGACAATATTTCTTAGCAAAGATGCATAAAAACTTCAAATTTAAGATAATGGTCAATACCAAATGATCCTTGAGAGACTAAAAGATACACTAAAACTAATCTTTCAAATTCTTTTCCCTATTGAATCCATAAACTTAGGGTACCCTAATAAGCTATTCAACAACCTATCCTAGAGTAATGTAGAAAGAATTTATAATCTAAATATATGCTCAAAATGACAACTAGTAGTGAGCATAAACCTAAATATCCAATCAACAATTCTTGCAAAACATGTCACTTCACTTAATCTACAGGAAACAATACAGAACCACAAGCATTTTCATTAACTTGAAAAGAAATATTACAAACATCAATACTTCAAAATGTTTACATGGGGACAAGCTTGGTGATATTTATCTTTTGACAAGGGAGAAATAAACATGCTCTCAAAGCTTGATAATAGTTGTACAACTATAACCACCTTAGCAAGGAAGACAAAATCTACACACAATAATTGATCCCAAAAAAATTCTATGGAACCTAGACTTAGGGAAAATGGAAACCTAAAATAATGACCAACAACAACCAATGAAATGGCCAACCAACCCTTGAATATAGGATAAGACCTATATTTATACATTTTCAGATCTAGAACTATGGGTTTCAACTTTCAAAATTGCAAAGGAAACTTTCAAGTCTGCCAAGATGCTTCCAGATAGAAAATATTCCCTTGCCATGTATAGAAACTAGAAAATTAGACACTTATAGTTTTTGATGTTTGCATGCCTTGAGACCCCCTAAACATTATTAACCCTTAACCAACCCCTCTTATCCTAACCAAATCACTATTCTTCTATCACTATTCACATAGTAATATTTGAAAGTACTATTCACTATCACTATTCACTATGGGACCACTATCATTATTCATGATGACATGGCATGTGACATCAAAAGTGACATGGAAAGTGACATGAAAGGTGATATGGAAAGTGTCATGGCTTGAAAGTGAGGTGGTTTGAAGAGGGACATCATACCCCACTTGGGCCCCTCCCCGGTAGGTGACAGGGCTTGAAAGTGAGGCGGCTTGAAGGGGGACATCATACCCCATTTGGGACCCTCCAAGGTACCTAATGACATCATTAAGCACCAAATGGACCCTCCTTTGAGTTATGGTTCATTTTTACCTATGGGGTCATAATTCAACATGTGTTTTTGTCCTCATGTATAAAGGTGCCACCAAAATTCATAAGGCACTTAACCAAAGGACAAATTAGCTTGGTAGAAAGTTCTTTGGCCTCATTTAGGTCCATGCGCATGATTTCCACTCAAAATTGGACTCATGTACAAGGTGGGAGACAAGCCAACAAAGTGGTAATCCCACCACCCTTATCATTTGATTCACCCATGCACACAAATGGAGAATGGTGCCAAAATTCATGGGCTACTTAGCCAAAAGACAAATTACCTTGGTGGAAAGTCCTTTGGCCTCATTTGGGTAAATATACATGATTTTCACTAAAAATTGGACTCATGTGAAAGGTATGAGACAAACCAACAAGTTTGGAATCCCACCACCCTTATCTCCTTTGTCATTTATGAGCCCACTTGGAAAATGGTGCCATACTTCACTATTTCACTTCTTTGGCATAAGTACCCCCTCTCCTTCACCCATGGTTAAGTTAAGTTTTGGTAAAAAATCATTATTGTTGAAAGTTTTCCACTTTTTATGGAGGTCATCATCTTGGATTTTATAATAATTCAAAGAAACAAAACTCTATCAAATTTTCAAGACATCATCAATCATCTTCAACAAGCCATCCTCTTCAACATCCTCAACAAGCTTCTTCAAGGTAACCTTATATTAGTTTATTTATTTCTTGTATTCCTTTCTTTCTTTCCCTTTGGACTTTATTTTATTTACCTCCAAATCTCTTCCTTGTTATCCCATTTACCTCTTTGCCATAGTTATCCCATTTATCTTTCTACCCCATTTCCCTCTTTGTCTCATTTACCCCCATTTACCCCTTTTCCTTCTTGGCCCACGTATTGACCATTTATCCTTCTTTATTTATTTAACACATTACCCTTTACCATCTCAACCATTTTCCAACCCAAACCAAATCATTCTTTTGACCCTTATCAAGTTACCAAACCAAAACCACAACCTTGTTTTTGACTAAATTTCAGCATTTGTTGCTTTTATCTAGTCATTGTTTTAGCAAAGAATTTAACTCCTTTGTTTTAATTTTAGTTATTTTTTATTATTTACTATTTTTAGTTTAAATTTTTTGTTATTTTATGAAAATTATTTCATTTTTATTTATAAACTTAAGTGTTTAAAGAAGGTGGATTGACAGCCTCCTAGACAACTTTCACTTCTAAGATCTAGCTCACACTAGGTAATCCACCCATCTACTTATCTAACAAATAAATGTGTTTAAGTGTTTTCTTATTTGGAGGTATTTTTCCATATCCAAAGAAGAGTTATCACAAATTTTAGACTTCAACGAGTTCATGAAAACCAAGTATTCTTCTACAAACCTATTAACATAGTTTATTTCTTCCAAAATTAAGAAAAAGCAAAAAAAAAAGATAAAAACACCATCCCTAAAATATTCATTAATTTACAATAAAATCATGGATCTAACTACCTCTATAGGTAATGATGAATATTCTAAAACAAAATCTTTAATCTCATGGTGGGAGATGCCCTTCACATAATTTGAAAGGAGAATAGTCATGGTAGATGGTCAAACAAACTTTATCTTCATGTAGAACTGCCTGAAGATGATCTAGACCACTTGCTTCCACAATTGGAAACTATTGGATAGATACCCTCCCTTTCATGCATTCCATGGAACATCCTAATTCTTCTATGATTTCCTAGTAATATTCTAGATCCATGTCCCTATGAATGATCTTCTCTGGAGTGGACCTCCTTGGATTTGCAAACCTACAATATCTCACTCATGGAGGAGCCTGGGCAAACATAATAATGACAAATTTAAAAGACTTAGGTCATTTTAACTTTCTTAATTTTAGCTCCACCTTATTTTTTACATTTTGCATTTATGCATTTTTGCTTTTGTATATCTAGCCTTTTAGGGCTTCTTTCATATTTTTTAATGAAAAAATGCATTAGTTTCAACTTTTAATTTACTTAGGTAAATGTTGGTCCCTCTCACAAATTTTCCATTTAAAAATTGTCAAGTTTTTGTTAGTGGTGGAAGCCCTCACTAATTATATTACACAGGGTCCTCAAACATGGTATGCATGCCTATGTGGCACCACCATGTCACTTAGTTCACTAATATATTTTCTTCACACTGACCTTAACCTCACTTGTCTCCATAGATGGTTGAACTTTGTTGAAATGTCCATGATCATCCTACACCATTAGATCTTCTCATCTAAGCAAACGTGGACCATAGATCTATGTCTAGCTCATTGTGATTGTGACACATATCACTACCACATTCAGCCTAGACCCTTTGACAAGTCCATCTTGGTTTTCACTATGAAATCTATGTGTATGGACCAATGTAGACCATTTATCTTAATCTAAAAGACCAAGCATTATTGGCTATCTATAGGTTTAGTACCACTTGGTAGCTCCATGGGCTCTCTACATCCTACTCTATTAGTCTTGTCAATCTAATGCACTCTTTCCAAGTGGTGGTCTCACATTTGTTATGGGATTTATTGAAAATTATTAGCTTAATATGTAACGTATATCAGATTATGTACACTTGAACATGTACTATCAATCTCTAGGAATGTGCTCAATCTTTAGCCTATGATCATGTATTGACCTTTCAACTGTGCCCTCACACCACTATATATTTTTGCTCGAACAAACATGCATCATCAAATTATAATCCATAGGGTGGAGCATGATTTGTTCTTTGTGAAAAGTCATTATTACCTTGAATGTCATCGTAACACATAGAATCACCTCACTAGATCTCTAGCCTTATTGAATTATCAAACATCTGCTTGCATCATTGGATAATAATTACCTAAGCAAATGCATGTTTTTGGATCTATCTCCTTCAAAAATTAAATAGATTTTTGTTGTGCCTTAAAATTGATGTCTACATGCCTATCAAAAGATGTCTATGAGACCATCATACCTACAATTCAATAAAATTTCTTCAGGACTTTGCTTATCATATCTTTTGTCTTTAAAATTCCTACTTTCATAAACCCTTTAGTCTTCAATAATTTTGTTTCGCAACATTTCCTTCAAAATAATCCATCTTCAACATTTCATCAAGATAATTATCTCGGATAATATGTCTGAGATAATTTCCTCGAAGAATTTTGACTTCACACTTCTCCCAATAGATTTGAAATTTATCAAATCTTTTGTCATGGATAAAATGATAGCAAGAATTCAGCCTTTGGACTTTCATCTTTGTTAGGATAATTGTTTCAGACATTTTGTCCAAAAAAATTTCTCGAAGAAATTAATCTTTGCATTTTTTCCAAAGGAATTAGACTTAGCCTTTTGCCAAAGAAATTGAGTTGGAATTTTCATCTTCATCAAGACAATTGTTTCATACATTTTTCTTGAAATAATTTCCTTGAAGAAATTGGACTTAACATTTTAGATGAAAGATTTGATCTTGACACTTTTACCAAAATAAAGGACTTTTAGCAAGCTTTTTTCCATGGGAAAAATGCCCAAAGGGTGAGTTCCCTTTGGAATTTTTTTCATAGATAAAATTTATAAAATAAATAACCCTTCAAAATATTTTTGCAAACATTTTTACCAAAATATTTGAACCTAAATTTTTTTTTCTAAACAATTCACTTTGCATTTCTTTCAGGATTTTTACGCAGGGAAAATGCCTAAACGAAAAGTACCCTTCAATATTTTTTCTATAGACAAAAAGTCTAAAACAAATAAGACCTTGGCTTAAAATAATATAATTTCTTTAGACTTTTTATCTGAGACAAAAATCCTAAAGACTTTTTTCTATTGGGCATAGTGTTTGCACAAAAAACCCAAAAAGGCCTAAAGGAAGGACACATATGCCAAGTAAAGACCAAATTAAGACTTAGCCAATTTACCTGAACTTGACCTGTAATGAACATCTAGAGACAAAATTTGGGCTAAAGACTTGGGCATTCTCACTTGACAAGGGCCCCATTGCTTCAGTGCAATTTTGGTCACTAACAAGTTACAAATAAATGATATGCTTACACATGGATCACTCTCAAGAATTTGGATGCTCAAGGGGACTTAGAAATTTCATGATGATTATGGTCAGCTATGAGCACAAAATATGGAGAGAGATGTCATGATCTAGGGAACTTGATGAAATTTGTAACCTAGGAACTAGAGGATACACATCAAATATTAAATATTCTAACATTTTTTCATTAGTCACATTATTTGATTAAATAAAAACCTAATATTGAATACACATCTAAAAATAGAAAAAAAGATCAAATTTCATAAATAATTAATGATTGATGTCCAAGCTTTGATTTTCTCCCTTTTTAAACTTTAAAATAAAATTGTACTTTGAAAACAACCTTAGGATTATGCACATTAGATCAATATTAGGATTCTTAAGGTTGATATAGACCATGAATAGATATTTTTTAATAATAATGGTTCCCTATTTGAATTCTAAAAATGGGGTGTGTTAGGGCACAACGAGATGCATCTTGTAAGTTAATTATTCAAAATTAAGAGTTAGTTATATCATGTCATGTGTAAAGATAACATCATGTCATACCATTTGATTATGTGGAGACTATGTCATCATTATAATACATGTGTCAATCAATTCATGTATGTATCATATGGATTGCAAGGCATGTAATTGGTCATGTCTAGATACATATATCAATTAACTATGTATTAGAAGTGTAACTGAGTATGATTATGCAGTAAAATTGCATGATATATATCATGACACCCTTCAATATCATAAATTTTATAAAACACAATGTTAGTGTCACACATAGGCAAAGGGCCACATACAAGGGCATAAAATGTCACAACAAACAAGCCCAAGGGCCACAGGTAAGAGGACATAATTTTTTTGAAAATAAGGGACATAATGGATGTCTCACTAAGCAAGAAAAAGGGCAACACATAATAGTCACACACTAAGTAAGATATCACACAAAATAACATCAATGAAGCATATAATAAGGAACTAGTCTACACCATCCAAATGTATCAATATCACATCATAGTATAATGACATTTCATGTATCAGTGTGTAATAAATTATTAACTAGAAAGGCATGTGTAATAAATATATGTGGACCAACATGATACCAATGTTATATTAAGATATAATTTGTAATAGTTGAACATGTGGAATAAGATGCCCCCATTATAGACATGGCCATTGGGTAGAGGTAAAACCAACATATGTGTGTCCATATGTAAATTGTATATCCTACATAACACTTAGATACCTATGAATTACATGTGTGTATGTATAAAATATGCCATCTACCAAACATGTGATAAATAACATATGTAAATAATGTAAACTAACAATCATGTCATGCCTAGTATTGATTTTGGATTTTTTGAATGTTTGAATATTTTTATATTTTTTATTATTTGATTTTTTTGTGGAATATTCAAAATTAGGAAAGACTAGACAATCATCCACTCAGTGGGAAGGCCATGTGAATTTCCTATATCAAGAAGTGGAGGGATAATCTATCATGTTTGGGAGGCATAGATTGGGGATAAATAATATAATGATTGGGAATCATGTGGAGTACCATATCTATCATGCTCAATGCTCATATAAATTTGGGTATGATGAGTGGTTCAATACAATTTAGGACTTTTTGGTATTTTTTATGTAGTAGGAGGGTGTTTTGTAGTTTGTGTTCACTATGAAACATGTTGAACTACCTATGATGTTGAATGAATATGTACTATATAATATGGAGACCTTTATGGTCTATGAGTAAATTTATGACAAAATGTATTTGGAATAACTATAGGTATAGATTATTCCTTTATATGTGTAAAAATTGAGTTTGTATGTTGATATCGGATAGGTGTGATCCTAAATATGTGTATTTCCCCTCTCTAAAAAATGGTCCTAAATATGTGTATTGATATTTTATAAATAATTTCTTGAATAGGTGTATCAACCATTCTCAGTGGTGGTTGGGGTGGAGGAGGATCTATCACTAATTTTATAAGATACTCATACCATACTCTTGAAACTATGAGTACTATTTATAGTGCATGTACTTTATCAATCCATGTATTTTATATGGAATTACACAAAGTATTTACATCCATGTGTGTCCTAATAACATGTTGAACACACCATTACTATGTTACACTAGTAATTAGAAGGATATTATAGATGACCCCATTTGAAGATGGAATACTATACATCCCAAGGTACTATGTCTTTGTCTATAAAATCCTTTAAATAATTTTTTTATATCTTCTAAATCTTTTCACATGTATCCAAAGATTGGAGAAGTGTCATTATGCAAATTTTCTCACTTAAGCAATTGTCAATCATAACATTGTATATAGGTTATTCCTCGATGTAGGCTCAAATGAATAAGGCATGAAAATATGAATTTTTTCAACTATATTGATTTCATAAAAGGTGATCGTGGGGCATTGAGATGAAGTATTCCTAAGTGTACCAATGATAATATCTAGTGGATTATCATATGCCACCAATGGAAGATGCATGTTGTATGTATAATGTACCTCTAAAGTGTCCTTAGTTTCTATAGACTCATGTTTAGGAAAAATATCTATAAATACTTTAAACTTTTGATTTCCATTTTGTTGCATTAAAATCAAAATTCCTCTATAGGAGTGCCCAAATCAATTTTTTTTCCATCTATGAGGTCATATATCTTTTTCCTTAGCTTGAAACATCTAGTTTTGGAATGTCATGCAATCTAATGATACTCACAATATGAATTTCCATCATAATTTCTTGGTTTATGGATGTTTAGTTAGACATATTATGGAGGAATTAGTGTAACAAAGTTACACTCAAGAAGCTTCATTGGTATCACATGAGGAGGTGACGGCAATCCTAAAAACTGCGTCTTTTGTGGAGCTATCAATTATAACTAGTTTGTAGGTTATGACACTACATTTATTTTAGCATTTTCCTCATTCTTGTTATCACTTTATTTGAACTTATAATTTGGTTTTGAAACTTAATCAACTAAGTAGTCATAAGATTTGATGTATACTTGATTTTTTTTAAATAAATTAACATGACTTCTCTACCCCTCACTATATGGAATAAGTCATCAAATGATTATGAAATTTTGAATTTATTTGATTTTTAGAGTGGTGAAATTATATTTATTTGAATATATCTTAAAATTTAATATCAATAATAAAGTTGGTCATCTTACCTAGCATGGTATTGTATCAAATCATATAATCATTAATTGGTTCATTAGATCATTGATTTAGCTTATATGTCTATGCATAGGATAACTTCTCATTGGTGTTGATGTAAAATTTCACTAGAAATTGGTCATCCATTGGGTTAAATTCTCTTAAAAATTGACGGGGTGAACCTAAAACTAAATCAATACATAGTATTTACAAATTATTTGAAATAACTTAGTTAATAATTTGTAATTATATGCATAGTCCAAGCAAGTTACATGGAGTGATATAATGTGTTACTTGGGATCACATTTACCTTCATATAATGGGATATTGTGAGCTAAAAATCATGTGGGTAAAAGTTAGGCTGATATCTTAAGGGCTAATGAGTCATGGATAAAGGCATGTGAATCCAAGGCATGGATAGCTCTTAATGCACATTGATCTAACTGCAACAACTTGGTATGTAGAGTTATAATAACTTGATTATAATAATTTTAATTAGGTGAGGTTTGAGATGGAATATGTGTAATAATCATGGGAGGAAGGAAGGTTTTATATGTAGGGATAGGCATAAAATATATTGAAGGCCTCATGTTTCCCCCAATTTTTTGGCATATGTCATAGAGGTCACTGAAGGTGTAGTCATGGGGAGATTATTACTAGTAGTGGTTTAAATACCTAATGAATAATATTGAGATAAATTTTTATTCTCATCTCTTTCTATATATAACATTCACTAATCTGATGTGGATTCATGTTAAGATATTTAATAATATTTTCACCCTCTAAGGAATATTGTTGATCTTTAGTGGTTGTTTCATTAGTCTCAATATTCATGATAATTGCATTGATATGGTGAATATGATTTGTTTTACAATTCATCATAGGAATAAAAAATGGAATTATGTAAGCCCTTTGGCATCTAGTAGTAACAGTTTACATCTCAGATTAGATATTGTAACAACAGATTTGGAGAAAGCCTTGGGATATTTCATTGGTAACTAATATAATATAAATATATCCTTATTATATTTCATGTTCATCAATACATTTTAAATTGTGTAGATTAAAGGATTAGATGATTCTAATTAAGATATAAATTTGAAATGTAATTAAAGTCATAAGATATGGAATTCAAGCATACATTTGAATTTAAAAGACTAATATTAATTCTTCTAATTTGATAAGGGAATGTGTTAAATGTGGAAATTAATGTAGATATCATGCTACTTATATTTTATATTTTAATTTTTGAAGTTATGATTGTATTCTATAAATGAAAATCAGGGATAATTAGGCTTATGTTTTATTTGGTTATGGAACTGATTTATTATTTGCACTAGGTCAGTTCTATAAGATAGGGTTAGTATCTCTAGTGTATATAAACCTTATATAAAGTACTAACCTATTCATAAGTATGAAACAATGAATTCATAGTGACCTTTAATCATCTTTAATTTTTTTTGTTTACAATCTCGAACCCTGATGACGTGTAAAAATACAAAAATTAACCTCCTTTGCCTTGAAACCATAGATGTGTTTATGAGTTATATAAACCTATAAAAATGATGGAAGTGTAGTGGGTTGATCTAAACCTGATCACCCATGACTAATGATTGGAAGCTACCTATGTATCCAATACACAAAGGAGAGAAACCAAGCCACACATAGTTCTCTCACCTAGTGTGATTATGAAATTATAATCCTTCACTATGTGTATGCAACTAATGATTTTTTTTTAATTTAGATATGCTTGTTTTGAATTGGATTTTGAGTGATTCAGACTTGGATTATGACTACTCCTATTGAAAAATTTTAAATTTTAAAAAAATAAGGGATATTTGCTCTATGTGTAATAGTTTATACATGTATATAAGATAAATACCAAGTAAATTTTGAATAGGACCTTACTATCTATACATGGATTAAAATAAATAATTATTCACATCATCAACACATTAAACTTATGATATAACACTAAATATGTATTTTATAATATAAAATATCTATTACTGGGAGTGGGTCAATTCTGATGAGATTGGTTAGTATCAATTAGTGGTACTTACCATCCTCTTAGAACTAAACTATGTATAAAAAGACTACATTCAGAGTTTGGAGATATTTACGAAGGACATTTAATAGGATTGAAATAGATAGTGAGATTATTATGGGTGTATAACAATATATTGGAAGGCTTGAATCATAAGATACCATACTAGTGTGAGAAGATGGAAAATTAGGACCTTATTTGAGTGCTCAAGTCATGCATGGTAAATGTGTGTCAAGATTATCATTTTCAAGTACCAAAGACCATATTTTAATATCTAAAATTGCATATATGTTTTAAATTTGAGCACCAAGTATATTTGTATACATATACTTTATATGGGAACCCATTTAAGTCCTGTAATATAATACAACTTATTGATCAACTTGTCTTGTTAGCTCCATAAAAGTGGTAATGTTTATAATTATCATATCCTCCCCAAAAGATATTATATAAGTTACTAGAGTTTAACCTTATATGTCTCTCTCCTAAAAAATAGGTTGATATGGGTAGGACTCTACCTAAGGGATATAATGATAGTGCATATTGTGTTTACCATAAATGCATATGAGACTCTATAAATAGATGCTTGGGGTTAAAACATAAGATACAAGATATAGTGGATAATCATACTATTGAGATCAACAATATTATTATATTTATGCATAATTTGGGTATAAATCCCATTATTAAAACTTTATAGACAATTATAAAATAAATGCAAACACATCTTGTAATCAATCTAGACAATTTACAAGTTATTATGACTAATGTAAATACACAACTTACACATAGTTAGGTAATTTATGTTAGTGATGATATATATTATACAAAATCTTACCACTTTTTATATTTAGACACAAATATTTTTGGTAAATCTAGTACTCTTCAACCATAATAGAGACATTCATACCAATTAATGTAGATACTACATATGAAAATCCTAGTGATGAGGCTATTCTTTAGATAACACATAATCTATTGTATATATTTACTTGATTTATTATTCCCTCTATTCTTATATCTTGACATAGATGTGTGCATATGATTTTTCATATGATCATTCTTCTATCCCTTAGATTCATTTCACTTTGAACTTTCTTTTTTATTTTTCTTATCCTAATCCAAACATCCAAGACATTTATCTAATAATGGTGAATTCTTCATGGCATTTTCATCCCATCAGACATTACTTGTAGCATACTACTTTCTCACGCTTGCATATTGATTATATATACTCAATATGGCCTAAATTGAGTTTACATGACCATATAGATTTATGTCTACATATTACATGAGCATGTAGATTAATTCTTACCCACTGGGGGAAAGTACCTCCTACCTACACATATTTTAAGATACAATCTTAAAATTCACATATATAGTGGGGATATATTTCTTGCCTTCACTTCTTCCACACTTACATTTTGATACACTTAGTGCAAATTATACCTTCACATATGATATGTATTGTTTAGATCCCTCCCATTCTTCTATTTTAAAAGAATTAACACTTGGCCTTGCTGGACTATCTAGATTGTATTAAATTTAAAAATATTCAAAAAAAAAAATTAGGACCTATGAATGACTATTATAATTGGTGTATACTTTTCATATATGGTGTTTATCTCATTATAGTAGAATATTCACCTGCATTTAGCAATATACATCTATTATTTGGTACATCTATTTAGGTGACATATTTATATGATCATTACATTGATCATAGTGAGATATCTTTGATTGATTATACATGCATTTCCCTTACTCATACTACTTAGAGTGTTATGTGGATGTTATACTTTACCATGGTGATTACAAACATTGATAATGTAGACTATATTTGATTGTTATTGTTGCTTGTTACATTGTGTGACCATTTTATGTTACATTACATGCCTTTATGCCTTTTTATTTACACTTTTGTATGATGTGATGCTTGAATGTTTATTTTATTGTGTGTGGCTCTTGCCTTGTGTGACATTTATTGTTCATTGTAAGCAACTCTAGCCTTGTTTGAAATTTGATTATTCATTGTTTGGGGATATTTCCTTGTGTAACATTTCATGTTCATTGAGTGTACTACATGTGACATTATTTGTTCATTGAGTGTACTATATGTGACTCTTCTTCTATGTGGCATTGATTTATATTGTGTGTGATTCTATTTTTTGTATCATGGCCATGATGTTATGTGTATATGTGTGGATAAATATAATATTTCCTTATGAGCTTGTGGTGTCATGATCCATATCATGTATCCTTCTTCTTATGTGTAGTTCCATGATCTATATCATCCATCTTCCTATGTATATTATTATTCAGTGTGTATATTTACAATGATTACTATTGGATGTTCAGTTTCTATAGCCATATTTGCATGACACTTGTATTCCTCAGGATACATGTTTCCTATATGATTTAATGATATAATCATACTATGATGACATATTATCATCAATTTATCACATTATTTTCATGCTTACATAATTTTATATAAAATTATACATATAACTCTTTTCTTTTGAGATGAGTAATTCATAGGCTACATTCCTCTTCTTAAAACGGGGGTATACTAGTGGGCTTGACATAGAGATTCAACACTCCATAAACATCTTTTAATTTTTTTGATAGATTATAGGGTTCATAGATTGTTATTTGGTTGTATTATAAGATTGGTTTAGGTTATGGGATAATTATAAATGAATAAATACATACATATTACAAGATATTTGGGGGTATATGTATTGCATATATAGACATTTTACATGGACATGAGTGACAAGTTATTAAATTTATCCTATTGGGGGATTAGGGACATAAAGATTTATGAAATTTTTTATCGGATTGGGATAGTTGGATCAGATTATGGGCCATAGATTTTTATTATGCATGTAATTTTTATATTTTCAAATTGGTACTAAAGGAACTAAAGTTATAATTATGAATATAAAACCCATATTTAGTGGTTTATTTTATCTATTTAGATGTACATATGAACCTTGTATGGGGTTACACCTTTATTAATGATCCTAGTATGAGACTCCACCTTTTCCATATTAAATCTATTATACGTTCAAGATCATTAAAATGAGAGTCTAATTAATAACTTGTGTCCCTCAAAGAACCTATCCATATTCATGAGAGTCAGATAATTTATCTTCCCAACCCATGTTTTACACATTAACACTTGCCTTAGGTCACAATAACCCAAGTCTCCAATTCTTTAGAAGGAAGCATGGTTTATGTACTTACAAGTGTATTCCTTCATTTCCATTAAAATTTTAAATGTGCCATTGATATATTTCACATAAAATTTCATATTAACATGGACATATAATTTTTCATGTATCATTACAAGTTTTCATGAAGCAAGTTGGATAATTTGTGCCTTCTTCCAAATAAAAGTGGGGTTACACACTAAGGTACACAATTTTGTTTTCCTTTTACTCTATAATTTTAAATTATATAATAAAAGGGGATATTTATAGACACATAGATATACTATTAGACATTTAAAAATGTAATTATTAACCTATCATTACCATACATGACTTATGCATACATATATGACTCCTTTCTAAATTCCTTCCTACCTATTCACCTTCTATGGCCACACCTTCCCTATTTTCTATTAATAACATAAAATAATTTCATAGTTTATGGCTAATATGATTATTATCCTAATTATACTATATCATGATTAATATATCATTATTTATTATTTTTTGTATGCCTCTAGTCATTCTCAGATGTCTCTAGTTTACTAAAGTCATCCACCTATATAATATCTATCCTCATAACTTTTAATGATCATTTTCATAAATTCAAATCTTTTTTATGGGTCGGTATACACATTTTTCATGTCAATGGTATAAAAATTTACCTAAAGAGTTATCTATTTATACAAAATATACGTAATCCTAATCCTATCTAGGAATAATCTATATATCACTTACCAAGAAGACCTCTATCATCTATGCATTGAGAGGAACAACCCTAAAGCTTTAAAAATTAGAAAACCTCACAAGATCAAGCCCTAGACAATTTAGAATCACCCAAGGCAAGTCAATTTTGCTTATTTTCAAGATTTAAAATCCAAGTTGTAGGTTGTATCCATACTAAAGGAGAACTATTACATAGATACACCTAATTGGGAGAACTACATGTAGTTTTAACCATATTTAGAGTATTAAAAATGTAGGCAAAACTCAAGCTCTCAAGGAGGGGTGTTTGGGGTCAGCTAAAACCATATTTCCCGTTTATTTTTTCACATAAATCTAGTGTCAAAAGTGGAGCTAAATTTTCAAACTGAAGGAGATAAAGTTATGGACTTATGTATAGTACTGATCTTCTAATATTGTCTAATATAATAGTTTAGAATAAGGTTCACTAATCTATGTCAAAATAATTTAACACATCTTATAGTGACATTTTCATTACAAAACAAAAAACTCTAATTTTCCAAAGATGTCCATAATCTACTAGACCCATCTAGATAGGTATAGATGGTCAATTTGTAGATCTAAGTGACTCATTATTTAGTTTCTATCCTTATTTCCACATGTACATAGTCTATGTAGACACTCAATTTTGATACAATCTCATTCAAAATATAAATTTTATGTAACTTTGCTTATTTGGACTATTGTTGATGAATTAATGGCTTATTGACATGTCTCATTCTAAGTCTCAAGTTTCTCTCTCTTATTTGTCATTCTTATGCCTTTTATATTTCTATATTATTTTCTCATGTCCACCTTGGGGATCCCTAATTTTTGTTATAATTATTTATCTGTGTGTTTTGAGTCTTTTGGAAAAGTTTGCATTACATGGACAAAGCCACATTGTGGTCCTATCTAAGTAATGTGGAATTGTACAAGTGTAACGTACAAAATATTTTCAATTTTATATTTTATTAATGTTCTCTTTTATGAGAATTAATATTTTAAAATTAGTTACTTTGTGTATTGATAATCCCCAAATTTAGAATCAAGATATTTATGTAATAGAAAGTCATGTTAGGAGCTCAGGGTTAATTTTATATCATTATAAAACTATACAAAAGTTTATATATACTGAGTTACTTATTGATCTATAGATTCTAATGTTTAATAAATCATTCTAATGATTGTGTCAAGGGTATTCATACGCAAAAGAGAATATAGTTTAGAATTTATAATTACACACACACACACACACATATGGGAGGGAGAACTACATAGACCTAAGGTCCATTTGGGATATGTAGGGAACATTTAGATTACATAGGGTTTTATGAGGGTAGCTCAGCTATTCCCCTAACCATATTCCACCTTTTGTAATTTGATATATATATATGATCTAGGGTTTGAGTTTTGTATGTTTTCCATGCAAAAATAAGGACACATTATTAATTAGTAAACCTTCATAGATAGTCGCAGGTACCCATATCAAAAAAAATTAGGTGCACATTCGACCAGGGCATGGCCACAATCAACAGACAAGGCCACAGTGTGACCTTATCCTCCTTCTGGGAACTTGTCCCAACACAGTTTGAATCCCCATTTTTAGATGTTATTTTGAGCCAATTTCCAAACACATTAAGCTAAACAATTAGTATAATACATGTTTTAGGGAAGTTTGCATAGTTTTAGGTCTATTTAATATTTTTAATTAATCTCAACTTCTATAATTTATGTGTTTTATTGTATTCTACTATATATTATTTTATATCAATTTCAATAGTTTAGACCTATTAGTTTGATACATTAAAATTAAAATAGATTAAACAGTCTTAGACCCAAGCATAAAAATAACAAGCTAAGTATGATAGTCTTCTTAGTTATTTCTAAAATAGTAAATTGTAATTGAACATCTACTTATACATTCAGATTTTCTTAATTTAGACATATCTTAGACAATATAAATATTTAAAATTTTCACCTTATTTAGACTCAATAATTAAAAAATTATTTAAAATAGTTAGACAAATTACAATACATTGGTTTGCCTTTTGCTAATCATTGAGGTTTTTTATTTTTGATATTTTTTCAATCTAAGAACATAAAAAATATCAAGATAGTTTTAATATTATTTGGCTTAGCATAGGTGCCAAAATATTTTTTTAGGGGAAAATAAACTTTGTTTTACACATGATTAGAATAATATATTAGGAAATTGATCAAGGATTTCTATTAGAACCAAAATAAAATAGTCCTTAAATTTATGGATTAACTTCCTATCACTTTTGATCATGCATTTCAATTATCCCATTTTTACCTTACCACTAGAACAAGTAATAAGATTAGATAAACCTAGAATATGCATGCATTTTTATTTGAATAGATTTGGAATAAATGAATCAAATCAATTACTATTGAACACATGTTATTCAAATTAGTTAAAAGTAATTATTTATTTATTTTTTAATTTAATTGAAATCCATTTATCTATACTTAATTTTGGCTAAACCATACTCACTAACACCTTCATAGGGATATTTTCAATGATGTGCTAGATATAAATGTTATAAATAATTATATGGTTTATTCCACTAGATATAAAATGCCTTATCCAATATTATATTTGGATTTATTTATCTCAATCCATAGGTTATTTATTTTTGATATTTTTTCAAACCCTTATGTGCTTGTATATTGTGTAACTTTCATATTTTAATTTTATGCCAGTTAAATTTTATCAATCTATGATTAAAAATAAAAATAATACCATGATTAATTGTGGATATAATGATTTAATTGAAAAACATTTGGTTAACTATAGATATTACTTGAGAAATAAGATGGTATCTAAAATAATGGCATTATTGTTTCTTTAAAAAATATAATTTATGTTGTAAATGATGTATCTTTATATGAGATTGGTGTGAATTATATCAAGTTGATAACTCATGTGAAGTAGATAATGATTAAGAAGCTTGATTAGATTAATAAGATAAAATTGAAAATATTTGAAAATATGACATGGAAAACCCTAAGGAAATATATGAACTAATGAAACTATTAGAAGAAGTAGCAAGTCAAAAGATAGATTTTTCATCCAAAGGTTTAGGATAAAGTTTTAATTGAATAAATATCGTATAAGGTATATAATGGATATATGAGTGATCATAATCATGGATATGCCATTTTTATTTAGGTTCTTAATAGTCAATGTCAAATCCAATCAATGCAAATATAGTAAATTTGAAATATAAATTGAAAATATGATCATAGGAGAAAATACATCTGATGGTATGCAAACCATATTTTTGTATCTAGCAACTAGAAATACAATATGCACCCACATTATTACACATTATTAATCAATCTATTATTTATATTAAGTTATAATGTAACTCAATTAATTTTATTTTTCAAGGAAGAAAATTATTTTTGTTTGGCTAAGCTTGTTGCCTTCATTTTGTTCAATTTTCTCAATCTTGAACAATCTAAATGTAAAATATTTGGATATATGATTTGTTTTGAGAGAGATTGTAAATAATTATCTATAAAATCACTCCTCCAAAAATAAATATGCATGCCTATGATATATTCAAAAATCTTATAAGTCTTTACAAGTGCTTAAAAAACACATGTATGTAACTATAGAAAAATATCATCATATAACAATCAGTAGTTTTATATGAATATAAGTGTTTTAGAATGAGGGAAAAATATATGCCACATTATGAATAGTATAATATATTTAAAAAATAATTTCCATGTGAAACTTAATATAATAAATATCATCATGTAAATCATAGTAGTTGTGTGCATCCTCGTATGAAGAAGAGATCGTGAGGGGCCAACAATATGCCCATATGTTTGACTATGATGGAGAATGAATTTATACCTAAATGTAATCTAGATATGTGTAAAATATATATAATAGTATGCTCAAGGATATAATCAAGGGTATGATGCCCTCATTTGAAAATAAAGGTAAGGAAAAGTATTATGCCCCAAAATGGAAAGATGTATCATTTATATAAATCATCATGTGATTATATGTATGAAATAATATGTCATTTTATGATATATTCAATATAAAATTAATAGGTAAATAGGTGTGATGATATTCCATATGTATAATATGTATAAATCAATATATCTCATGGATAATATATGGGTATGATTACTCTAAGGAAAATTTGTAAGTAGAGATATGATCAATAAATCTCACAATCCCCCTAAATGTGTGTGTGTGTGTGTGCATGTGTACGTTCATGAACATATGTGTGTGTATTGTTGAGAGAGTAATGATATTAAAATTCCATCATTAGCATAATATATAACAACTAAATAATTCTTGAGGAATGTGTGGGTTTTATGCCCTTGATGGAGAAATTTATACTTGTGTATATATGAAATAAGTGCATGAAGTTCATTAGATTTTTAAAGGGTTTTTATTGTAATGTAACTAATTATTATTCCAATGTTCCAAGTTTCTTTGTAACAATGAAAATATCTAGTCAATTTAGTTTTATTTTTCCATTATGTTCTTTATATGCATTTGTACACTTCTAATTTTATTATACTACCAAGTCACCAATATAAAATTACATTTATTTTATATTTTTATTATACACTTTATTTAAGTAATTATGATTAATTCCCAAATGATAAAGGGCATATATGTTACTTCATCTAGCATTTCTATTTGATGTAATCATTTTTATTAATATTTATTTTCATCAATATTGCCTTTAAGAGATAACCATAGGAAAGGAATTTATAGATCAAGGCAGATTAATTCTTCCATGACATCAAAATAGTAATAGCAGGTTACCCCCATAAATTTATTGACACTTGTATGATAATCCCACAAGGCATATAAATCTTAGATAGGCCAATCTTCACTATGTTTAATAACATTTTTTCTTAAGATGTTCACAATTATATTTTTTTTATTGGTAAAAGATAGGGTTTTTTGAATTAGACACCCAACCCTATATAATAAAATTCAATAGGAGAGGGGTCTAGAAACCTAGATAAATCCAAGATAAGCTAACTAAGATCCTGCAGGTTGAAGAGACTAAACAACAACAAAATAGTAGAAAAATAGCAATAAAATTGCTAATCTTTTTTATTACCAAAAACCTCCTCGAAATTTTTGGTATTTGCCTTTAGGTCTTTGTCAAATGTTTAACAATTAATGATGGATTTTACCTTTCACTTCTTTTCACCCATTTCACTTGTATTTTTATTAGTCAACACCTCAAACTTATCAATCATGTCACTTAATAGTCCTTTGAGAGATTCAATACCAACTATGTTATTCTTCATTGTTGCTTTACTTACCACAAAAAGAAACTTTATGTTCTCTCTTTGTTCTTCATTATCTTTGCCAGAGTGTCCATCTTGTCTTTAAACATTTTTAGTTAAGGATTTACAACTAAGAGATCATATGTGTTCTTGAGGTTGTTGAATTCCTAGTGTAGCTTCTTTACTTGATCGCTAAGGGCCATATGGTCTCTAAACAACCACCTAATGAATTCTTTTTACATATCAAGATATTTTGATATTTTTTCCTCCTTATTTTTCTTTTTAAATAAGTCCCCAATAAGGTCAAATTATATGTTTGTATTATCTAGAACTGATGCTTCAAGTTGGGGATCCACTTTCCCTTTTTTTTAGAATCTTTAGCAAGTATTTCCTCACCTGGTTTCATTTATTTGAAGCAAAATATAATGGCTTTATTTGTAATGAGATTAAATCCCTCCACTATATCCTCCATCTTATCTTCCATAATTTCCATAGGATTATCAATAATTATGACTTCATAGTTGTAGGAATCCTCTTTGCCCAATCCCACTTTCAAAGGATTAGAATTACTCCTTAACCTATGTTTAATTTGTTCTCCCTCATGAGTGGGTTGAAAATGAATTGATTGGGTTCCCTTTTTCTTAGTTTTTCTAGTAATCTAAGCCTCCTTCACTTCCTTTGAAATGGGTTTTCCACATTTTTTTTGTGGCTTGCTCTCCTTCTTGTATGGATTAGGTCTTCCTCCCCCTATGAAATGTTTTAGACCCTTATTGATCCCTTTTAAATATTTATAGACCAAAAAAATCATAGCTTGATGAAGAGGTTGTGATATTTTTCCCATTTTGTCTTCAAAAATAGATATTTCAAGGGAGTGAAGCAATTATAAGGGGAGACTGATTAGAACATCATGACTAAAATAATTAAGAAATATAAATGATATAGATATACTACCTTGTATCTTCCCTCTAAGGTGATGTAGAGCATTATTTTTTTGGCTACCTCTCCATAAGGTTGTGTAATGATTTCCTAATCAAACCCATTATGCAGGGGAGTGAGCTCCTCTCCATCCTGTATAAATTTATTTTTTCCTCGTAATAGTTTCTACCAATTTTGAAAATTTTGGTGACTTCCACTTTAAAACTGTGATTCAATAAATTATATCCTTTATAATTTTAATTTCAACCCCATTTATTTCAATGATCATGTTTTTCCATCCTTTGATGAACATTTTAGACACTTGTTCATCATATCCTTCAATACGCTACATGAAGTTGGTCATACCTTCTTGTTTCAAGATACTCCAGAGTTATTCATTTTCCTTAATGCTATTTGGCATGATAGGTTCTATTATGCATAACTTTCCTCTCATCTCTTCTTTGTTCTTGAAGATAAACAACTTTCTTGTTAAGAAGATGGGAAAAAAGCCATATCAGTACATTTATTAATGTGCTCTCTCTTGGAGTCCCTACCAATTTGAAGTGTGTTATCATCATAATGAAGCCAAATGGGATTCAAGCTTGATAAATCCATCATACGCATATAGCTATGATTTATCATTATTACCATTAAAATAATTATGATATAATTATTTATGCTAATATTTTATTTATTAGGATACACCATGGGTAAAATCATTGAACTTCAAGGTAGAATTCTGCATCCATCCTTAGATGGATTGTTATAGGCAACTCCTTGTTTTTTAATTTTTTTAACTTGGGAGAGTTTACCCCTTTATTTTCAAACTAATTAGATGTCTAGTTACCTTCCCTATATGAATGTTGAAAGGTAAGTTCTTCAAAGGTTTCAGAGAGTAGTATAGCTTCCTCCATGATTTGTTTAATGCTCCAACCTACCAATTTTTTCTTGGAGAGGATGTTGATGACATTTAAATATTCACCTTTAAATAAAATATTATTGATCTCAAGTTCATTATCTAGCCTTAATCCCCACAAGGTAGCTAAAAAATCTACCTAATGGTTGGTTTGAACACCCATCCCACTTGCATAAGTAGCTATGAAATAGGCTCTCTCATCCTTTAGGACTCATCCTCCCCTTAGAAGTTCCTAGGTTCCCCTTGGAAGCCTTGTCAAAGTTAAGTTTCACCCAACTATGTGAATTGGATCTCCATTTAGTGTTTTTTATAGCTTTTTCTCTTTGATCAACGCCTATTCCATGTTGAACCTATACCTACTAATTGAAATATATCTTGGTCTCCTCCTTCGGCATTCTACTAGGTTTGGATAGAGGCTTAACATAGTAGTTTTCATTTATCTTTTCAAGAATCAAATCCCCTACCCTTTCACTTGGGAAGTTCTTAGCCCTGAAAACTCTATTATTCCTTTCCTTCCAAATACCCCAAAAAATATGGGTTAAAGCTAGATTACAAATGGAAATAATTTGATCATTGATAAATGTAGAGATGGTCCATGCCCACCATAGTTCTAAAACTGAAAGTGGATGAACCCAACTAATTTTAAATTCATCTAATACTAGGCTTCAAATTTTTTGAGCAAAAGGGCATTAAATAAAAATATTATTATTGGTTTCATTATCTTGCTCACAAAGTGAACATATGTTCACAATTATATTATTTTTAACTTCATCTTGAACATTCTTTCATGGAAAAAAAGAGTAAAAAATGTATGTTGAATATTATGTTTAGAAAATAAAAATTGAACATCTTATTCCTTTAGATTAAACTATTATTCATAATAATCAAAGACAAAAGGTCAAATCTTGATATGTTTCATTATAAATGTATTGATGTCATTACACATGGTAAAATATAAAGGAATTTACTCAACCCAATTGGTAATTTTTTTGGAAGTTGTAATAATGAACTTTTGACATTTTGATGATGGTGGATTAAATTTTCCAACTAGGTTGAATCCCAAAATACAAAAATAGCCAAAGAGACACAATAGGTTATAATTCTTTGGATGGTGCACGAGTTAAATTAATTTGTCATGAAATTGATCTCAAATATTTGAATATTATTGGATATATTTTTTTCATTGAATTCCAATAGTAACCCATTCTTAATAGTTTACATGACATCACTTTTCTAATAAAATTCAACAACATTCTTGATCATGAACCTCTTAAGGAAATTTTGCATTCATCTTCCAAAGGAATATAATTAATTGACCATTAAATATTATCTTAAAAAGAGTGTCACCAATTATAACATATTAATTGGAATATTTTCTCAATTTTATTTTTTTATTTTGTGAAAAAATAGCGGTCATATTCTTATCAGATAAAAAATTATATATGTTGATATATTCCTTTGGGTTATTAGTGTTACTATCAATAAAGAATAAATATAACCCATTTAGAGATGGTAGTGAAATATTTCATTTCTATAGTCTTATAACAGTAATCATAACATAATGATTGATAATATTGATAAGGATGATGGAAAAGCACTAATCATAACATCAACATAGGTTTATTCTAGGAATGTTTTCAATTTCAAAGTCATCGAAGTAGGAAATTACAAAACATGAAATATATCAATAGGGAATTTGTTTTTCTTCATTAGTTTGAAGAAAAACATATCACTTGATTGATGAAAATTTGTGAATCACCATAAAATTTTACATATTTTATCTTTAAACCACAAGAGGCATGTAAACATAGAACCAAAATGTCATACTCGGTCACATTATTGGTACATTTAAAAAATCAATTGGTATGTGAGGTTTCACTAATACAATTCAAATCTTAACATGTTAAGTAATTATTAACCCATCAAAAGACATAGTCCATGTATTATTCACAATTTTACACATAATAAACTTATATCTAAAAATGTTGCTCACATGAGTATATGCTAATAAGGGAGTTGCAAAGAGTTGATCAAAAATAATTTTCCATTTCATCATTTTTTGTTGTATAAACTTAAGATAAATATTTTTAAGTATAATGATGATTTTATATATGTGTATAAATAGATAAGGATTAGACATTATATATTTCAAAGGATCAATAATTTTAAATATATAAGAATCTATATTAAACATGTAATATGTATGTATGTAATATATAAGTTTCAATTTAGCAAACACAATAGCTAATCACAACTTGTCCATTGAGTTACATTTATTTTTGAAATCAATTAATGTTTGACTAATGCAACAAATAGATCTATATGTGCATCATCATATTGTGATAATAATCTACCCAAGGCATGCTTAGTGGAAGCTATGTATAGTACTAGATGATATCAGGGGAAGGGGCATAATGATTGGTAGAAAATATAGATATTATTTAATTACATGAAAATATAGATATTATTTAATTACATAAAAACAATTTTGAAAATTTTCATCACATTCATATTTCATACCTTCACATTATAATCTATAAAATGATGTAATTTTAATTAGTTAATTGAGATATAAACCATTGAATGATTTAAAATTACATTATAAGATTCTAAGTTGTTTTAATCCCATGGTCATAGCTATATCAACAATGGATTGTAATTTATGAGGATCAACCTAAATATTTCATTATGAGATAATAAACCTAATGAATTTTTAGATGTAATGCCAAAGACACACTACTTAGTATTTAACCTAAGAATGTATTTATAAAATTTATAGAACATTTTTCATAAGTATTTAACATCATATTCACCTTTATTTTATTTTCCCAAAATATCATCAACATCATCATTGATAATATCGAACATGAATCATGAAATATATAAGTGTAGCCACATAAATTTTGTCATAAATACTTGACAATGATAATTCTTGACATATTCTTAACCACGTGACTTGCACCCAATTACATGAATCTTATTTATCATTCCTTTAAACCAATCATATATATTTGGGGTTAACCCTTTGTTTTCCATTATCAATACATAAAAGGCTTCAATGAAAAAAGATTAAGTTATCTCAAAAACACCATTAGACTATATTCAGCTCTAAACTTAGGTCCATGAGCTTTTTGGATAGCTTTGCCCTAGGAAAATAAGTGCACCATGCATTATTGTCCATTTAGGTTGGTTATGTCTCATGCCAAATAATATCTAGTTTATAATTTAAAAGTTATCATTTTGGGTCTTTTCACATGTGCTAAAGGAATACATTAAAATATTCACACAAAAATACATGTCCAGAGTGATTCATTTGGATCACTTTCTATTCACTAGGTACAAGCATTTACACTTTTTGGAATTGATAAAATCTACCTATTCTACCCAAATTTTACATTATTCATAATTATCAATCATAGGCCAAGTCAATATCTCTCTAAATTAAGTTAAGAGATATCATTTCCAAGTATCAAATTCATATTCTAGATACAGACATAGTTAAACAAGCACAATTGCACATCACTCTAGGTGGGATAACTACGTAGGCTTGGTTTCCATCCTTGGAGTATTGGATATGTAGGTAGTGTTCAATACTGAAGGGGGTCATTGAGGTTAGTTCATCCCATTACACTTCCATTTTTCTCATGTAGTTTTACAATTTATTAAAGTTCTTTAATGGTTTCAAAGATAAGGGATGGAAAATAATGATTTATACGTGGAAAAATCCTAAGTGTGATATCTTATATTTATACTCATATATAGGTGAAAAATGTGTAGTTATTAGTTCAAACACACAATCAACATAAATAGGTCCTCATACAATTTAATCAAGTTCATTGTGATAATATCTACTTATTGTGCTCTTGTCTAGAAAGATATTTTGCTTATGCTTATGTTTTTCCATTCCCATGTTCTTAATTGCTCTATCTTTTATTGTCTACCACATCATATTCAACACATAAAATATGTGGTCAACAAATAGGAGTGCATTAAATTTTCCTCCACTTACAAATATACCTATTTAAATTATGTTTCAGTTTTTGTTGATGATTTTGATACTCAGCCTGCACAGTCATCTCATCTTTTGATTTACATAGTCAAACATTCAAAACAATCAAAAAATATTAATGTGAAATCTAAGTATATTTATCCTTAGTACTTTACCAAAATAACAACTTTCCATATTTAGCAATTAAGTGGAATAGTTGAATATTTCTAATTTTACACCTATATACATAATAACATTTATTTATTAACATTTAGTTTTTTTAATAAAAAATAGGGAAAAATTTATTGGTGAACTAGATCCTTTTTTTTCAAACCTCAAATTTTTGATTTCATTTATATTTTTCTTGGTTTTCCTAAAAATTATGTTCCAATAGTTTTAAAACTCATAGGAGTTATCTATCTAGGCAAAGGGAATAGCTTTTTCCATTATACCATGGTGTGAAGGGTACTACGCTAATACATAAGCCATTAAAAAACATTATATAGGTATTTTAGTTTCCACATACCTCATGATATATCATAAATACTTAGAATTTTTTTCATCCACGTGAAGCCTTCAACCATTTGTTCTTGTAGAGCACTAGTAAGTAGTTATCCCTACGAGTTACTCTCAATGTACCATATAAGATGGTATAGTGTGTCTATAGTAATGGTGGAATCAAATTTAGTTATTTCCTTTGTGGTTGTATTCACTATTTATGACTAGGATAGATATATCTAATAGAATTAAAATCAAACACACCCTTGACTAGTTACACCCTCCTTCCACATTACAAATTTTTCAAAGTGAAAATCATTTTCATAATGAGTTCATCTAGTTCATATCTTTTGAATTTCAATATTATAGGTTATTTTACTTTAAAATATGTTATTCATTATCTATATGCATTTATTAAATTTAATAATCATAATAATTCTAAATGCATCAATGTGAAATCTCAATCTTTATAAATTTTCATATTTTTTAATATTCAATTCAATATATTACTTGTCACTACTAGATGCTAAAGGGAATTCATGACTTAGTTGGTTCCACTTGCTCATATAACTCAAGGTGATCTCAATCTTTGTCTTGTTACTATCAATCATCCAAGGCCATATTAGACTTTGATGTCCATGTTTTCAACACCCACTGAGGGTAAATACCTCATCTATGAATACAAAACAAATGTGGTCAAAATGTTCCCACACAAACCTCACTAACTCCCACTAGTCAAGAAAATAATTCTAAGGGTTATGACATCTTTGATCAACTCATAAATACTCCTAATAGAATTTATATTTTGGATATATTAAAAATAAAAACAATTTATAAAGATATCTTATATGTTATTTTGCACGATACAAATCTTCCTAGTGATACAAAACCAACATCATTTATTTATATCATGAATACACTAAAATATGTCAACTAGGTCATCACATTCAATAATGAAGAGTTCTCTCCTAAACACATCACAAAATAATATCTTCCACTATTGTTTCAAGGTCAAGTACTTGAAAAGGCATCAAGCATGTTTTGGTAGATAATAGATAAGGAGTGAATATTTATATCTCTATGTTCTTACAATAGTTTATTATCAATACAAATAACATTAAAATTTTATGAAAGAATATTAGGCACTTTCATTACACCACTCATCAAAAAATAGAAGCTATTGCATTAGATTTATTAGTAGTCCCCATGATACTACCCATAGTTTTTCAATTAATACCAAAAAAAACACTAAAACTTACTTTTGGGTAGATCCTAGATTCATGCCATGGATTTTAAACCTTATACATATCAGATATGTATCAAATTTTTAGATGGGATCTACAATTATAATCTTCTAGCATATAATTCACCTTTCTAATATTGAAAAATGACTCAACCAAAACTTGATGATCATCCTATTATACCACTTTCATAACCTATCACACTTGATTGAATACATACATATGATGTAGATGATTCAAGTATAAATCATGATAAAGCACCAATCATAAGCATTCAAGAAAACACAAAAAAAAATATATCAATTACCATAAAATAAGAGGATAAAATATCATATCTCCCTCTTTTGGAAAATTTTGAAGATCATAATTGCATAGCTATAGATTGATATGATAGTGATGATGATGATGATGATGATGATGATGATGATGATGATGATGATGATGATGATGATGATGATGATGATGATGATGATGATGATGATGATGATGATGATGATGATGATGATGATGATGATGATACTTTATGTCAGCTCAATTTCAACCATGTTAATCTCAAAGAAAAAAATTAAATACTCTATTCACATCTATAAGATTTAGAACCTTTAATGAAGATATAATAAATAAAGGTCAATCAGAAACTCATATGGAAGCACAATCTTCCAAGAATAAGGGAATTGTTATTGCCCATGAGGAAAAACACAATGAAATAATTCATACTTTTTGTAGTATTAACTCGCAAAAACAAAAGTAAAAAATTTAAGATTTATGTCTAAGTATTCCATCACTTGAATTTAAGATTTAAAATAACACATATCTTCAAAATAAAATAAAATAAAAGGCAAACAACATAAAAAGTTGAACAACAACAATTACAAGTAAAAAATGTGAAAAGGATAACTTTCTATTAAAAAAATCTAAAAAGAATAATTACAATTTTTAATAACTTATTTATAAGCCAATAATGATGCAATTTTTTATCCTAATTCCTAACTCTTTCTAGTATTTTAATATATGGCTTTTGAATTGTCATAAAACTGAACCTAGTTTCATTGCATCTCCATAATGGAAGCTTTAAAATGAAATAAATATATTGCAAGACTAAACCAACATGTGGGAGATTTTTTAAATATAAGGTTTTCTACCCACCTCATTATGTTTTTGTTGGTTCCATAATTTTGACAAGTATTTATTCCATTTTTGGTGCACAGCATAGAGGAACCATTATCCATTTTTATACACGTATCGACATGGCATGAGAGAACCATGGCACAGGAGGACCATAGCACGAAGCTAGCAGTACGAGACTTGAATGGCATCGAAGGACAATGGCATAGAAGATCTAGCATGAGAAGACCCAATCAAGAGGTAACATGGAAAGAGGAATCCAAGAACAAATAACTTGAAACAAGAAGCAGAAGACTAGGGGAGCACGAGGAAGGTGGAGCATGAAGAATGTGAGAGTAGTTAGAAAAAATAAATCAAATAGGACACCTTATCCCCACTGATTGAAGGCTAAATACCAACTCAAAAATAATAGAACACCTAGATACGTGTATTACATAGAACAAGCATCTAGGGACATAGAGGCTCAAGTCTTTAGGAACAAATAGTTATGTAATAGCCATGACCTAGCTTGTTGGGAATTCATGTGCCATTTGTCTTGTAGTTAGGAATTTGACACTTAGATAGGGAAAAATAAGTATAAAAACCCCTGTTGTAAGATTTTTTGAGTTTGGGTGGAAAAATCAAGAAGCTCTCAGAATATATCATGTCTTGTAATTCAAAAATATTAAATGAGAACTCAATATTTATCATATGGTACTTTGAGTAGTGGATTGTGAATTATATTGAATATTGAAATGTGTTAAGTAATTAAAAGTCATGAGTTATTTCTTTTATAATTAGCTAGAAATGGTAGCATAATATGATAAGAAATAGTAGTAGGATATTTATTTTACAAAAAATGAGTAATTACACCATGTGTTTCAAAGTCTTCAAGAATCAGCGTTTCACTACACACTTCAGGTGAACGTGTGAGGCTCATCCCTCACATGATAGGGCCAGTGCACCAGCTTATTAGGAAGAGGTTTTAGCACCAATGTAAAGAGAAAAACCCAAAATTTTAGTTTCATTACTAGGAATCAAAGTAATTAGAGCACAAGCATGAGAAATTTTTGAGTTCATTACATTAGAAAACATTTAAAAATGGATTACCAGTGTCAAAGACAATTTTGTGGTTCCATATCTTGAGGCTAGAATTTTTGTGTGATAGTGGGTAGAACAAAACATCTACAGCTCATTATATGAGACTTTCTTTTCTAAGGTTCCTATTATTTTACATTCCTAGATCTTAGCATATGCTCAAGGATGATCTTGAAACCATGGATGAAGATAGTAATGGATACCAAAATGGAAAAGGAGTTTAGCATGATTAAAAGTCTCCTAAATGCAAGCAGTTGATTACTAGTGGAAGGGTGTTCATGTCTTGAGGAATCAAAGTTCAATTTTCTATGAGAACCAAGGGGATGATATCTTTCACTTTTTCCTTTTGAGATTAAAAAACCAATTATTGATCTTGGGTTCAAAACACTACCCATGGAAGGCCAAAATCTCATGTGTATGAGCCACACAATTGGAAGAGAGGCTACTGGTTAGTTCAGGGTTATGGTTTCAACATGGTAGCAAGCCAATGAGTACTAAGGAAATGCAAGTATGATGAAGCTCAGAAAAGGATCATGGGAATTAGTGGCACAAGAAGAGCTTGGGAACACTTGAGGAGCATTGTGAAGAATTGTAAGTAGCTAGATGTGCATGATGAATCCATCACTTATGGGCCACAACCTTTGCCATTATTATATTGCAAATAAATGGGTTAAACTACCAGAGATGAACCTAGTATGAATCAACTAGGCTCTCCCACCATAGTGCATGTTCATGCCTTTGAGTTAGATAAGATACATATAAGGAATTAGGATATAGATAGTATAGATTCAGAAGCTAAACATATACAAAAAATTGAGAATAGGCCATTAGCCAATAACATAGAATCCACATCTTTTTATTTTTAAGAAAATTCCATGGCACAACTTGGAAAGCCTAGAGGATCTATCCAAGGCTATAATATATGCCTCAATCTAGGAAATCAACCCTCCACCACTCCTCCCCACATCGGTACTACTAGTGGAGGCATTGGAGGAGGATTAGGAGGAGGTACTAGAAGAATCAAACCCCCTCCAGGAATAGGAGCTATATCTTCTCAGCAATTATTTGTTCAACTGCCTATGGTTTATTATGAAATGATATTGCACCTACCTGAGTATTGAGAGGTGGAAAATATAGCTGAGCATGTTCATAAGTGTGAACTAATTTAGAGGGTGCATGGCATCACGTCTTCTAAGAGAAAGGCAACATAGTTCACAACCACCCTTTTAGAACATGCACACAAATGGTATCACAAATTTGACCCTCATCAAGTAGTGGTCAACTATGACCAGTGTAAAGTAGCATTTCACAAGAATTTGATATTTTAGAGTTTAAGCAATAGATTATAGCGATGTTAAATGACATAAAATAGGGACTTGCAGAGAGTGTATGGGAATATAGTGCTTGGTTCAAAACCTTATTTTTGAAGCCATCTTTTGAAATCAATCCTACTCAAAATGTACAATAGTTTTTAGGAAGATTATTTTTACCTTGTTGATATACCTTATCATAGAAAACTTTCACCAGTGCATGTGAGGCTCTAAAGGCTACCCTATGTGTTGAAGTGGTTAGAAGTATGGATACTAGGATTAGTCCCTTTATGGAAGCACAAATAACATCTATGGTTTCTCAACTTGAAAAATTAATGGCAAACAATGCACATGAGACATGTAGTGGTGTTTGGTGTATCAATTGTGAAATTGAAGGACACACAAGAAACAATTGTCTACAAAATAACATCCACATAGTCTTAAAACAACTTAGGAAATTTGTCATGACAACCATGATGTTCATTCATATCCACTTTTGAAATGGGACACAAGAACTAAAGTATCTACGTATTATAAAATTTGTGATGCTTATACTTATGACACCAATAATTATTGATATTCATGAAGCTCAAGCACACAGCACATGTTAAGCCTCAGTCACTAGTTCCCTAGACAATAGTGGCTATCATGAGCATGAAAAAGGATGAGGATGAGGTGGTAGGTTTCCACCAAGGACATGTTATAAGTGTGGTTCTCCAAGCCACTATCAAAAGGATTGCTTAGAATAACTAACCTACGCTTAATGTATAAAGGATCACCGACTAGAAGAGTGCCCAGATCTATATGCAACCATTACAAAGGACTAAAATGAAAAAGGTGTAGGTATGATCTTTATAGATAAACCATAATGGCATGCTCAACAACCATCCCTATTTTATATCAAGTTAATATTACTACTCACAATGGGGGCCAGATGCAATCTACATCCAACCTGATTGAAAAGTTATGTTGGGAAGAACCTCACGTAAAGAGATACCTTAATTTACTTCAATAAAAGGATGTTCTTCAAGATACAATGGCACTTTTTCATGAGCTCCAAGGTTAAAATCAATATCTTAAGGAATGAGATGTCACACAACACATCATAGTGAAAATGGAAATTAAACCTTGAGTAATAAGGGATAGTTTCCAAGAACTATGAAAATGCATGCTTGATGAAGACATCATTCCATATCTTAGGACTTTGTTTAATGTTCAATCTTACCTACCAAATAGAACCCACACTCATCTAATTTGACAAAGTGAAGATTGATAATTAAACCATGCTCGACATCAAAAAAGTCCTAGTTTTATGTCCCCAAAAGATGAAGAAATATTAGTTAATGTCGTTATCAATGGATGGGTAATCTAGGATATTTTAGTGGACACTAGCACTAAAGTAAATGTTATCACTAAAGATGCCTGACAAAAAATGTCTAGTCCAGCTTTGCAACCTTCACCTCATGTCTTGTTCATGACAAACAAGGCTCGTGCACACCATATCAAAGTCCTTAAAAATGCCATTGTTGAAATACTTGGGGTTCTCTTCAAAGTAGATTTTGAGGTTTTAGAGTTCACAGAAGCTGATCATTATCTAGCCTTACTTAGAAGACCCTGGTGCTATGAAAATCATGTAGAGTTAAGCTTTAAGAACTGGTATATTAGCTTTGAAAATACTAAACAATTCATGAAAATTCCCTTAGACCAAGCATAAGAACTGTCCTATATTGAACCCATAAGCATTGATGAAGACATCAACAATATACATCAACAATTTGTATAATGTGATTACTCGACATGATGACTAACATGATCCAATTCCAGATGGTATTCTTTTTTGGGTAAACAACTAGTCTATCTCAGATACCAATAGAAATGCCTAAAACTATTAGGCCCATGGTGATTATGATCTCTTTGTAATATTGTGAAACACCATCAACAAAGAAGACATCCAACACTAGTTCCTTAAGCATCACAAATTTATGCACCTCATGGGTTTAGTAATGAGAGGGCCATTGGAAGGATCACCTTTGAAAATAAATAATGAAGCTCCATGGTTCAAAGGACAAATGAAAGTGTATGATTTCATCCAATGCCTCGAAGAGTTATATCATACTAAAAATGAATGGATGAGGTCCTTAATCCACATTTTTTATGACATTGCCGCTAGGTGGTGGTGAACCCATAAAGAATGCCTATTATAGTAGGATCAAGTGTGAGCTGATCTATATCATATATTTCACCATGATAATAAGATCAGAGGTACACTTAGCTATAGTGGTATGGAAGCACCTGAACCTCCTAGGGGCATGTGAAACAATATGGTGAGTTGAAGAAACATTTTTACCAAAATACCTATGGGTCCATATGTGTTATGGAACCTTGCAAACTTGGGCATGGGCTTGGTAAATACATGAATAAAGGCACAAAGGAACAAGGTTTTGGTAAATATTAAAGGATAATATGGCATTCATGATTTCTTACTCTTCACCAAGGATGGACTTGCACCTTTCTCTTTAAGCCATATGTGAAGAAATAATTAGAGACCTGAGTCTAGTGGAACACCACCTACATCATATTCATTATGAACTGGAGGAACCCTAGAGTTTATTTTATGATCTTCCCAAACAATTACCTCTTTCACCACTAGTAGCCTCTAGCAAAGAGAATCGAGAAGAAATCTGCTTGAGAAAATAGAAGATCATCTTTCAAGTAGATGAAGGAAAAGGATCCACTCCATTTAATTCATTGAGTAACAACTTGTATGTTCCCATAAGTACTAGCTCATGAATTTTGTGGGACCCTAATTTCCCAGAGGATAATCCTTATCATGGGCCCATTCAAACTATTTAACTAAACATTGGCATAGAACAGGAACCTAAGTTGGTGACTATTGGTAATTATTGGATCAAGACAAAAAATTCACAAATCTTTGAGCTACTAAAAGAGTATCAAGATGTGTTTCCAAAGAACTACAATGAAATGAAATGAGTTCACCCTTTTCTTGATAAGATGCATATAAAATCGATTGATGGTGCTCATGCTATGAAAAAATACCCATACCAAATGAACCCTAACCTCTGAGCACATGTAAAAGAAGAGATCGATAACATGCTCCACACTAGATTAATTACTCCTATTGATGGATTTGACTAGGTGAGTCCTATGGTAATTAGTATCAAGAAGTATGGGTGTATTCATAGCTATATGGATTACCATGTTTTGAATGTATCCTTTATCACTGATCTATTCCCAACACCTTTCATGGAGGAAGTCATAGAAGGTGTTGTTGGTTTTGAGATATACTCCTTTACTGATGGGTTCTCGGGGTATCACCAAGTCTAGATAGTTAATAAAGACCACTCCATGACCACTTTTGATATGGAATGGGGCTCTTTTACCTACACCATCATGCATTTTGGGTTAAAAATGCCTCGATAATATTTTCACAAGTAGCAGTAGAGGATTTTAAAGATTTTATCCATAAGTTTCTTCAACTATACTTAGATGATTGGATGATATATGGGCTGATCAAAGACCAATGTGCTAATATAAGGCTCATGCTTGAGTGCTATCAAGTATTAAAAATTTCCTTAAATTTGAAGAAATTTTTTTTTATGACACCATTTAGGGTACTCCTTAAGTATATCATCTGTAAGGAGGGACTCCTAATATATCCATCCAAGGTCTCTATCATTGTATGATTACCAGTACCAAAAACCTAGCATGAGGTGTGTGCATTATTAAGACACACAAGCTACTATAGGAAGTTCATTCAGGGTTATGCCAAAATTGTAGCACCCCTGGAAGAACTATTAAAGCATAATGAATAGTTTATATGGATAAATTTTTGCAAAGCAACTTTTGAAACTTTAAAGGAAAGACTAATTACTGCTCATATCTTACAATTTCTAGATTGGACAAAACCATTCCATATCCATGTTGATTCATTGGGAATAGCAGTTGGTGCAATACTTGCACAACAAAGTGAGGGAAATTTGGACCATCCCATCTATTTTTCTAGTAGGAAGCTGACATCAATTGAAATAAACTATACCACCACTAAACATGAAGCCTTATCTATGGTTTATATACTACAAAAATTTAGATAGTACCTTCTGGCTACACCATTTATGTTCTATACTGATCATAAGGCCTTAAAGTATCTTGTTAACAAGCCCATTCTCCATGGAAGAATTTGTCATTGGATAGTTCTCTTCCAAGAATTCTAGATTTATGTAGTAGTAAAACTTGGAAAAACCAATTATGGACCTGATCATTTATCTTGAATTGAAAACAGAGAACCTCCACATGTTATTGAAGATGACCTTTCTGACATACAAATTTTCCAAGTCAATAGGGTACCTAAAGATTTGGATGATATTTTGGCATTCCTAAATACTAGTTATGCACCTCAATCTCTCACTTTACAATAAAAGAAACAACTTGCAGTTTTTACTGCACCATATCAACTCTAAGAGATATGTACAAGATGGACCATGATGAGGTACTGCACCATTGTATAATGCAACATGAGCACCTTGAGGTATTATGAGAAGTATATGAAGGTATTTCTAGAGTAAATTATGCTAGGGAAGCTACTGTGCATAAGGTATTGCTCATAAGACTCTAGTGGCCAACTTTATTTAAATATGCAAAGGCATATATAAGGCAATGTGATATATGCCAGCATGTGGGAAAACCTAATAGAAGAGATGCCATGTCACTGATCCCAATTCCATCTCAAGAATCGATCAAAAATTGGGCTATAGAATTTATAGGGCCCATCACTCCAATAGGTTGAAGAATAGGTTCATGATACATAATTATGGTAACAGACTATTTAACACACTGGGCTGAGGTAGTGCCAACCAAAGATTGTACAGTAGCCACTACCATATATTTCATTTAGGAAAACATTATAATGCACTTTGGATGTCCTCTAAGTTTCACTAGTGATAAAAGAACCCACTTCCTGAATGAGACAATATGAATTCTATTGGTTGAATTCATGATTACACATCACAAGACCACACCATATCACCCACATGCTAATGGAATAGTAGAAGCCTTTAACAATATTCTTGGTATCACTTTGATAAAAATATATAATATTGGTAGAACTGATTGGGATGATAGGGTATCTGTAGTACTTGGGCATATCAAACCACATATAAATGCCTCAATATAAATAAACCATTTAACCTAGTATATGGAAAGGAAGTAATCATGTCAATTGAGTTCTTGGTTCCATCTCTCTAGATAACACATATAGAAAATATTGATGATGACGCATCTTTGAAATCTCAACTTGATGAACTCATGAAACTAGATGATGCACAGTTCCTCACTCACTGGAATCAAGATGTTGAGAAATGAAAATAGAAAGCATGGTATGATCACCATATAAAGAACAAAATCTTCACCCCATGTATGAAGTTCTACTCTATGACTCTAAGTTCATTTACCACCCTGGGAAGCTCTATATTCATTGAGATGGACCATTCATAATTCATACTATACAATCTACTTGTGCATGCTAGTTGAAGTGAATAGATGGTTAATTCCTCCTTGGACATTATAATGGGAGTCGACTTTTGTCATTTTATGATTTTGTTTAAATTTATGTTATTGATCAAATAAGGTTTGGATCTATTAGAATAATATTTCCTATTTTCAATAAAAATTACTTCCCTTGAGGCACGCATTTTGTTTTTTTTTGTGTTTTTGTTCTCTTAAAGGACCTTGAACCCTATTTTGTGTGAGGAAAGATGTGCATATGAATATGAGACACATGGGTGCACAAGTGATTAAAGGTGCATAAGTTATTTAATACAATAGATTCTTATTATTTTCATGACAGCTAGTTTCCATTACTCTACAAGAATAGGATAGTTATTACCCTCCTTCATGAAAGGTGCGGGAAAGAATGGACAATTAATGCGACAAGGGTAGTCATAAAAAGCAAACGTGTGAGTAGAATGATGGAACAAGTTTGTTAGGAACACTAAAGGCTCAATACAAGATCTAAATTATAGATATCATTAGAAGATATGTATTTATGGTTGGAAATGACATGGAGAGGAAAGAAGTTAATGAGCTAGATTGTCTAAGGGACCTATAAATAGCCATGTTAAAGCCATTTTACAATTTACCTTGCTAAAATATTCAAGTGATAAATGAACCAGAGCAATACATGAATCAAAAAATTAGATCCAAGGTCAAACTCAATATGAAAGTATACTAAATAGAGATGCAAACAAAATTTCCAAGCGGAGGTAGATAAATGCAAACTAATTATAGAATCGGGTCGAGGCCATTGTTAGTAAAAGTTATTGTAGGTTTCCAAATTCCACCATTATTTAAGTGTAAATCTTGAGAGTTGATGCAAGTTAAACACCACCATGTATTCATTTGGAAACATGGGATGATCGAGGGTTAACCTTCGAGTGCCTAGATGGGTAATGCAGCTAAAGAAAAAAGTGAGAAGATTTGAAAATTGCCAACCATTCCTAAGGATAGAGAGTTAGGTGGAGAGTGGTTACCTATAAGAGAGGAGCCTTTGGAAAACCTATAGAAAACACCAAGGCAATATTATTATGTAAGATTTTAGAGTGAGATCACGAAAGAAGATAAATGGTGAAAAAATGAAAGCAGGCAAAGTCTTCCTCATCACATATCGCTCCACCATCTTTCCCTCCAATCATTTATATTGAAGAGATGCAATACCTAGAGTCAGTTTTACATGTCAATAACTGGGTTTCTAAGGTGGCAACTATGACCATTTTTTATTATAACCACCATCAAATAGGGAATTAAGTATAGTTACAAAATGATTATCAAGTCTGGACCACCAACACACAAAACCAAGTGGTTTATCACTTGACTATCAAGAACCAACTAGAAAAAGTTGGCCTCTTCTAACTTTTTGAACTACCATACTTTGGAAAGCCTACTGAGGAAGTTCAATTCCTCCTCTCACATGTTCATGAAGATTATATCCACTTCACAAGGTGTAACATGAAGATCAGTGTAGAGAGGGTGAGCAAAGTCACAAGACTCTAATGCATTAGAATCAATGTACTGGATAACTTGGCAAACATGGAGGAAATCCAAGAGACTACCACCACATTTATGTATCAAAAGTAGGGACATGTGATGCATATCACAAACCTATAGGATCCCACTCTAAGAGTAGTAGTGTGGATCATTTCCACCAAGATCAAAGGGACCAATAGATGGAAGGAAGTGGATATTTCCCACCTACACATAGCAAACCAAGTAATACCTAGAGTATAATACAACTAGGCATTGTACTTTACCTAGAGGATAATCTAAGATGCAGAGAAGGTGCATAAAACACCTAAGTTCTATTTTCCTTGGGGTGCAATTTTGTTATTGATGGTGTTTGATGAGATCAATGTCCCTGATTATAGCATAGGATCCTTGAAGTGGGTGTATCCCCCCACTAAAAAATTCTTCACTGAATGCTACAAAGCCATTACCTATCCTCACCACATCACTCTAACATATAAGTTGAATATGAGACATTGGTTTGATGGAATGAAGGCAGCCTTTAGAGATTAATGGCAAATTCCCAAGGATCTACCCTCTAAAAAAAAGATCAAGAAAAATTCATTATGAAGTAGCATTTTTCTTTGGCATGGATCCACATGATTCCTTTAGTGGAACTATCCATATGGATCAAGTTACCTTATGCTTTCTTTGCATGTAACTTCATCAATTTTGTGAATAAAATTCATGATGCACAACTAGTTAACTTATAAGTAGAACAGATTAATGTAGAGCACCATAATCTCTTAAAGATGTTTGTTTACCTTGGTAAGAAGGCCTACATGTAAAGAAGAGAAACAAGCATGACCAGCATTATAATGAAGAACATCCTAGTTAGGGAAAAGGAAAATAAACTATTCTATATGTTACACCCCAACCAACATCTTAAATATGGGGAACTGAGGGAAAGGATCCCCCAGATTCCATTAAAAAAGAGAACATCCAAGCTGAGTGTGAGCATAAGTGGGCAATAAGGCCCCTAAAAGTGGTAGAGGATACTGGAGGCATAGCCCTCTAGATCAGCACCTCATCCCCCACAACCTCCACCTCACCATTCACCTTCACCTCTTTCTTCATCTCCATCTTCTCACAGTTCACCTTCATCAACCTCAACTTCTCCATCTTGATCTTCTCAACCAACTCCACCTTCTCCTCCATCTTCTCTTAGGGATACCACTAGGTTAGTGCCACACCCCCCTCTAAAATAAGCACCCCAAAATGATTCCTCCTTGGAGTAGATAAATATAGAGTCTGATCTAGAGAAGACTCCATCATTGGGGTAAGAGATCCCAACTGATGATCAAGTTCATCATTTAGAATTAGAAATAAATGGGATGGATACTGGGAGCCAACTTGATAGAGACCTAAAAAAGAGGAAGGGGCTAGCTGAAGGGGAACCAAAATAGAAAGAGATTTATAATCTACATGAATGATATCAGTTTGATGTAGAGGACTAGAAACTCTATCTTTGGAACCATTTCCACCCTAATGACACTACCCGTGAAACCAAGAAGCAATTATCTTTCCTAATAGAAATGTATAATGATGAACCCCAATTTGACATCCCCTTGGATTGCATTGATTATGGCCTAGATGCCCAAAAACATCCAAATATAATGAAGTTTGTTGCACAATGGCTCACCCCATTGATGACCAGCACCACATTTTTGAAACTTGCCATGGAAGTGATACACCAAAATATTTTATCATAGTTAGACACATATGTTATCCAATGAAAGCACAAATGATTACTTTCTTATAATCAATTAAACATGGAATTATACCAAAATGATAAAGTAACTAGAAACTTGAGACAACAAAGAATTTGAGAGACAATACACACTCTTGTATTAGATATTACTAGAAGAAAATACAATAAGGAAGATGCCACTTATTCCTCCACCTCAAAGGCTTACCACACCTCAAGACCTTCTTCCCTCTCTCTCTTGCTCAACACAAACCAACTCTATAACCTGAGTTGTTATCCCTCCTTGAATGCTTCAACTGATCTCCTTGACCTTACACCTGTAGATCTCCTTGACCTTGCTTGCTTCAATGTTTTTACTTGCCTTCTTGATAATTACAATACATGCCTCATGGGTCTTTAAATAGAATCCCATGGTTACAAAAATAGAAATCTAACTACAATAATTAGATGCACAGATCGTGACTATAATTAGTCATTTGTCATGCAAACACTCACTTCACTTAATTGACTATTCATCAACAGCAGTTCTGGAACACACAGGTGACCGACACCGATCCCTGCTTGCCTGGTGCTGCCGACGTCGGCCGACTAGCTGTCATCACCAGTTGCCTTCTACACTGCATTTGACTGATGTCAGTCATGCTACCGATGTCGTTACTTTTGGTTCTTCAACATCCTCTTCTTCGTGTCTGCAAACAATTGAAGCTTTTAGCTCCACACCCTAACAATCTCCCACTTGGAGATAAATAGCTGCTACTATACCTGTACCTATACACCATCTATTTTGTTCCTTTGGCTCTGTATCCCTCTTCAAAGTCACTCTTGAAGACCAAACACCACGTAAACCTGTGATGTTGTACCTGTCACTTATGCTAAAATAATTTTGTTGCTCCCAAATTCTTCATGACATACTTCTGAACCAACTCTACCCTTAGCTCAAAAAACTCCCTGTATATGAAACCCTGCAACAAGTAATACAATACAGTAACAGGATAATGTAGCTAATATTATCCAACTTGGTAAAGATAAAATACAATGGTCAAACCTCCATTGTCTGCAGCCTAAACAAGACCATATACCATAGCCTTCTGTCTCATGTGTCCATTCACTCTCTTCTCTAATATGGGAATCCATCCCTCTATCCAGTGCTTTCTTCCAGCTGACAACTCTACCAACGAATACCTGTTTGGTTCTTTTCCAAGGACCCACACTCCTCATCCATGCCAAGCTCCCATTATTTCTGGATTCTACCTGCATTGCTTCTTCCATCTTCCTAGTTCTTGACTATCAGTAAGCAATATAAAGAAGGTGAACAATGAATATGAGGTTCACATACCTTTTCTGACCTCCATATGGGTGTTTGAGACTCCTTGACAAATAGTTGTCCACCCATCATCCGTTCTAGTGACCAATCTCGGCCATCTCCCAGTCTGCTCCTGACTGATGTCGGTTCCCTGCACTGACCCTGACTACCGATGTCATTTCCCTGGTCGACGTCGGTGTCCCTCCTGCCGACGTCGATCTTGTTGACCGATGTCGGACTTCTCCTACCTGACCTACCGACCCTGCTAGTCTGCACATGACCGATGTCGATATCTGGATGACCGATGTCGTCCCATGTGACTGACATTGGCGTCTGTGTGTTCCTGTAAGTGATGAAATTTTCATTCGCGAGCTCTTCTTGGATCAAACCTCTGTCCATGCTGCCCTACTCAAATTTATTCAGCCCCTGTGACTGATCTATGTCCTTCATCTCCTCCATAAACACCAAGGCTTCTTTGTTCCTATCAAAAGAATCAAATTTCCTTTTTCTGTAATGAACTCTATCGATGCTTTCCAAATCTAAATACATACCTTTTGAATCAAGAACGTCCATTCCCTTCTTATTCATGTGACCAAGCCTATTAAGCCACATCTTCGAATCTATAGCTGAAGTAGATAAACCAGAAGTAGAATCAGCAATACAAGTAGACAGATAAAGAGTATCTACTTTCTTACCTCTTGCTAGAACAAGTACACCCTTGGTAACCTTCCAAGAGTCTGCTATGAGGGTTATTGTGCATCTCTCGTCACCCAACCTTCCTATAGAAATCAAACTCTACTTCAGAATTGGAACATGCATGACCTCCTTCAACACTCATGTGTTGTCAATCTGCAATCTCAGCTGCACTTTCCCTTTACCAACTATTTGACAAGGCGTACCATCCCCTAAATAAAGCACTCCAAAGTCTCCCTGTTCATACTCATGGAACAAATCTCTGTTTGGGGATGCATGAAAAGATGAACCAGAATCTAAAATCCATGATCCTACCTGACTATCCAAAGAAAGTATGAGAGCGTCCTGTACCACAATATTTGCATCCTTTGCTTCTTCAATACCTGCATGTTGATTCTCTTTATCTCTCAACCAACACTCCTTCTTTGTATGTCCTTTCTTTCCACAAAACCAGTAGGTAATACCTTTGGACTCATATCTCCTTCCCAACCTTGATTTCCCTTGCTCAATCTTCTCCCTTTGCCTTCCCCTGCTTTTTGCACTTAGAGCATTCACTGATGATTCCCCTATACTTCTCCTGCGTATTTCCTCATTTAAGATCACACTCACAACATCATCAACTTTTAAGATTTTAGAAGCAGATGCAGAATTACTTGCTGCCATAACCAAACTGTCCCAACTTTCAGGCAAAGAACATAAAATCAAGAGAGCCTTTACCTCATCATCAAAAACAATATTGACTGAAGCTAATTGGTTTACCAAACCATGGAAATCATTGAGATGAGTATGTACCAATCCACCTTCTTGCATTTGCAAAGTAAATAGGTGCTTCATAAGATATACCTTATTAGAAGCCGAGGGCTTTTCGTATAAATTTGCCAAGGATTTTATCAACTCTTCCATTGTCTTGCACTGTGATAAGCTAGAAATCACAGATGATGCAAGGCTCAACCTTATGGAACTGAGAGCCTTCCGATCAAGAACACTCCATTCTTCATCCTTCATATCTGTGGGCTTGCATGCAACCCCACCCAACGGTAAGTACAAATCCTTCTGATATAAATAGTCCTCAATCTGTATCCTCCAATTTTGATAATTCTTGCCGTTAAACTTCTCCATTCATAGCTTACTTTCTTCTACCATTGCTGAATTCCCACTCAATTAGAAAACCCTGTGAATGACCTATAATCAAAAAACAATACCCTGCTTCCTATAAACCATAGCTCTGATACCAACTGTTAGGTGACCCCTTATCCAACGGAAGCATAATTGATTACTTTCTTATAATCAATTAAACACGGAATTATACCAGAATGATAAAGTAACTAGAAACTTGAGACAACAAAGAATTTGAGAGACAATACACACTCTTGTATTAGATATTACTAGAAGAAAATACAATAAGGAAGATGCCACTTCTTCCTCCACCTCAAAGGCTTACCACACCTCAAGACCTTCTTCCCTCTCTCTCTTGCTCAACACAAACCAACTCTATAACCTGAGTTGCTATCCCTCCTTGAATGCTTCAGCTGATCTCCTTGACCTTGCTTGCTTCAATGCTTTTACTTGCCTTCTTGATAATTACAATACATGCCTCATGGGTCTTTAAATAGAATCCCATGGTTACAAAAATAGAAATCTAACTACAATAATTAGACACACAGCTCGTGACTATAATTAGTCATTTTTCATGCAAACACTCGCTTCACTTAACTGATTGTTCATCAACAATAGTTCTGGAACACACAGGCGACCGACGCCTGTCCCTGCTTCCCTGGTGCTGCCGATGTTGGCCAACTAGCTGCCGTCACCGGTTGCCTTCTGCACTACATTTGATCGACGTCGGTCATGCTGCTGACACCGGTGCTTTTGGTTCTTCAGCATCCTCTTCTTCATGTCTGCAAATAGTTGAAGCTTTTAGCTCCACACCCTAACAACGTACACATCTGAAATAAAATATAGCAGGGTCATGGAAATGTATAATAAACTATATGGTAAAAATTAGGTGCTAAGCAATGAAGTATCCTCCTTAAAGTAAAAACTTCAAGAGACAATTGAGGCAAAGGCAAGGGTATTAACCCTTTGTAAAACATTTTTTAAATAATATCTCACACTAGCAGATGGCGTAGCTCTAGATGGAGACACCTTGGAAAAATTAAAGACATTAGTTGAGTTATTGCTCAAAAAGAATAAGGAGCATTCAACACCCATAGATGAGTCCAAAAAACTCTTGGAAAATTTAGCGCTATAGTAGATATATGTCATAACACTTTAGGGAGATTTGGGGAAGTAATTCCAATTCTATATGAGATTTTTGCACACATGGTGCTAACTAATAAAATCATAGAGGCCCACTTCAATGATGAAGAGGTCTTGAGGTAATAAGTGGCCGATATAAATCTATTAATAAAAGACCACATAGAATGTGCTAAGGCATTAAAGGATGTAAAAATGATGGAAGATGTAATTAATAACCATCGTCAACAAATAAATGCCAATTTTGCCACATTCTAAGGATATGTTGATAAGGAGGTCTCTGAGTTAGAAAATATCCAAAAGGAAGCTAATGTAGCCCTAGAGGAGCAAATAAATAAGATCAAGACTCCAACTCAGCTTAAGGAATTGAAAGCAATAAAGAAGGCCATTAAACAAATAACTAATAAATTTATTAATGCTCTATCTCATTGGGATGAGTTGAAGAAAGAACTTGAGCAAAAAGGGCCTAAGTTCGTTGAGGATGTGAGAATAAACTAGTCTAGGATGGACTAATAGATTAGTGTGGGGTGATGTTGGCACCATAATTTTAATAAGTATTTATTCCATTTTTAGTACACAACATGGAGGGACCATTGTCCATTTTTATAAAAGTACCAACACAGCATAAGAGAACCATAACATGAGAGGACCATGGTGCGAAACCAACAACATGAGACCTTAAGAGTGTCAAAGGACAATGGTGTGGAAGATCCAATATGAGAAGACCCAGTCAAGAGGTAATGTGGCATGAGGAATCCAAGAACAAAGAACTTGGAATAAGAAGCGAAAGACTAGGGGAGTGTGAAGAAGGTAAAGCATGAAGAACGTGGGAGTAGTTTGAAAGAATAAATCAAATAGGACACCTTATCCCCACCAATTAAAGGTTAGATACCAACCCACAAGGGAAAAAAACACCTGGATACACGTATTACATAAAGTAAGCATTTAGGGGCGTAGAGGCCTGAGTCTTTAGGAATAAATAGCTATAATAGCCATGACTCAGCTTTGTGTGCCATTTATCTTGTAGTTAGGAATTTGACACTTGGATAGGGAAAAATAAGTATAAAAACCCCCATTATAATATTTTGTGAGTGTGGGTGGAAAAAGGAGGAACCTCTTAGAATATATCATGTCTTGTAATTCAAAAATATTAAATGAGAACTCAATGTTTATCATAAGGTACTTTGACTAGTGGATTGTGAATTATGTTGAATATTGAAATGTGTTAAGTAGTTAAAAGTTATGAGTTATTTATTTTAGAGTTATCTAGTAATGGTAGCTTGATATGATAAGAAATAGTAGTAGGATATTTATTTTACCATAAATGAGTAATTACACCATGTGTTTCAAAGTATTTGGGAACTGGTCTTTTGTTACATACTTTAAGTGAGCGTGTGAGGCTCATCCCTCATGTGATAGGGCTAGCACGCTAGCCTATTGGGAAGAGGTTTCAGTGTCAATGTAAAGAGAAAAAGCCAATAGTTTTTATTTCACACATCAAGGCTTCCCCAACCATAAAATCATTGTATTGTCAAGACTCATCCTACAAGTTTTTTTAAACCCAACCTATGGGTGTCACCTCTAGTCCAAATATAATTTTCTAATCAACTAACATTTGACCACATCATAACTTTCTATAGCGCTTACAGAGGATGGTAGCATGATAATTTCTATCAGATCCCATTTTTTATGCATCTTTATTATGTTTATTTTTATAATTGATAATCCTATTTTATGTAAATATTTTCATTAATTTTATTTGGGTCGTCATTATTTGAACATTCAATTGTTTTTATTTTTTATGTCCTTAAAAATGCATTTTTTGCTATTAATGTTTTACGAGCCAACATTTTTAAATCACAAATTTCATCTTATTTTCCTAACTCATCAACAAGTTTAGTTTTTACATTTGTTATCATCAACTATATGTGAGCAATCATTTCATAAAAATAACTTTAGTAACCCTTATTTTCATTGCTCATTACATCCCCCTTCTAATCTAACTGTATTATGTTGAATATTTTTCATTGACAAACCTATTGTATGTAGTTATTATCATAAGTTTATGCAGTCCATCATTATTTTAAACAACAAATATTTTAGACCACTAGAAAACCAAGAGCCAATGTTAATTATGATGAAAAAAATCCCCAAGGAGTCCATATTATTTTTAGGGCTCTTATAAGCACCCCAAAATAAAACTTTCGCTCTCCACATTTTTTAACTCCTCATACAAACTTAGTTTAATTTTTCATTCATTGTTCCCAATACATGGTTCAAAAAATATTTATATAGGTTAAAATGGTTCATGATATATCTTCATATGACCAACTTGGCACATCACACTTGGTTAGTATTATATTAGCTTTAGATGATTCACAAACAAAATGATGGTTGGTTTAAGAGAGATGTCTTGGATAAGTAGGAGAACATAAGGTGCATCATTTTTAGGATATAGCTATAAAATGAGAGTTATTGAAAATAATCCTAACCTTATACTCTTATTTGATCTACAAGTGCCAAGTAAACACATCCATACAACCACCATTGGTTTAATTAGCATTTTGTTGAAATTTTTTAGAGCTTCCTCAAGATAGTCATCATGACCAAGAAGTTTAACCATTTATACATAATGATCCATTGTAGGCATAATGCCATAAGAGTCACTCATGAGATTGAATTACTTACAACCCTCATCCACTAAACCTACATGGTTACATGTAAAAAAAAAAATTGAAGCTTACATGGTCAGGGAATATTTAAGAATGCGTCATCAATTCAAATAGTTTGAGAGCATTCATGCCATAACCATGCATTATGTATCCTAAAATCATTGCATTCCATGAGACTATATGTGTTTGAGACATTATTTCAAATAATGGTGGTATAATTAACTAAAATTCAATCGAGTTCCAAAACCTATAGTTAAAGTTTGTCAGAATCTAGAAGTAAAAAACTTATCCCTATCAGAGATAATTACTTTTCACATGTCATACAATTGAACCACTTATTTCATAAATCATTCCAAAAACATGGAAGTGTCATTAGTTAAGTTTTAATTAATTAAGTGGTCCAATGTGGTGAATTTATCAATTACCACAAAAATAGTGTCATGCTTATTGCGTGAATTTGGTAAACCAACAATAAAATCAAGTGAAACAACAACCCACTTACATTATGGGATTACATGAGGATATAAAAAACCTCATGGATGACAATGGTTAAATTTCACTTGCTAAAATTCTAAGAATTTATCCATAAAAAACAACATCATGATTTAAACTAGGCTAAAAGTAATTCCTTTTCATCTTATGTGTCATTTCCGTGACACCTGGATGAGTAAAATGAGGTGTTGTATGCACTTATTTCAGAAATAAACTCTAAAATTATCTTGAATTGGGCACATAAATTATATTTTTATGCCTTATTAAGCCATTAGTTTCAACAAAAAAATCATCAAACTTATTTTTTAAAGGCTCATCATTCAAACTTGCTCTTACTTCTTGGAAACATTCATCAATATGTTCTTGTTCTAAAATAATAGTTTTGAAATTTCCTTTTAAAATAGACAAGCCAACGAGATAAATTCATTAGCTTAGAGGATCAACAAAATAATTATCCTTCCCTTTCACATAATTAATGTTCATATCAAAATTTCTCATAAATTTAAGTGACCTACATTGGTGCGCATTTAGATCATCTTGAAAAAACAAGTATTCTAGGTTGTGGTGATTAGATTTCACTTAAAAAAAAATCCCAATAGAAAATGTTTCCATTGTTTATGAGCATGCACAATGGCATCATGATTTAAATCATCAGTGGGATAACTAATTTCATGTTCTTTGATCTTACATGACTCACAATCCATAATCTTACCATCATGCGTAAGAATAACACCAAAACTTTCTTTAGAGGCATTAACCCAAATTTAAAAATTACCATTAAGATATGCATTAATAAGTACATGTGTTGTAGTTAAAAACTCTTTAATATTTTTCAAATCCTCTTCACACTAAGAATTTTAAGAAAAATTATTACCCTTACACTACAAGGAAGTTATTGGATTGGCCAAGCTAGAGACATTTTCCACAATTCTCCTATAGTAACCAGACAAGCCCATAAAGCTATGTACTTCATGTATGTTTGTATGGGTAGGCTATTCTTGGATAAATTTTATCTTAGCTGGGTCAACAAAAATACCATATTTAGAGATGATGTGGCCCAAATAATGGATTTTGGACTGAAATAAGGCATATTTAGAAGTCTTACCATAAAGCTTGTGTTGTCTTAGCCTTTGTAAGACTAAATGCAAGTGTTTATCATGCTTATCTACATTTTTAGAATAAATTAATATTTCATTAAGGAAATAAGAATAAATTTGTCCAAATAATCCTTGAATACACTATTTATTAAATTAATAAATGTTGATAGTGTATTTGTTAAACTAAATGGCATTATCGTCAACTCATAGTAACCATACCAAGTATGAAAATTTGTTTTATGGATATCTTCTTCCTTGATTCTTAGTTGATGGTATTATAATCTCAATTTAATCTTAGAAAATATTTTTTCACACTTCATTTGGTCAAGCAAATCATCTAATCTTGGTAAAGGATAATACTTTTTTTTATTGTGACTTTGTTAAGAATGCAGTAATCAAAACACAACCTAATCATTCCATCCTTATTTTTCACAAAAACTATAAGGTCACCCCAAGGAGACACACTTAGTCTAATGCTTTCATTTTGTAATAGTTCTTGTATCTGAAATTTTAATTCTTATAGTTCATATGATATGGATCCTTAGATGCATGGGTATCATCTGACATAACATCAATGGAAAAATCAAATTCATGCCTAGGAGAAAGTCTAGGCAATTTCTTAGGGAAAACATCTAAAATTTAATTTAATAAAGGAAAATCTTGGTAAATAGGTTTTTTATCTTTGGTTGACTCTTTCATTTGAACATTATAGAGTTTAAAACCTTTTTGCACATCATTTTTCATCTATACGGATGAAAGTAACTTTCATGCTTTAGGTTTGTTAATTTCATGGATTTTTACAAGTTTTCCCAAGTCATACAACATCACAAAACTTTATTATAACAATCAAGTGTGGATTTGTCAAAGGTTCTAAAAATATATTTAATTTGTTTCTAAAAACAACTAAGTTAAGCTCCATTTATTTTAAACATTCAAAAATTAGCACCCTTTTTCTTATACCAAACTCAACCTCCCAACTTTATTTTAAACTAACAAGATTACTTTTATATTTATTATCAATATAAGGATAAATAAAACTATATGTTTCACCAAAATAAATTAGAATTGAAATATAAAAAGAACTATAATATGTCTGGTTTCAATAGGAGTGACTAAAAAATCAGCATTTCAATTATATATAGCCACATACACCATATGATTAGTTGATTCTCCAAATTTTAACTTAGGGTAGTCCTTTTAGTAGTAGTTATCACTACATATCAACATTCAATAGTCCATTGAGGTGTTATATGAATAGTATTTTCCCTAGTGGCAAGTACCTGATAGTTACCTTGATTCTAATTTTTCTTAAAATTCCTAGTTTTAGGATAATTCTTGTTTTTAAAATTCTTATTTTTCCTTTGGAACTTGTTGAAACCACTATTTCTCCTAGTGAATCTATGATTATAATAAATATTTTTGAAATTTTTTGGTGAGGTAGAAAGATTATTTACATCATATTACTTTCGATCAATTTAAAATCTTGTCTCACTTTCTACCGAGACTTTTCTTTCTCTTATGCTCAATGAGCAGATTCAATGGCAACTACCAAGACTTTTGGGTTGGTTATATTAATTTCACGCATAAATATTTATTTTAGACCTAGATTTAAATTTGTTACTTTGGTTTCTTCATCATGCATATAATTCACATGATTTAATAGATTCATAAACGTGTTCTCATATTCAGACACAGCCATATTCTCTTGCTTAAGTAATTAAAAATTAGTTATCATGTATTCCTTAAAATTAGCATCAAATACCTATTTAAAAACTACCTTTTAAAGATAGGCCAGGTAAGTGTCAAAGTATGATATCCTTATAAAACACATAGGTGATTCCACCATAATGTTATAGCTCCTCCAACCAATCAATAAGCAACTACCCTTACCTTCACATTTGAGGGCATATTATGTAGATTAAAGTATTTATGTAAGTGAACCAACTATAAATCTATTACGTCGCCTAACTCGTCACCTAAAAAAGTAGGTGGTGGAAGTCTTTTAAGTTCCTTGATGATGGTGTCAACTAACATTAATGATAACTCTTGGAGTACTTTCTCACCTCCTTGCCATTCATCTAAATTGGGTAAATCTTATTGGGAGACACCTTAAATGTTGTTCATTCTACATTCTTGAGTTTCTAATTTATTTTGTAGAGCATTTAAGGTTTTTAAAATTCCATTAAGGAATTCTTCATGATTATTAGTTGGGGTACCCTTAGAATTATTGGCATTATATTCCTCAACATTATTACCATCATTGTTAATACCTCTCTATCTGAATTGAGAATTCAGACTCTACATCCTCTACCTCTACCTCTACCTCTACCTCTACCTAAGTTAACATTACCCTATTTGTCTTTATCATCAACACCACCAGACCATGTTCTATCCATCCTAAGGTGAAATAAAATAATAAATTAGGTAGATATAAAAATAAAACATCCTCTCCCAAAGTTCCCTAGAGTAGAAAACTTGGCTCTAATACCAAAATGTTACACCCTAATTTTTTTAATACAAATATTTACATAAGCCCATGATAACTTTCCAAAATGATTCGAGAGGAGAACATATTGTTAAAATCATGATCAGGACCATAATTGTAAAAGGTAAAATATAGGCACTTAACCAATATTTAAAACTCTTAATGGATTCTATTAGGAAAATAAGTTATAGAATTGTTGCGTAGATTGGGGTGTATCAATGTACTTAATTTACACTCATAAAATCCAATCTGAACATGTTCCCTTCTAGTTATTCCTAATAGGACCATTTAAAAACCCTCAACCTTGATTGATGGCCTAAGACCAATCTTAATACAATCCACGTCCAAATCCAACAAACATAACTTACTAGACATAATAGGACTGCTAAACATGCAACTAGGATTACAAGCTCCTACTTGATTAAAAAGTGATTGGAAATAGTCAACATAAGAATAATCATACTACATTATTTAAATTATTAATTTTAGTAAATGATGGCATCAATAAGAATATTACTTCATTTAATATTTCCAAAATCAATACAATATAATCCATTTGTACAATCTTCATCTTACAAGTTGTGATTAGGCTATCACTTCTAACTAATGATTTTCATTTTAAGTCATTTAATCATGATCTATATCTCTAGGTTCACTTCAAAATATATTTAATCCACATAAAAAAAGTATTAAGTGCATGTTTAAACATACACAATCATTATCACTCAATACATTTAATCAATCAAGAGATAATAAATAGTAATGATTCTTATTACTAACAAACAACACCACATAAGTGGTTGTCTCTTTAGTATGAACCATAGCTTATTTTTCATAAATAATTAATTAGATCCATAACATACTTTATACATTAATTAATACTAGACCATCCTATATGTAATACATAGTAAATAACAACTATATATTTTCCCTGCTTGTCATATGGTCAATTATCAACTACATTGGCATGTTTTTCATATTAATAAGAGTTAGTTACTTGACAATAATGTAAGAAAAGCACAATAATAATTTGATTTTTCAAAAACCATGCTTATAAAATATTTTCATGAAAATAAATTTCCAATTTTCAAGAAAGCTTGCATTTCCTCAAGTTCAGTATTGATAATGCAATTGTTAGCCAATGACTTAGTGATGAACCATAAAATATTCAACTACTAATTTATCTTATTTATCCAAAATATAGACTATATAATGATAAGGTTAATTTATATTCAAACCATAATCACTCAATCTATATATTTATTAATATATATGTATATTATTATCAAATAATGACAATTAATTTCATGAGATAAAATTATCTATTAATCGTATTCACTTCAGAATGCAATGCATGCCTAAAAGAATCATTAATGGGCAAGTGACTTAAATATTGTCATTAAAGATATTGATATGTAACTTTCATTGTTATAAATAGTTTTCCATTAATTTCCAAACTAAAGACACCTTAGTTTATTACAAACATTTACTATGTTCATCATAAGTATTTATTATATTTTACTATAACAAGATAATATAAATTCCATGATAGCTACAATAACTCACCCTATATAAATTATTTCAAAAGAATGCTTTAACCATTTAATTCACAACTACCCAAAAATATTTACTAAAAAGAGATAATATTAAAAATTTATTTGCATTTTGTCATCATATAAATTTCTAATAGATCTTGCTACCATTATGAAATGTCATAACATAATAGAATTTACAAAAATTATGCATATATATAGTGAACTATATTTCATGATAACCTCAAAAATATACGCTATAGTTAATTGACATGCCCTCCCTCCTTTATAAAAAATACTAAAAAATCATATTTGTAAATGTTAATCATTTTTATAATAATGTTTACACTTAACATCAAGTTTTTATTGATAAGCAATCCCAATTGAATCATTGCAATTTGGATATTGTCTATGATTGTCTGAAGGTTAATACCAAATACTTGTGATAAAAACTAGCATATGTTTCATCCAAGTTTAAGATCATATCTACATGTATTAAAATCATTTAATTAATGCAACTATGATAATCAACCATATCTTAAATCTTGTTTCCATTGAACCATTAATTCATTACAACCTCCAAACACCAAAAAACATTATAAAATGAAATAAAAACACTATTCACATTCACAACATACATATAGTGCAACTACATGAATTTAATACAAGGAAATTATTACATCTCATAATAAATACTAACATGACAGTCATTAAAAAATATTGAAGGATCCAAGGCAAATTTGAAACACCTCCATAGTGAAGAAAAAAACCCACCCTTCCATCCTAATGATCCCTCCATTGGTGGCCCCCACTCCATCCATCAGTTGGATGTGGTGTTTGGTAGTAGGGATGGGTTATAAATATAATAAATGACTATATATTTTAAGCCAATGAATACAAATATCATAAACCACAAAATATATAAAGAGAACAATAATTCTAAATGGAGAACTCAGTCAAGGAAATGAAATGATGAAATCCATTAAAGAGAAGAGTACTCGTGATAACTTCAATGCTAATTTCCATCTCATGTACTAGATAATATTGACCTTCATGGATTAAAAAATACTTATAGAATCCATCAACCTCAACCTCTCAATACTATTATTCAAGTATCTTGGATCATAGTAATAAAATCAATCCACAATTTACTTTTACCTCCAATTGATTGTGAAAAGATAATGACACCGAAAGAGTTAAAAAACATAGACATGAATTAACTTTATTGCTATAAAATAAAAACCAAGAGCTCACATAATAACCACCTCTTCTTATAAATTGAAAACATTTACCATAAAAATAAAAATAAAAATCACAAATTAGGGTTATAAATTAAAACTCATTTAATTTCTTCTCAAAATTTAGTTACCTCAACGAGTTCTAGTTCCACAAGTAAAACCCAAGTCAACAAAGTAAACACTATTTAACATAAAACCCAATCAAATCCTACTAAAATCATTTCAAAAGCACACACACACACACACACATAGAGAGAGAGAGAGAGAGAGAGAGAGAGAGAGAGAGAGAGAGAGAGAGAGAGAGAGAGAGAGAGAGAGAGAGAGAGAGTCAATTTCATAGCTGAAACCCATAATTTCCATAATAAATCTTTGTGAACCCTGGTCGAGCTTTACACACAACACAATATTCTACCATAACAAAATAACATAATTGTTCAAGAAATATTACACACATATTATAATAAAAACCTAATTAAAAATAACCATCCTCGGTGTTTACCCAAATAGTAAACCGTAACCAAAGAAAATGTTATACATTAAAGGTTTAAAACCCCATATACAAATAACCACCATAATAAATACAACATTATTACCTTCCATTCAAGTAATATCAATTGTTTTATATCCATGTAATAGCCACAACAACACTAAAACAATTCATAAAACACACACAACATTATGTTACTAGATAAAACAATAGATAACACAAACCTAACTCAGTCGTGCTCCCATGGCTTTTAGATTTGTAATGTAGGTCTAATATGAAGTCTATCGACTTCCCATTGCACCTACTACGTAATGGTTGAGCTTTAAAAAAAAGCATATTAAAATAAGTAGCACAACTTACTTATTTTCCTACCCAAAAATGTATATACCAATGAAGTTGAAGAGTTAGCCCTTTCTTTTTCAAGCCCTATTCCTTTTTACACAAACTCTCAAAAGCCTCTACTAATTTTCCACTAACTGTATTCTTGCCAATAAAAACTATGAATGTCGACTGGCATAACTAGAACATTTTTCCCAGTACATCAATGAGTCCCAAATAAAATGTAACTTCCCAAATGACCAAAACACTCACAAACTAATACAACCCCTACACCAAATTTTCATATTTTTTGTAGAGATCCAACAGTATTGAGCTAGGGTTTGAGATGATTGAACTACCCAAAATCCAAAAATGTCCAAATGGGAGTCTAAGAAGTTACTCGATGGTTGACAACCTCAAATATTGGGTCATCATGACCCAATTATTCCCTAAGGTTAACTTCATACTTCCAAACAAAACTAATGATCACTCCATGACCTAGTCATGGTCCCTTTCCACAAGGGTCAAATAACATCATGATCACAAAAATAAAGAAACCTTAAGGTTCTAATACAATATAGGATCAACCAAACACAAGAAAGAGAAAATAATGCACACCTAAGAAAATGTTAAAGAGGCTATTGCAAATTGAAACACCAACCAAAAACAATGAGAAGACTTTCGACAAAACATAATTATGTCAAACAAAAAATAATGATGCAATCAAAGACCTTTCTCAAAATAAAATTTACTCACGAATCAAAATAAATAAATATACCTAATAAGTTAATGCAATCAATAAATGAGACTTATTCTACATTAAGAAGACTAGACCAAGTCCATGCAAGATAAAAATGAATAACGACAAGAATAATAAATTAGCCACTCACAAAGAAAAATATGAATACAAAGCTCAAACTTAACATGACTCAAATTAATTGTCAAATAACTCATTATTAGCCTTGCATATATTGATCTCAAAGTCTATAGCCAACCTAGCTCATTAACATGTTCCAACAATCCACAAGATAGGACATCAACAATATCTGAACAAGATACAAATATCTAATATAATAAATTCATTTATATAATGAACTAAATTAAATATCAACATGACAATATAAAATGTCTAAGATACATCATGATCAACATCACATCATCACATTATTTAAATCTCATAAAATTTCTAATGAAAATAGAAATCTTAATCTACTTAATTAAATTAATAGTAGTAGCAACAATTAACATGCTAAATAGTATCTAACTTAATATCAAAGTAATGCATCAAAGGAAAAGACAATGCATAAAGAATATGAGGTCGTGACAAAATATTTCAAAATTAGAATTGAGTATTATCACCATGCCTTCTAAATATCAATACTGATCTCTTTATAGAGATAGTGTTGACTAATTAGTTCAGTCAATGTTATGTAACCCAATATCTCTTCAATAGGATGCTATATTATTACCTTTTAAAAAACCACTGGTAAAATTGTAAATAAAAATTTATATCAAGACTTACATGACCCATAAACTCATTTTTATATTATCGATGGGAAACATACTATCAAAGAACAAAAACTATTTTGGCAAACCATAGTTTTGCATCTCTGCATGATAGAATAAAATAAAGGACTAGTCATATTTTATCAATGAAAGATAAAACACAACAAATAATCATTATTTATAAACAACATAATGTGGTGAATAAGGTAGAGGTTCACACCAAATTTATTGATCAACTATACAAATCAAGGTTGACCTAGATTATAGAGAGAAGGCTGCAATGACCTGGTAATGGGCATGAAAAGGCAAAAAAATTGAAGGTATTTAATTATATATGTAATTGAATATAAAAAATTAATTAAAAAAATATTTTTAAATATATTTATATCCTTTATTGTCATGTTGTGAATCAGACCTTTAAAAAATAAAGATTTAATATTTTTATAAGTAGAAAATAGACAACTTGGATGATAAGTTGTCATTTCTCCTTCTAACTAATAATATATGGGGAAAATGGGTGTTGTGTTTTGAACTATATATAGATTGTAGGATTATATGTTGTCTAAAAAGATATTATGACCCGTATTTAAATATAAATTATCTCAATAATCTAACCATAATTTTTTTCAAAAGAAGAAGGGAAATGTCTCCAGAAGAACTATCCATATTTGTAGATAAAGTTGTAAGTGGAGAATTTTGGCTAAGACTAACTGTGGAACTTGGTATCAAAACAAAAAATTCAAGTGTTTGTTACAAAATAATAAAACAAAATAGAGTTTCAAGGGAAAATTATATACTATTTTAAGTCACAAATGCATGGAAAACTTATTTAGATAGAGTGCACTACAGATAATGTTGTGGAAAATTTTCATATTCATGACACTCATTTTTTCTAGCTTTATTGGGAATTTGGCTATTGGAAAGGAAAACATAAAATAGGAACTAGTACTACTATAGGGAAAAAGAGTCAAAAAATGAATAAAGAAACAATAATGTCTAAGGATGCTAAAACATTTCTTGAAGCATATATATCATCTTGCAAAAAAACACTATGTAAATGAAGATTAAATATTCATATAATTTCAAAAGTGAAAGTTATTTTCCTCTTCAATTGATTAGAACATTGATAATATGAAAACATCATCTCCCTCCACTTAGTCCTAAAGTTATTATTGTTTATTTTTGTAATGTTGTAATAAAAATTATAGAAAGTGATATTATAGATATTCTCTCTTGTATTGGTTATGATGTAATGGTTTTTGTTTGTATCTTTCTTATTCTAGTGGTGGAAGATTACTTGTTTTTTAAAGTCTTTCAGATCTACATGGAAATTTTTGAAAACATGAATGAAAACATTTCAGAAGGATGTTATAAAATTCTAAATTATGAAGGTAGGTTTTAGGGATTCTCTGTGATTTATGGTATATATGGCATTTACAACATAGAAAAAATAGTTGATTAAGGGATGACCATAGAAATTGATTGGTCACATACAAAACCCTTGGATATTGTGCATATAATAGTTATTGGTATTTTTGTATTAGACCATCCATTCAAATTTGAAAGATCATTGCATTTTTTGGAGCATGTGATTAACAAATATAATATAGACTCATCCCTTGTTTTGATTATTTATGGTAGAAAAAATACATTGTAAGCAACAAAAATTTTAAAAAGAGATTCAGTAATATGCATAGTTGAGAATACAAATTAGGAGATGATGTTGAAAATTTATTCCAGATATTTGACAACTAATCAAGGTATTTTTCCAAAATAAAATGTAAATGACTCTTATTAAATAGTCATACATATTTATATTAATATTAATAAATTTGTTTATGTTTCATGATGTTTAACTATAACTCATTGAGCCATTACAATCAAATATGTTTATAAATGAAGAAATGAATATAAGCACAAAGTCAAACCCAACATAAACATCTTTATTGAATAAAGAGATGCAACGATTAAATACTAGCATGATCATCAAGATGTCGTGCAACTATTGGTGACTACACCAAAGCAACTAACATCAATTTCTATCTTTGGATCCTAATCAGGTATTATTGAAAACTATGTAACACTTGACAAATATTGATTACTTTTTAAATATTAGTTTTATTTTTATACATGTGATTTTCATATAAACTATACTTGAAATTTCAAATATATAATTATTTAATTGTTATATTTATAATCCTTCAAGAATCTCAATATTAATATTTTTGTAGTGCTCAAAAATACTTTCTTATTCTCAATTTAAATGGGTTACTATTATAAAAAGGTAGTTCAAAAAAATGTTCTAAATAAAAAATGAGAACTATCAAATAAGAAGAATGGCAACCCATTTTCTAATTATTGCATCTGTGTAATTTCAACTTGTATTTTAGACTTCATTTGATACAAAGAACAACATAGAAAAAATTATATCAAAAATATTACAAGTGGATGAGCATCCTCTTATTTGGGGGTGTAGATTATTGTGCTGAAGAAACTAAAAATTGTATTAAGAATTTAGACCAAATTAAGATAGATGCTCAATTTTTTTATACCACAGAAAACACTATTGTATTTGATTCACAAAAAAGGTTGTCCTTGGTGATAATTTTATTGTGTCCATAAAGGTCACTCAAAGGAAAGAATTCAAAAAGGACAAATGGTTGATGATGACATTATTTACATATCTAACCTTGATCGTGCATGGTGAGAATGTGAAAAAAAATTTAAAGCATTATACACTATTTGTATATTGTTGTGCTTATACAAGTCATGATAAAGGTCATAAGACTTTAATTGTAAAATAATCATTTAATTTAAACTTTATGATTGTAGACAGTTATCATTTTCTACAATGATGATCATTTGAATACTATCACTTTATTGATTGTACATGTAAAATACACTATTATTTAATCTTTTGAACATTATTATTTGTTTAAATGAAAATATATTCATTTGTTTAAATGAAAATATATTCTGAATATAATACAATAATGTCATTGGCACGTGTTTGATTGAAGTATTTATAAAATGTTGTTCTATTTTAATTTGTTATGATGCATAAAGGATCTATTGAATATTTTTACAAATTTTCTAATATTATTAATAAAATATTTCGAATAAAATACAATCATAACATTGCAAGTGGCTAAATTCATAATTATTTGTGTATCCATTGTTTAAGATTGGTAGTTATGCAAAAAATATTTATAAATTAGATATTACAACTTACTATATCAAAATTAAAATCTCATACTTTAGATTTTGTTCAAAATTGAAGAAAATTATAGGTGTTGGTAGTGGAAAGACTATTGTTTAGAATTCCAAGGATTATTGAATTTGGATTGGCATGTAGGAACCTTATTTTTTTTATTCATTTATAAATATTTTTATCCCACATGTAGTCCTAATTAATTGAGGATTGTAAATATAAATTTTCATATTGGCTTATTGTTTATTTATCTACATTCAAGCGTGTTAAAATATTTCATTCATCACTTTGATTGGATACAAAATATCAATTTTTTTTTTTAATTTGGATTTATCACCTTGTGATATAGATAATAGTTTTTTTTAGATCAAAAAAAAATATTGAGCCGATATACATAAAAATATACAAATTGTTCTCAACAAATATAAATATGTATACATAGCAAAAAATAGATTTTCCATATATGAGAAACATGTTTCGATTGCAAAAAATAAGATGCCCTTTGTTTTGGATTACCTTCAAGTTGGGATTTTTAGAGCACATTGCATTCCAATAGAAAAATATTCACACACTTGTGTGTGTGGTTAGATCATGTGGGTATGCACACAAACATGTGTTGTTCTTTAGAGACATTTAAGTGCACTATTAGTGATTTTGATTGCATTACTTTGCTTTGAAGCAAACTATAATAAAATTTATTCTATTTCAAATTACTTTATAATTAAATCAAATGATTTTGTATCTCACTTTATTAATATCACTAATTATTATTTTAATTTTTTCCAAAAATCTTTATAAATATAATTAATTATTGTTTTACTTTTTTTCAAAAAATATTATTAATATAACTATATATTATTTTATTTTTTATGAAAGATATTATTAATATAAAATTATTGAAGCAACAAAATTATTATTTTGTAATCTCTCAGGTAACATGTTGTTTTGTTTTAAATAAAAAATATTAATAAGTTTAAATTTAGATAATTTGAACTTAAATTATATTATATGACATTGCTTTTGAACAATCAAAAAAATCATCTTAAAAATGATAAAATCTATCTTTACTCTTTTTAAGATGTATTTGTCTCAATGGATTTAAATTTAAATCTATTTATTGTGTGCATATTATAAAACACATCGATCAACTTTGAATGTGTTCAATTTGAATGGTGTTTCAACTCATACATTTCATAATTTTTTATTTTTATTTTTTTTTTTTTTGAATAAAAGAGGGGTAAAAACTTTATTAAATCAAGGAAAACCAAAGTACAAACCTGCATGAGGCCAGTGCCTCAAGAACCAACAACACCACAAAAAACCACAAAAACAAGAAATTTACACTCCAGTACCACTCTCATCCTCCGCCAAAATCCTCTCTAGATTCTGGCGAAGTGCGTGAGGCATTTGCTCCCATCCATCAAACTTCCAGTCTTCAAATTATTTTGATCCCCATTTAGCCAGGTAATTAGCCACCCTATTCCATTCCCTAGGAATATGGGCAAAAATCATAGAATCCATATAAGAACTGACCTAAAGACTCTGTTGAACAATCACTGACAACTGCCAGCATATATTGGAGGTCTTCCTCTCAAGAAGCAAATTAACCAGAACTTGAGAGTCAGCCTCACAAATCACTTTCCTCCATCCTAACTCATAAGCTCTCCTTAAGGCATGTAAAATCCCCCAACCTTCCATCTGATTAATTGTCTGCACTCCCTTGTTAGCCGCAAAAATAAAAACCATTGCACCAGTAGAATCCCTGCCAATCTCACCAATCCCAGTCGAGCCTAGATTTCCACGAGATGACCCATCCGTATTAAGCTTCAAAAAACTAGCAGGAGGCGGCGTCCAATTCCCCATCCTTTGCATTCTCTGATTCACCTGTCTACCTCTCCTGACACATGCCGAGACCAAAGAAATACCTTGAACGCCCAGCCTCACTGTAACCTCAGCATCGCTCTTAGCCAATGGCAGGGCAATCTCACTCTTAATCGCAACAGTTTCTTGGACCATGCCCAATATTCTAGTCCAAACCTGTTGAACTCCCAAATTTTCTCTACGAAAAATCTTGCGATTTATTTCAAGCCAGACTTGCCATAAAAGGAAAATCGGACCAACATACCATACCTCATGCAAAAATGAAGCCAGTGAGGGCGGTTTGCCTAGTCTCGCCCAAAAATCAGCCAAGGAGGATGCATGAACACATTGGCTTTTCCACGCATCCCACCAACAGTGCCATAATTACGTTGAGAAGGGGCATCAAAAGAATAAATGTTGAGAATCCTCCTCCTCACTGCTACATAAAACACACCTTGAAGGGCCAACAAATCTTCTCTTACAGATATTATCTCATGTCAAGCATTTATTCCAGGCCATGGTCCAAATGAAACAATTACACTTTGGCCAAGAAAAGCTATTCCAGACTCTTTTCCACCAGGGAACTTCCTACCTACCATCCAATTGCTGAGAGATCAGTGCCTGGTACCCCGAAGACACCGTGTATGATCCTTTCAAATTGGGAGCCCATGCCAAAACATCCCTTCCCAAAAGGGCACTATAGCTACATCCAGTAAGAATGGATTGGAGTTTAGCACACTCTGTTTCCAATCCTACAATTGGCCATTCCTCCACCTCGCTTCCATCACCTACCCCTGATGGGAAAATACCTTAAAATCACCCACCCTCAACCAACCAGCCTCACCAAATGTTTGTGCTAATGTCTGTAAATGAGGATACTATACTGCTAGGGGTGGGAAACCATCCCAAGAGTCCTGCCAAAACTGTGCCTCCATCCCATCTTTGCATATCCAGAATAAACCACTCTTGATGAGCTCAGCCCCTTTCTTGAGTGTGGACCAAATTGCCAACCCCTTCCCAGACAAGCTATGCTGAGGAGTATCATTCTGAGGAATCCCTGCCAGGTACTTGTGGGATAAAATTCTAGCCCACAGCCGGTCTGGTTCAACACACCATCTCTAATACAACTTTTTAGCAAGCATTGTACCAGAGAGTATCGACTGTCTTAATCCCAAACCTCCCAGCCTTTTTAGACTACAAACCATCTCCCATTTGATGAGACTCCATTTGGTAGTTGCTAAATTACCATCCCAAAGAAATTGTCTTGCTAAGTAATCAAGGTCCCTCACAAAACCCACCGGCGCTACTTGAACCATACACCTATATATGGGGAGCGCCTGCACCACCGATTGAAGAAGCTAAACTTGACTGCCAAAGGACAGCTAGCGATGAGTCCAGTGATTAACCTTAGCATAAAACTTGTCTAGAATACCTTGCCACATCTCTCTAGACTGTCTCCTAGTCAAGATAGGAATGCCAAGGTATAGCAGAGGAAGACTTCCAATTTGGAACTTGAGTAAATTAGCAATTCTCTGTTGGATTAGAAGTGGGGTATTAAAGAAATAAATTGAAGACTTACCCTCATTAATCAGTTGTCCTGACACCTCAAGATAAACATTTAGGTCTCTACACATATTAGTCACTTCTCTCATAGTTGCCATGCCCATCAGAGTTGCATCATCCACAAACTGCAAGTGAGAAAGTGCTGAGAGACCTCCACCCCATTACCAGCCCTGAATATATCCCCCTTCCACATTCCTTTTGATCAGTTGTCCCAACCCTTCAACCAGAAGAAGAAACAAATAAGGAGAGAGGGGATCACCTTTTCACAGACCTAGAGAGGCTCCAAATAAAGTTGAATGCTCTCCATTAATTAGAACTGAAAAGGAGGTCAAATTCACATAGCACATGACCCAATGAATCCAGTCCTTACTAAATCTAAAAGCCCTTAAAACCCTATGAAGGAAAGACCACCAGACTCTGTCATAAGCTTTACTCATATCCAGCTTGATGAACATAGACTTTTCTTTTGACTTGGCCATTGAATGAATTACCTCTGTAGCCACCACCACGCCATCCAAGATCTGGTGACCTTCCACGAATCCACTTTGCTCCTCAAAAATAAGCAATGTAAGCCACCTCTTTAGTCTATCAGCAATCAGTTTAGAGATAATTTTATAAATCACATTGCAGAGGGAAATGGGATGAAACTGACTTAACCGATCTGCTCCCTCCCCCTTAGGGATAAGAGCCAAGAAAGTCGAGTTTAGAGCCCTGAGCATCTGCTTATTCGTCTGTGATTCTTGAACAATAGCCAGGAGATCAACTTTAATAATGTCCCAAAACTCCTGGAAAAATTCAATCAAAAATCCATCTAGCCCAGGCGCTTTACATTTTTGCATCTAGAAAACAGTCATCTTGACCTCCTCCATAGAAATGGCACTCATAAGATGCTCATTCATTTCCCAAGAGACCAAAGAGGGAATACAGGATAGAACCTGAGTCTCAGCCACTAGTTCTCCCTACCCTTCCTCCCAGAATAAAGAAGCAAAGTACAGCTCTGCCTCATTACACATACCCTGGGTGGAATGAATGGTTTCCCCCCTATCCATCACCAGAGAGGAAATGGTATTACCATGCTGCCTGGCTTTCATAGAGTTGAAGAAAAATGCAGTATTCTGATCCCCCTCCTGAAGCCAAACATTTTGTGCCTTCTGCTTCCAAAAGATTTCCTCTCTCAGCTCCCATTCCTCCACAAATTTTAGCACTTTAGCTTCCTCTCTTAATATAAATTTAGACACCCCCTCTTCCCTAATCATCCAGGTCACTTCATTCAACTATTTTAGCGCCATATTTTTCTCCTGATAAATATTTTCGAAGCATAGTCTATTCCAATGCTTTAGCTAATATTTGAAAAATTGTAAGAGCTTGGAAAAAGTATACATTGCTATGCCAAATCCTGGTCTACCTATTTTCCACCAATCAGCAACACAACCATACAGGTCAGGATACCTTAGCCACATAAGCTAGAATTTAAAGGGCAGTCTCTAAGGTATCCTAGCTGAGGAAATAGTGAGCTTTATGGGCCAGTGATCCAAGCCCCGCCAATCAAGAATCTCAGAGCAGGAAAACCATGACCCCCCCACCCAAAAATAGGACACCATGAAGTGGTCAAGGCGTTCGACAATACTGTTGTCCCCCAACCTTCTATTATTCCACGTGAAACGGCCATTGCTGGGCTTTATGTCAACAAGATTAAGAGTCAAGATATTGTCTCTAAGCAGAATGGAGGAGGGCTCAATTTTCATAATACCTCCCCATTTCTCAAATAAATCCAGAATGGCATTAAAGTCTCCAGCAATAATCCAAGGTAAATAAGGAAACTGTTAGGAGGGGTGGAGGTAAATCCAAGAACAAACACACCTGTTCTAATTCCACCCGTTAGGATCTTGCTCCTCAGAAAGAGCACAGTATGATTACCAAATATAAGCAATTGAATATGCGGAAATAACCAGAAACACAAGTAACTAGAATTCACCAATAGCACAGAATATGAGAGACAATACACTATCTTGTATTAACACTATACAGAAAAGAATACATCAAAGAGCCGCCACACTCTTTCACCTTACAGAGATTCGCCACACCTCAAGTGTACAGTAATTCTTCTCACACACACTCTCCTACACAAAAAAAAATGGTCCCAACAACCAACTCACACATAGAATTGGTGTTCACCTCACCATCCAGTTAGTAATAACCCTGCCGGTACACCAAGCACTCTATAGCACTTCAAGCTGATCTCTCATGAACCTGCAACCTACAATTCAAAGACCAAACTTACATGTAGATCCCCAATGAGCTTGCAACAACCTGCAACTCACAGATCTTACAACTAGAAGGAACTCTTCCTTTCTATCTCATACATTAAACAATACATGCCAATGGGTCTATAAATAGATCCCTAACTCAAACAATAACTTAGACTCTTAATTTAGACAATTATCCTCGCAGCCCAAGACTCTAACTGGTCTCAACATGCAAACTCTTCATTCACTTAACTAACTGTCCGTGAAACGAGCAGTTCGGGAACACACAGGCGACCGACGTCGGTCCCTACTTGTCTGGTTCTGCCGACGTCGGCCGACTCCATGCCGTCGCCAGTGGCCTTCTGCACTGGTCTCTACCGACGTCGGTCCTGCTGCTGACGCCGGTTCCTCTGGAACTCAGCAACCATCTGTTCCTCAGTTTGCAAAGGGTTGAAGCTTTTAGCTCCACAACCTAACAGAAACAAGCTACGCACCTCACGAATATTATTCCATACCTTGATCTTTCCATGAAAGTCTGTCAGAGCATAGACATTAGAGAAAAGAACTGATTCCCTTGATTTAATGCACCAAGAAACCATAGATAAGGAGGACCTAAATGAAATCCAAGACACAGGCTGGATCTTGCACATGTTCCATAGGCATGCTACACCCCCTGATGATCCCTGGGTGCCAATACACTGAAAATGGCCTTGCCTCCATAACGTAGGTGCCATACTCATCATACAATCAATAGTAACTTTAGTCTCTTGAAGAAAGAGAATATTCGGAGAATGCCTCCGCACTAATTCTCGAACAACTTTTTGTCTAGGGTGTTGTTCAGGCCCCTTGCATTCTAAGAGATAACAATCATTTGGAGGGAGTCAAGAAGTGGGAGTCTAAGGTCTTAACAGCACCGGACTCCACCAAGCTCTCCCCAATCATCTTAATTCTCTCCAAGTCCTTCTTACGTCCAATTTTAGCATTTTTCTCCAAATCCCCCTTCTTCCCATCCTTCTAAAGGATGCCCAAGTGAGGGGTAGATTTCCCTCTTTTATCTGCTTTGGCAACCACAGCCTGTATCACAGGCTCTGCTTCCTCGACACCCTGCCCCATATTAGCATTTGGCTTCCCCTCCACTTGCGCTCCCTCTAGTCCATCCATGATCATGGGCATAGCGAATTCTTCTTGAATAGCACACAGAGGCTTGGCAGATCCAATCTCCAAACCCAACTCCTCCTCAGAGTGGGCAGCATTGATCCCTTATTGAATGATTGCATGCTGCCCCAACTCATCTAAAATCTCAAACCTGTTGAATGTATCCTCTTTCTATCATTCTCTTAAAGTTCTTTTTAATCCTCTGCTACGAGTTCAGGCTTTTACCTGAACAAAGCCCTCAGCGTCCTTATTCTCTCCTGCTACTGGCTTCTTTCTTTTGTCAATGCTAGGAATGGTATTAGAAGGAGGCATAGTTTACTGGTCCATTGGTTTGGCTTTCAGACATTTACGCACCAGGTGGCCATATTCATGGCAGATGCGGCATCGAAAAGGAAGGGTCTCGTAGTCTAGTTTTTGAACCCAGGAATATGAACATGCACTCATCTCAACTACATCTGGCAATGGTTTACTTAGATCAACTTCCATGCAAATACGAGCAAAGGTCATCACCTTCTTACTCAATGTTTGTGTAGAGGATCCAATCGGTCTGCCAAGCATTGATGCCAGCATATGTAGCACGTCCTCACGACAACATTCTATTGGAAGTCTAGGAAATCGAACCCACACTGGCACTCTATTTGGGAGCTCCTTAGAGGGGTTAAAGCCGGCATGCCAAGGTTTTACAAATAATCCCACCTGGTTATAAAAATAAGGCCCCCCTTCAAAGACCCTGTTGCGGTCAGCCAGGCAAGTAAATGTCACCATGAAGTAGTTATTTGCAAGCATTTTAACCTCCAATTCCCCCTCTGGTTCCCAAACTCTTCGGGCCTAGCTTTCCAATAAATGAAGAGAGACTTTTAAACACAGAAACATACAAAACAAAGATTGATTAGAATAGTATTCTACATCCTCAGCAATCATTTCAAAGGGAATTACCAATTTTGGTCTCTCTTTGCATCTCTCAAGACATCCATTAACCTTCATAATCTTGGAGCCTCCATGCAAGTTTGATTCCTTGGCATCTAAATTCTGAGAAAAAAGGGCATTTTCATACCCCTACACTTCCTGTCCTGGCAAATTCATTCTAACCACTTCACTAAAATTCAATCCAGCACCAGTCTTGGAAGGCACACTCCTAGCCATGATTGCGCCTATCAAAGGGTACTCTCCAGTTGCGGGCGCACTCCAGATAACCCCAGCAACCCCTACACAGTGTGCTGACCAAAAAATGTGCACAGCATGCAGCACAAAGGGCAAAAAAAAGTTTTTAACAGGGAAACAATAGCCTAAGCTACGGCCCCCACCCCCTGCACACAATCCGTCTCCCTTTCCCTCCTACACAAATGCAAAAATAGCAAAAAGCGAGCTAGGGCGCGGCTACCCTAGCTCGACGGCGTGCACCAGTTCGCCCTCATTTCCTATTTTTCTCCCACTTTTACTTTAATTATCTTAAGCATTTAATCTAGACTCATAATAAATAAGTTGATGTAAACAAGATTAACATATTAGGGGCCATTGAGCTCAAAACAAATTACTACTTCCTTTTACCACACTTAAGGGATTTATTGCATAGATGTTTAAATGTGTTTTCAAAATTGGTATATGGACATCAGTTAATTCTAAGAATGTAGATGACTTAATGATATCATTGTGTTAAGAAATAGCATTAGAATGTGATAAATTTAAATTTATATCTTCCCAATAACAATGTGAATCAGGTCACCAAGATGATTAAAAAGGTTTCATTAACCCTGTAATATGTTATAAACCACTACAATTAGTTTGGAATCGTAGAGGGGGTCTACACAATAAATTTAATAAAGTGCTAGTTGATGACTCTCACGAAAAAAATATTCTTAATGATAAAAGTAATTATATAATCACAAAAACTTTTAATAATGATTTTTTTGAAGACAATTATTTGATTCATTAATTATAGTTGATGGTACTAATTGTACAAGATGTTGCAAATGTAAGGCGTGTAATAAATAGATTGTAATGAGTGTCTATAAATGAATTATTGGTGACCTTTATATTTATGGTATAGAAAAATTAATATGTACACTATATTACATGTAAACTATTTTAAATAATATTAATATATTTTCATATTTAAATTCTTATATGAATTTATTTGTTGGAATTTTTCTCTAATAAATATTACAAACTTGCATGTGTGATAAATTCACCACCTAAAAATATTACATGGATGTTTTTGATATTTTATTTTTTTTGCATTTATATTTTTTGTTATTTAATTTTTTATTGTCACTTAAAAAACAACAAAAGATTGCATAGAAAAATCAATAAAAAATAAAAGTCTTACATAATTAATGTCTTGCAAGTTATCATGGCCAAATTTAAATCGATTATATTAATTTAAATAAAATATTAAATTCTACCATGATGATTTTATTGCAATAAAATATTGAAATGATTCAACAAATTAAAAATTAATATCTAAATTAATTATTATTATATTTTCACCATAAAATATTAAAAATATATTTTTCATATTGAATTCCAATAGCTTTCAAAATGGATTAAAAAATATGATATTATAATATCCAACAATATTAAATTAAAATTTGAAAAATATGATATATCTAATGTCAAACAATAAAAAGTTGAAAATTGATAATAAAAATATAGAATTTTAATATTTGATATTATAAAATTGGTAAAAATAATTTTAGTTTGTAATATGAATTAGACTATGTTTAAATTTAATGAAATGATGGTTATAAATATAAGGGACATCGATGTTATAATATAAAAGGTAAACGTGAGATGAAATCAAATCCTTAAAATCATAATAATTAGATATTATTAAAAAAATAAAAAATAAAATTAAAATGATTCAAAAAAATATGTATATAAATGTATTAATATAGGTTTCAAATAGTATAAAGATATTCTATATTATTTTTAGGAATAAATGATCACAATCTTATTAAGGTTCATGATAGTGTGATCCAAAAATCAATTAATAATATTGTTTAGGCACACATATTAAAATAAATGATTAAATTAAATTAGTGTTTTCTCATAATCTTTAATAAGCACATATAAATAATAGATGCAACACATGTCAAATAAAATATAACAATAATAAGTTATAGATCAATAATCAAATAAAATATGTACTCTCTTTTGGTGTGTTCCAATAAATAGATTGTGATCAAAAATTAATTATAGTTAAATTGGGATAAATAGAATTATAAATTATTCCTAGTAATTGCATTCCTATAAGATATATTCTACTTAGTAGGGAGTGTGTCAATGAAACTATGAGTTTTATTACTCACTAGAGGGATGATGAAGTAGTCATGTGGAAATAAATATTAATCTTAATTAATTAAGAGGTGTTAAATATTAATTAATTTGTGTTTAGTGTCAATTATTGTTTAGATAGAATTGGGAATATCATATATATTAATTCAAGTCTTTGAAATAATTTATGAAATTATGTGAATAAAAGTTCAAGAACATTTATTATGTTTAATTAACATTTTTTCTAGAAAAAATTAGTATTGATATCGTTTGCTTTTCTCATATTACATTTTCCATCAATTTTCATTACATATTGAAAATGTATATTTAAAAGAGCATCAATAATGAGATCTACATATAATTTATTGTACTTAAAATCAAATTGTTGGAAAAATTTAACCGTCAAAATTATTGTGAACAAAAATGCATCATTGTCTTTAGAGCACTATTTCAACTTGAAGCACTATTTCATAATAGAAGATGGAGGTATTTACCATCAATATAATACATATATTTAATTTTGGATGAGAAAATTGAAACCTAATTTCAACCTGATATTAGTTAGCTATCAGTTTTTATAATGGTGCAAGTTATGTAGGAAGGGAAGTAATTTATATTTTGGGATTTTGTAAAGTGAAGGAGTTTAAATTGATAGCTTTAATTTACTCAAAACTTATGATATTAACACCATCTCACCTTTTGTGCAGGAAGGACTAAATAACAATACTCTTAATATATTTATGGTGGAGGTGATAGTGGAAAATGAGGTAATTGTGAGAGTGAGTTTGAGCAATGGTAAAATAGTGGGACAGGAAAAAGTAATACAAAACATGAATGTGGTGAAATATTTCAATGTGAGATAGGCAATGATGGTGTTTGAGAGAAATGAAAGGGTATTCCAAGTGATACCATACACTATAGGGCCTATATTGTACACCAGACTCGAATTCAAGGTAATTAGTGGATTTAAATGACATGCACCCATTGCAAAGGGGCTTACAATTTTTGGTGTGGTGAAATATTTGATTAGTTATTTTATATTGTCAAGAATGAATGAAGATATCATGAGATTTGATACTAGAGCTCCATATCTGATGTGTGACTTGAATAAGTGTTACAATATCATTTACGTAGGGACAAAACATTGCAGTTCTAAAGTCTATATTTATATATAATAATTATAAATATAATATATAGTATATTATATATTTATAATTATAAATATCTTCATCATCATCAAATTTATATACAATTTAAATATATATTATTAGTATATAAATTAATGTATATAAATTATATAATATAATAAATGTATTATTATTATTATTATTATTATTATTATTATTATTATTATTATTATTATTATAATATAACAACTTATATTTTTATTTTTATTTTTATTATATATAATTTGATATTATATATAGTTAATTATATAAAATTAATTAATTAATTTTAAATATATAATATTATATATTATAATATTAATATATATAATATAAAATATATATATATAGATAATTATTATTATACTAATATTTCACTTTATTGAAAGCCGGGTAAACTTTTTACCGTGACCGGCGCCGCTGGCTAGACACGACTAATACCGGTACCACGAGGTCGGGGGGGACGGATAATCGAACCTGGGTTGGCAGGGCCGCAACGGAAATACCTCACCGGTTGCCCTCACCCCCCTCCCCATTATTATACTAATATGAATCTATAAAATATATATAATAATATTAGTAATATATATTATAATATAACATTACATATATATATACACACACACACACATATGTATTGAATATAATCATGCACAACTTACATAAAAATGATTTTGAAATGGTTTTCTAAAAATTTTGACATGATAAAACACTTTTGAATATACAATATCATGACAATATGTGGTTGACAAAATACTTCAAAGATATATATGTTTTTATTGAGATGACACATATTTCAATCATGTATTGGATCATTGAAATAGTTTAGTGGAAGCTACAAATTGCATTGACATATATGACATGTCATTGAACTTTACATACTCTAAAATATATTGCCATTGTTCCTCACCATTACTGTGTAGCTCACCATGAAATCTTTCACCGTTTTTATGTTATGTATGGCTTTGTACTTCCCCACCACTTCACCATTGCTCAAGTTCATCATGAAATGTGGCATCTTCTCCCCACATAATGCATTGTCATGTCATGTGAAGTAACACACCACCTCCTTTTCCACCATCCCGTACACCATAAATATCAGATTATTGTTACTATAACACTTTGTACAAAAAAAGTGCGATGAATTTAACAGTGATATATTTTACATGCACTATACCTACAAATTTACACTTTTTTTCTTTAGAAAACCTCGCTTCATCAAAATATCAAGTAACACCACTCCTATCATAACTTACACTTTAAAACAATTGTCAATAATACATTTCTAATAAAAAATACAATTCTTACATTTTATTTTGAAACTATTTTTCTATTTAATAATCTAATAAATATTTATAATATAAGTACAAAATAATTTAAAAAATGAATTATATTTTTATTAATATACTTGAATGTTTAACTCTACAAATCTCATGTTCAACTTTTCCTTTTATGTTTTCCAAATAGACTATCAAATAGCTGCTCATCTCATATTTAGTTAGATGTAGCTTTAACTTTCAATTTCTATTTATTTATGTGCATTTATTCATTGCTTTTTTCTTTTTCTTTGTTCTTTTTGGCTTTCTGCCCATCACTACCCAACCTCTTCCTGTCCCTAACCAAAGTAAATTGATCCCAAGTATGTGTATATGGTATACACAGTGGTCTTTATCAGCTTTAAATGTTTTTACGTCTCTTTTTTCCCATCATTAATTTGTCCTAACAACCGTATTTATAACGTTTAAATTTTCTAGTTAGTATGTTTTGGTCAATGGCTCTTATGGGAATATTGAGACGGTTAATAATTAATTTTCTTATATATTTCTTCATGTTTATTTATATTAATTGGGGGATAATTAATAAAAATGTAATATTTTATTTTTTAATTTACAAATAATTTAATGTTAATAACAGTTTTTAATTAAGAAAAAAATATTCTTAATATTTTATTTTATTTTTTTAATTTATGGGAAAAGTATATTTTTAAAAAGATCTAATTTTTTTTACAAGGGCAAGTTATAGTTTAAATGTTAAAAATTAAATAATAGGAAAAATCATCAAAACTAAACTAAACACCAGTTTAAATTTAAGAAATTGCAAATTTATAACAAAATAACAAAATCAACTGTGTATAAATTAAGTGAGAAAGAGGTTTTTGAAAGGATCCAAACTTTTTACAAGAACAAACTACAATTTAGACATTAAAAACTAAATCTAATGTGAGAGCAGTTTTTCATTCTTCCACAGAGAAGGATTTAATTTTGTCCTCTGAACCATGGTTCTATGGTAAGTTTGGCCTCTTTCTCTGTCTCTGAATGGTCTTTTTCGAACCAACATTGATGAAGATTTCAACAGCTTCCACTTGAGTTAGATTGTACCATATTCCTCCTATCTCATGGAACGCAGTGGGTTCTTCTGTAAGAATTGATGAAGATTCGTTGGATAACAGATTTGTCAGAGTTTGCACTCTCTTGGGCCTGTCCAAGCCTCTCTTTCACTTGGTGCTCTTACTTTCTTCATGGGGCAAATGGACTCAGTTCCTCAATTACGAAGGTCTCCCCTTCTGTTGTTTTCGGTGTAATTATTTGGGACATAGGGCATTGGCATATTTATTCACGTGTCAGTCTTCTTATTCCTCCTTTTCCCATTAGGTCTAGAGGAAGAAGCAGGGACCTCCTTCCCAAGATTTTAGATGACACAATCACAAGGATTTCTACCAAGGTTTAACTTCTTCCCCTTTGCCCCCCTCACCCATTGAGCCCCTCTCCCTTGATGGGAATGCTTCCCCTTTGTTGATTGCCTATCCCGTTTCGCCACCCCCTCTCCCTTGCTCATGTTGTATTCTTCCCCCTTTAGGGCCCAAGAAACTCAAAGCTAATGTTGGCACCACTGTGAAGAAGAAACGTAGAAGATTTGAGGTGAAAAGATTGAGATTGGAGGTGGAAGATTTGGTGCAGAATGGCATTAAGTGTATGGTGAAAGACCTACTCTCTAGGTGTGAGAAAATATAATCCCCAGCTTGTGGCTAAGGACAGAGGTTGTCTTGCTTGGGATTATTTTGATTGGTTTTCATTTTCATCATGTTTCTCTTTGTTCCTCCTATTGCAGATTGGCAAAAGGTTTACATTATTTTTTGATGATTTTGCTAGCTTTTGATAAAAACTATGTATCTCATAGTTGCTCCCTCTTAGTCGTGGTTTGTTCCCGTTTGGGAGGTGTCTTGTTTGTCCTAGTTTTCATTTATTATGTTTGGTTCTTCTATGTTTTAATTTATTGCAGGGACTAGGCCCCTGGTTGTGCCCCAACACTAGTTCATAACTCTAATCAAAAGCATTTTAGCCTATCAAATTAAAAAAACTAAATAATAGGAAAAAAATATCAAAAGTGGGATAAACATTAGTCCAAACCTAAAGAAGTTGTAAATATACAACAAAACAACAAACTACAACAAAAATATAGCAAGAAAAAGGTTAAAGAACAAAAAGAAAACTCTTAGAAGCAAAGAATAAGTTATCCAATAAGAACCATCAAAAAACACAACTTTTGCTTCCACCTCAATCTATAGGCCTCAATTCTAATCAAGTGAAGATTAAGAAACAAAAAGATAACCATAAGGGTGGATCTATCCACAAGTGAGAGTCAATCCTCTCCCTCTTTGGGAAAGATCTTCCAATGCCCACTATGTACTAGCATTAATTGCATCCACTACATCCATCTCGTATGCTATGCCTCCATCTTTTGTCCTTTGCATTTGGTAGCAGAGTTGTAATTGGATAAAGTGTTATCAGTCTAGAGTAAACTAAAACCAACTAGATTCTATTGAAGGAAACCATAATTATCAGTACCAAACCTATGAATCTAGTCCTTATCACCTTGAGCCCCCTGCTAAGGCTCCTTTCCATTAAAAGGAAGGGGAGAATGAGATAATATCCACAAAGTAGTAGACGGTCTAACACATAGAATGTAAGATGAATACTCTACAAATAATTTCTTGTGTTTACACCACATGAAATCAGCATTAGGTGAGCCATATTTCTTTCTTAAAATCTATGAGATTCTAAAACTTGAAGGGACCTAAGAAAAATAAGTTGTCACTTGATGTCAAAATTTGATAGCAGAGGAAACATATGAAGGGTAGCCCCTCATAGTTGAGAAATTAGGACCAGGAACCAAGAAAAGAAATGATTTCAATCAAATGTGAGAGGGGTTTGGAAATATCCACCAAAACACACACTCGCAAAAATATATTACTTAGTGAATGTTCATCTAATTTGATAAAGGAACCCATCTTATTCTACAATAATTTGATTTGGTTTGGATTTCTCATAACCAAGGGAAGGTGGTACAATCTTAGCCATATTGGAGTTGTTGTGATTTTAGCATTTGAAGGATTGAAGAAGGGGTCTAAGAGCTGCAAAATACCCCATGTTTTCCAAAGAACCAAGGCCCAAAAGACCAGAGAAAATCTTTTTCAGTAGTAGATTGGAAGGCAATAAAGAAAAATCCATTATTCAACAAGGAAAAAAAGGCTTGGCAACATTAATCCACATTGATTTTGACCAACTGATGAGCTCTACAAGAGGGAGCCTAACCCCCACACATTTTCCAACTAATAAACAACTTCTTTCTCCATAAAATGAAAGAAAGAATAAGAAATTTCTAGAACAGGGTCTCTACCAAAAAAACCACAAGAATATCACCCACGAAGCATCCATTCACATTAGTTGTAGAATATTCAGGTCAATCAATAACAAAGGGCAATGAAGGGGAGGGTTGTTCCTCATGGGTAAACTTACTAACATCTTTAGTATTAGTTGTTTCAATAGAAGATCCAATATTTAAGGAGCTCCAAAAGTAGAACTCCAAAGAGACTATCCAAAGAAGATTAGAAATAATATGATGTTTACATAACTCCCCATAGGATTCAAAGGGATTAAATATGTTCTTTCAAACTACATACACCTAATTGTCTAAAAAAAAAAACACCATCTCAGGATAACCAAAACCATTAGCTTCAACATCATAGTTTTTTTCACATCTTTCATCATCAACTCTATTAATCTCAATAGTTCTCTTGATCCTTGTGTAGGGCCCATTATTTCCCTATGTAACATATCACTTTTCTTTTCAAATTTCTAATGCCAACACATTTGTTGTCACTATTATCAAAATCCTCTAAGTTACTATTAAATTTTTTAATAATTTTTATTTTTATTTATATATTTATATATTTTAATAATTTTAATTTTTATTTATTTATTTTAATTGATTCATAGTAAAAGTAAATTTTCGAAAGGATTCAATTTTTTTTATAAAAATAAGCTATAATTTAAACATTAAAAATTAAATAATTATTTATATATTTTTTATTGTTTATTTATATTAATTGAGAGATAGTTAATAAGAATATAATATTTTGTTCTTCAATTTACAAATAATTTAATGTTAACAACACTTTATATATATATATATATATATATGATAATTTTTATTTTTATTGATTTATTTTAATTGAATCATAGTAAAAGTAAAAAATTTGAAGGATCCAATTTTTTTTACAAAGAACAAACTAAAGTATAAATGTTAAAAATTAAATAATAGGAAAAATCGTCAAAACTAAGCTAAACACCAATCTAAAATAAAAAAGTTAAAAATTTATAACAAAACAACAAAATCAACCTTGTATAAATTAAGTGAAAAAGGGGTTTTTGAAGGACCCAAAACATTTTACAAGAACAAGCTATAATTTAGACATTAAAAACTAAATTAAATGTGAGAGCAGTTTTCCATTATTTTATGGATAGGGATTTAATTTGGTCCTTTGGTCCATGGTTCTATGGTAAGTTTGGCATCTTTATTTGCTCCTGGATGACCTTTTTCAAACCAGTGTTGATGAAGATTTTAGCAGCTCCCACTTGTAAATCAAATTATACTATATTGTTCTTATCTTTCACAATGAAAAACAAATTAAAATTTTAGTTAACAAAGTTGGTTATTTTGTGATAATTGATGAAGATCCATTGGATGATAGATTTGTCAAAGTCTGCACTCTCTTGAACCTATCTAAGCCCCTCTTTCACTCGATGTTCCTACTTTCTTCATGTGAAAAATGGACTTAGTTCCTAAATTATGAAGGTCTCCCCTTTTGTTGTTTTCAGTGTAATCACTTAGGGCATAGGGCATGAGTGTGTTTGTCTACATCTCATTCTTCTTCTCCCTCCTTTTCCCATCAGGTCTGGAGGAAGAAGTATGGACCTCTTTCCTAAGAATTCAAGTGGCACAATCACGAGGCTTTCTAGTAGAGTTCAGCTTCTTCCCATTTGGCCCCCTTCCCTGTTGAGCCCCTCTCCCTCATTGGGAATATTCCGCCTTTGCTGACTACCTATCCCCTTTTTTCACCCCCTCTCCATTGTTCACATTATGTTCTTCCCCCCTTTGCGACCCGAGAAACTCAAAGTTGATGTTGGCACCACTACGAAGGAGAAAGGCAGAGGATTTGAGGTGGAAAGACTGAGACTCAAGGTAGAAGATTTGGTGTGGAATGGCTCTTAGTGGATGGTGAAAGACCTACTCTCTAGGCATGATAGAAAACAAGCCCTAGCCTACAGTTGAGGATAGAGGCAGTCTTGCTTGGGATTATTTTGATTAGTTTCCATTTTCATCTTATTTTTCTTTGTTCCTCCTACTACAAATTGGCAAAAGATTTGCATTAATTTTTGATGATTTTGATGACTTTTGGCAAAAACTGTGTTTCTTGTAGTTGTTCCCTCTTAGTTGTGATTTGTTCCCCTTAGGGAGTTATCTTGTTTGTCCTTGTTTTCATTTTTTGTGTTTGGTTCTTCTACATTTTGACTTGTTACAGGGACTGCACCCCTAGTTGTACCCCAACATTGATTCATAGCTCCAGTCAAACGCGTTTTACCCTATCAAATAAAAAAACCTAAATAATAGGAAAATTTATCAAAAGTGGGCTAAACATTAGTTCAAACTTAAAGAACTAAATTTATATCAAAACAAACTACAACAAACAAACAAAATATATATAGCAAAAAAAAATTCAAACAACAAAAAGAAAACTATCAGAGGCAAAGAATAAGCTATCTAATAAGAACCATCAAAAATCGTAACTTCTGCTTCCACCTCGGTCTATCGAATTTTATTTTTTTCAAGTGAAGATTCAAAAATAAAAAGATAACCAGAGGGGTGGATCTATCCACAAGCGAGAATCAATTCTCTCCCTCTTTGGGAGAGAAGATCATCTAATGGCCACTATGTATTGCCATTAATAACATGTATTGCCACTATGTATTGCGACCCGAGAAACTCAAAGTTGATGTTGGCACCACTATGAAGGAGAAAGGCAGAAGATTTGAGGTGGAAAGACTGAGACTCAAGGCAGAAGATTTGGTGTGGAATGGCTCTTAGTGGATGGTGAAAGACCTACTCTCTAGGCATGATAGAAAACAAGCCCTAGCCTACAGTTGAGGATAGAGGCAGTCTTGCTTGGGATTATTTTGATTAGTTTCCATTTTCATCTTATTTTTCTTTGTTCCTCCTACTACAAATTGGCAAAAGATTTGCATTAATTTTTGATGATTTTGATGACTTTTGGCAAAAACTGTGTTTCTTGTAGTTGTTCCCTCTTAGTTGTGATTTGTTCCCCTTAGGGAGTTATCTTGTTTGTCCTTGTTTTCATTTTTTGTGTTTGGTTCTTCTGCATTTTGACTTGTTACAGGGACTGCACCCCTAGTTGTACCCCAGCACTGATTCATAGCTCCAGTCAAAAGCGTTTTACCCTATCAAATAAAAAAACCTAAATAATAGGAAATATTATCAAAAGTGGGCTAAACATTAGTCCAAACTTAAAGAACTAGATTTATATCAAAACAACAAACTACAACAAACAAACAAAATATATATAGCAAAAAAAAATTCAAACAACAAAAAGAAAACTATTAGAGGCAAAGAATAAGCTATCTAATAAGAACCATCAAAAATCGTAACTTCTTCTTCCACCTCGATCTATCGACTTTAATTTTAAATCAAGTGAAGATTCAGAAACAAAAAGATAACCAGAGGGGTGGATCTATCCATAAGCGAGAATCAATTCTCTCCCTCTTTGGGAGAGAAGATATTCTAATGGCCACTATGTATTGCCATGTGCATTTATCTCATATGATATGCCTCCATCTTTCATCCTTTGTGCTTGGTTGTAGAGTTGTAATTTGGCTTGGATAAAGTGTTATCAGTCTAAAGTAAACTAAAACCAACTGGAGTCTATTGAAGGAAACCACAATTAATAGTACCAAACTTATCAATCTAGTCCCTATTACCTTGAGCCCCCTATTGAGGCTCATTTTCATTAAATGAATGGGAGAATGAGACAACATCCATGAAGTGGTAGACAGTCCAACACATAAAATGCAAGATGAATACTCTGCAAATAATTTATTGTGATTACACCACATGAAATCAGTGTCAGGAGAGCCATATTTCTTTCTTCAAATATATGAGGTTATAAAACTTGAAGGGACCTAAAAATAACAAGTTGTTACTTGATGTCAAAATTTGATAGCAAAGGAAGCATATGAAGGGTAGCCCCTCACAATTGAGAAATTAGGACCAAGAACCAAGAGAAGAAACAATCTTAATTAAATGTGAGATGGGTTTGGAAATATCCACGAAAACACACACTCGTAAAAATATATTACATAGTGAATCTTCATCTAATTTGATAAAGGAACCCATCTTATTCTCCAACAATTTGATTTGGTTTGGATTTCTTATAACGAAGGGAAGGTGGTACAATCAAAGCCACATTGGAATTGCCATGATTTTAGCATTTAAAGGATTGAAGAAGGGGGTCTAAGAGCTGAAAAATACTCCATGTTTTCCAAAGAACCAAGGCCCAAAAGACTAGACTAAATCTTTATCAATGGTATATTGGAAGACAACAAAGAAAAAATCCATTATTCAACAAGAAAAAAAAGGCTCAGCGACATTGATACACATTGCTTTTGACCTATTAATAAGCTCTGCAAGAGGGAGCCTAGGCCCCACATATGTTCCAAAGAACCAAGGCCCAAAAGACTAGACTAAATCTTTATCAGTGGTAGATTGGAAGACAACAAAGAAAAAATCCATTATTCAACAAGAAAAAAAAGGCTCAGCGACATTGATACACATTGCTTTTGACCTATTAATAAGCTATGTAGGAGGGAACCTAGGCCCCACATTTTTCCAACTAAAAAGCTACAACCAACTTCTTTCTCCATAAAAAGAACTAAAGAATAATAAATTTTCATAATAGGGTCTTTGCCAAAAAAACCACAGGAATATCACCCACAAAGCATCCATTCACATTAGTTATAGAAGATTCAAGTCGATCAATAACAAAAAGTTGTAAAGGGGAGAGTTGTTCCTCATGAGTAAACTTACTAACACAATTAGTATTAATCGTTTCAATAGAAGATCCAATATTTAAGAAGCTCCAAATGTAAAACTCCAAAAAAATTATCCAACGAAAATTAGAAATAATATAATATTTACATACTCCCCACAAAAATGAAAGAAATTAAATATATTCTTTCAAACTACATGCACTTAATTAATACTATCTAAAAATAACCAAAACTATTGATTTCAACATCATAATTTATTTCACATCCTTCATCATCAACTCTAATAACCTCAATAATTCTCTTGATACTTATATAAAGTTCATTATTTCTTATGTAACATATCATTTTTCTTTTATTAACTTCACTTTTAAAGTTTTGATCTTTCCTTTCTCTCTATTTTTTTTTCCATTTATATCTATCAAATCTCGTAATGTCAGCACCTTCGTCATCATCATTATCAAAATCCTCTAAATTACTATTATCATCACATTATGCAAACCCTACAAGATAACAAACGCTTACCTTGTCCTATAAACTTTTATCAAAAAGATACCCGTATGGGGAACGGGTTGAACGTTTCAAGTTCATTTCAAATTTCCAACACTTATTCAACAAAGAAGTATTTTGTTTCTTTAAAACGCTTGGGGAGGGACGATATATAAAACAACATTCAATTACCATAGGTATTTTCCGAGGCGTTATTGTTGAAGGGTCATTCATTGATGTTACATTACAAGAATCTATGACAGCCGCACCTTTCTCGTTTGTTTTCAATTGCGCATGACTTCCGTTACTTATATTTTCTATATATATATAATTTTTATTATTTACGTTATCTTTTTCTATTAAATATAAAATTTCAAGAAAACATCATCAAATATATGTTGTTGTTGTCGAAATATATTATGTTTTTTTTTTTTTTTTCTTTTTAAATAATTACGTTGATAGTTATTTTATTAAAAAAATTAGGTATAGTATAATAAATTGTTGAGAGTTATATTTAATTTTAAATTTGATACTTATTTAATTATCAATTATCAAAAGTTTTTCCTTTTTATATGTCAAATATGTTTCACAATTCAGCTAAAAATTATTATTTTTAAATTGATATAAGGTTTTATTAGGTCCTTAGCTAAAAAGGAAAAAGTATTACAAAAAACAACTAATCAGCGTATACCAGACACCGAAACAATCAAAAAAGGGTCGACAACAAACGGCCAAACCATAGCCCCCGAAAACACGAGGGGAGACATTAAACCATAACCGCAAAACTATAAAACCAAACAAGACCTACAGAGAACCAATATAAAGGAAAAAACACAGAAAAGACACCAACAAGCCTCAAAAGTTAACCCCTACCCGCACCTCGTCATCAATGTCATTCAAGAAAATGATCTCTTTGTTTTTGTAGACGTTTTCTTCCACCTCACCCATGATCTCACACTTAATCTCCTTTCTCGGGCCTTTACACTTTACTTCGGGCGCCAATGAGATGGTGGTGACAAGGGTATCCAGTGAACATTCTGAATTCAATGACTTGTTAAACCAATGTGGGGCAACCCTCTGACCACGAGAAACCCATTTTATCAATTTTTTCACAGCTTCAACTCGTGTCTTGTCATGGCGATTCACCCTTAATTGAGAGATCTCCTAAATCGAGCTCTACAACTGAGCCATGGGTGGCATGTATATGAAATTCCCTTTTAGAGGGTCCAATGAGCCTACCTTCTTCTGCAGTTCTTCCACAAAACTCAAGAGAATCATGAAATGAGTTTTCAGAGTTCTAAAAACTGATGTGGGAACAAGACCAAGGCCATTCGTACCCAAAAAACAATAAATTAGGAAGGGGAGATAACTCATGCATAACGATTTTCTTCAATGGCCCCACTCAGTTCTCAAGCCGCACACAGAAGGAAACACCTTTGCCACCACCTCTGAATCAGAGACCAATATCATCAAGTTTGATGCAAAACTACTATTATCTCAGAATTAACACAATAATGGACACTTTGCACCATAAAATCCAATCCCAAGATACACCAAACCACTTCAAAGAATTCTTCTGATGGTATCCAAAAAATATGTTTCAAATCGGCTCTCGAAATTGAGCCATCAAAATCCATCTCCCCCACCTTGCTTCCACCATAGATGCATAGGGTATCAATAACAATTTATATGATTTGTTCCATAACCAGAACTTTCGAGAGCACCAACAAACCACGGTGTTTATGGAAGATGAGGAAGAGTTATGGGGCAGTGTGAAGTGGGAGAAAGGACCACCTCTGCTCAAGTATTCAACATAGATGCTTTATAAGAAGTTTTCATTTTCCAATGCCCCCTACCTGACCTCAATTGTATTTGGTCTGTGTTTGATCCCTTACATGCTTGGTCTTTTAGGTTTGCGGTAATCTAGTCCTCTTATCTTGAACCCAAGAAGTCTTGTTTACATTGGTTACTAATGTATAAAAAACTGGTTGTGGGTGTTGTTTTGAATAATTGTGGGCTTGTTAATCCTCTTTGTGCCTTCTGTAGTGATGTTGAATCTATTGAGCATATGTTTTATTCTTTCTCGTTTGTTGCTATATTGTGGCAAAAATGTCTTAAACCTTGGAATTTATTTTTAGGTATGAGTTTGGATGGTTAAATATTGCTTTTAGGTATGTTTGTCCTAAAATTAAAGTCCATCCTTTTTTTCACAAATTTTGGTTTGCCTTCTCTATTAAAGTTCTTTGGTTTTTGTGGAAACAAAAGAACTTGGAGGTATTTCAAGGTAAGTCTAGAGTGCTTACTGACTTCACAATTGAAGTCATTCTTCATTTTCTATCCTTATAAATTTTCCTTCAGTTGAAGATTCCATAGGACTGGCTTGAAAAGTTTCTAAGGATGGGGTTGCTTAAGGTGACATCAGACTACTTGCTTGACTTAGGAGGATACCCTCATTTGAGCCCACATCCATATTGGGTTGTATCTCACCCAACAACAACGTAGGTAAAGATTTATGAGTTTGAATAGGATTACATCAAAGGCACCTATTTCAACTAGGTTGATAATCCAGTGAAGGATTGGATTGCCCCGATCGAGTTAGAAAATAATGGTATTGATGAGTGGGTAGATGCAAATGAGAGTACTCTTGAAGATTTCTATAACAAGGATCAGGGTAGTTACATTATCAGGGAAGCTAGGAAAGCCTTCAATCCATTTGACCTAAACATTTATTTGGAAAAAGGAGATGAAAATGTAATGGTAGGTCCTTCATCATGGAGTCCTTGTCTAGATGTCTTTGCATAGGGAGTGTAGGAATAACTTTGGCAACAGATTGATGAAAACATAAACACATTCTCTGGAAAACTGGAGAAGCTGATCAAAGGTGGTAGCTCTACAGATGTGGAAGGTGTCCTCAATTATATAAGGTAGAATAACATGAAAGGAATTTTGGACAAAGTTGATCATTACCCAGCTAAGTTGATCCTATGACATAAGTAGAGTAGAAATGTTAGTGATAGCATATCTTGAGAGGGGTGCACTTTTATTGGTTCAGATGGTGGCTATGATGGGGAAGGTGTTGCTTGCAGTAGGGCATTGGACCCATATCTATGATCCTACCACCTATGGGGTAACATCTATTTATTTTGTGTTTATTTTCATTAAACTAATGTGATTGGTGTGGTACTCATCTGGCTGCCTATTTGGCACCGTTGTCTTTTGATACTGTTGGTTGTTTTTTGTCAACAACCTAGTTGGCGCCTTTTCCTTTGATACTATTTTTTTTGGAGGGGTGCCTATTTGGAGCTATTTTTATATTGAGCTATCAATTATTAGGACTGTGGGTGGGGGATGCCCCATTGTTGCTTTTTGTTTTACTTGAAACCATGTATATTTTTGGCATCTAGAATGCATATATTAGTAATTGACCTTCAATATATTAAAAAAAATTAAATTATAAACCTTGAGATTGGTAATATAATCTAATATATTTTTTATTGAAAAGTTAATCTAGTATTCATTTAAGAGGGCCAATTTTATTATGGAATTAACACCAATAACATAAGGATAATAATATTATTGATATTTGCAAGTTTTTTTTTTGAAGAGTACCTATATATTAATCAAACAAGATATGGTAAAATATTAATCATACATAGAAAATGGGTGTAAAATTCATACCCCACGAGCATAATCACACCAAGGGAAAAGATACCTGAGGACAAGTAAAAAAAGTGGTAAAGAAATGACCATATCCACAAAAAAATATCACATCAATAGTTTGACAACAAAGCAGAAAGAGTAAGGTACATATAACAATAAAGAGAACAATTAAGTAGCCACAAAAAACATGGATGTTGGGAGAGGTGGTGGAGATAATGGGTCTTGAGGCTTACCAACCCATCCTCCTAAGGCAGAAGGATCCTTGTCCATAGGTAAGGGCTCCCAACCAGTATTTTATTCAGCCTCTAATGTCTCATCTTGATTTCTTTCAAGCAAATTTGCCAAATCTAGGCATGGAAACTTGCGTTGGGGGGGGGGGGGGGGGGGGGGGGGTTGACCCTAGCCTCTGATGTCACCATCTTGATATGGGGGAAGAGATCCTCAACCCCTACCATCACCTCCAAATCTAGACAAGCCACTTGAACCACCATGATGAGGAGAAGACCAGTGAGATGGTGACTGATGAGGATAATGAATCCTATGTCTTATTCTGGATCATTATCAACATGACCCACATTCTCATCTTCAGGGAGGCAAAGGGTGTCATGGAGGCTTAGGTGGTTCATCGTTGATAGAATACAATGCATTTCCCTTATGATCGAGCAAATGTTAGAGGTGGTTGACTTCCAGATGGACCTTATCTATTTGGCATTGAATTTGAAGAGTAACATTATATAGATTAGTAACATAAAAACTACATTCCAACTCTTCATGATTAAAACAAGCATAATTTTTATCTTTCTAGATTTGAAATAATATATCAACTTGAAAGATCTACCAAAATTATTTATATTTTATAGGCAATAGAGTTGAGTCCCCCAAGAGAGCCATCTTCCATGTGAATAATTTAGGGCAAAAGGGTTGGAAAAGGGAATGTATCCCATGTCATGTAGATTGTGCATGAGAGCAAAACCAAAAAAGGTGTTTAACAATATCTAGTTACCATCAAGCCAGGAAGATGGGGTTAGGCACACCCTAATGCTTGATTCGGTCTCCCATAGGTAGGCCTTGATAAAGAAGACACCATAAAAATTGAGCTTTTTTGGACTTAATAGAAGAAGTGCTAAAGTGTCAAGCCCAAAACCCATTTCTAGAATGGAGATTCTATCTGAGGTTGAACATATCATCTAGAATATGTTGAGGGGATAGTAAATGATACCCCTACCGAGGAGAATATTAGGGGAAGGAGGTGGTCGTAGGCTAGTGCCAATCCTTCCACTAAGGAACAAGGAAAATGACTCCTATTTTATGCAAATACTTGTCAGGTATGGATCCTTTAATTTATGCAATAACCTCAGCATCTAAATTATTTAAATGAAATTTATTTTGATTTTTTTTCCAAATGAGCTAGGCCTCTATTTTCCTTGAAAAAAAATATCACTGATAACCTTCACACCTTTCCTTAATATCCTTAACCCTTTAACCCAAGGGACTAAGGCATAGGGAACATTGTGAATATTTAAGCAACGTAACCACTAGAGGGACTAAGAGTTAATAGAGAGGCCATTCTTGAAATCTTCACCTACTCAGTTAAGGCGAGGCTTAAGTTTTTCCCAAGATTTCTATAGAATTTCAATCACAAAGGTACCCTTGATTTTAATAGGCATTGGGGTTATGATCAAAGAGTAAAGTCCAAGGACTTGCCATACCTTTCTACCACATGGGAGTCCTTCAGAGATACAATGGTGTAAAAAAATATTCCAGGCTTCATCTCCAATAAGACCTCTAAAAATCCATTTGGCACCAAGAGCAAGGCTTTGAATTTTAATATCTAGGAGACCTAGTCCCCCAACTTCCTTAGGTCAATAGGATATGTTCTAAGCCACTTTGTGGAAGCCCTTATGACCTTAGAGTTAACATATAAAAAATATCTTAGAAGTTTTTATAATTTGATATAAACGGTATTAGAAGGGGTGGGCCCAACAAGAGGAATAATACACACGAGTAGCTGCCAAGACTTTATAGCAAATTTGAAATTTGCCAGCAAGAGAAAGAGGCTTGGTGATCCAAAAGGAGTTTTTTTTCAACTCTCTGCACCACACAGGACAATAGTTCAAAGGGAGAGGCTTACAAGGCAAAAATAATTCCAAAAAACTTAAACTACACCCATGGTAGAATCCACTACCATTGATATCCCTCCAGCCAAAAAGAGGTTTGGGGCCCAAAGACTAATGGTAACACTAAGTCCTCCATTAGATAGATGATCCTGAAGCCAAACAAAAAATATGGAGACATTCCATGGCATTCCTGATGGACTCTTCTTCCTCTTGAAGAGTGAGAAAAGAATCATCTATGAAGTGGCCATTTAAAACATGTATATGAGACTGAGGGAGGGAGATAACTTTCACCAAGCCCTTGGCAACATAATTATGTAAGAGGTAGCTAAATTCTTTTGTTGCAAGCACATATAAAGAAGGGGATAAATGACATCCTTGCCAGATAAAATGATAAAGTTCAAACCAAGTTTATTGGGTGCCATTGATAGTGGTACAAGCCCCAACATCCAATGCCCCCTACCTTACCTCAATTGTATTTGGTCTGTGTTTGATCCCTTACATGCTTGGTCTTTCAGGTTTGCAGTAAACTAGTCCTCTTGTCTTGAACCCAAGAAGTTTTGTTTTTATTGGTTACTAATGTATAAAAAATTGGCTATGGGTGTTGTTTTGAATAATTGTGGGCTTACTAATCCTCTTTGTGCCTTTTTTAGTGATATTGAATCTATTGATAATGTGTTTTATTCTTGCACGTTTGCTGCTATACTATGGAAAAAATATCTTAAACCTTGGAATATTATTTTCAGGTATGAGTTTGGATCGTTAAATATTGTGTTTGGGTATGTTTGTCCCAAAATTAAAGTCCATCCTTTTTTTCACAAATTCTGGTTTACCTTCTCTACTGAAGTTCTTTGGTTTTTGTGGAAACAAAGGAACTTAGAGGTATTTCAAGGTAAGTCTAGAGTGCTTACTGACTTCACAATTGAAGTCATTCTTCATTTTATATCCTTAAAAATTTTCTTTTCGTTGAAGATTCCATAGGACCAGCTTGAAAAGTTTCTAAGGATGGGGTTGCTCAAGGTGATATCAGACTACTTGCTTAACTTAGGAGGATACCCTTGATTGAGCCCACATCCATATTGGGTTGTATCTCACCCAACAACAACATAGGTAAATATTTATGAGTTTGAATAGGATTGCATCAACGGCACCTATTTCAACTAGGTTGATGATCTAGTGAAGGATTGGATTACCCTGATCGAGTTAGAAAATAATGGTATTGATGAGTGGGTGGATGCAAATGAGAGTACTCTTCAGGATTTTTGTAACAAGGATCAGGGTAGTTACATTATCAGGGAGGCTAGGGAATCCTTCACTCCATTTGACCTGAACATTTGTCTAGAAATAGGGGATGAAAATGTAATGGCAAGTCCTTCATCATGGAGTCCTTGTCTAGATGTCTTTGCACAAGGAGCATAGGAAGAACTTTGGCAACAGATTGACGAAAACATAAACACATTCTCTGGCAAACTGGAGAAGCTGATCAAAGGTGGTATCTTTATAAATGTGGAAGATGTCCTCAATTATATAAGGCAAAATAATATGAAAGGAATTTTGGACAAAGTTGATCATTACCCAGGTAAGTTGATCCTAAGATATAAGCAGAGTGGAAATGTTAGTGATAGCAAATCCAGAGAGGGACACATTCAATTGGTTCGGATGGTGGCTATGATGGGGAAGGTGTTTCTTGCAACAGGGCGCTGGACCCGTATGTATGATCCTACCACCTATGGGGTAATATGTATTTATTTTGTGTTTATTTTCATTGAACTGATGTGATTGGTGTGGTACTCATTCGACTACCTATTTGGCACCATTATCTTTTGATATTGTTGGTTGTTTTCTGTCGACTGCCTAATTGGCAACTTTTCCTTTGATACTATTCTTTTTTTGAGGGGTGCCTATTTGGAGCCATTTTTATATTGAACTATCGATTATTAGGACTGTGGGTGGGGATGCCCCACTGTTGCTTTTTGTTTTACTTGAAACCATGTATATTTTTGGCATCTAGAATGCATATATTAGTAATTGACCTTCAATATATATAAAAATTTAATTTATAAACCTTGAGATTGGTAATATAATCTAATACATTTTTTATTGAAAAGTTAATCTAGTATTCATTTAAGAGGGCCAATTTTATTATGGCATCACCACCAATAACATAAAGATAATAATATTATTGATTTTTGTAAGTTTTTTTTTGAAGAGTTCCTATATATTAATCAAACAAGATATGGTAAAATATTAATCATACAAAGAAAACAGGTGGAAAAGTCATACCCCATGAGCATAATCACACTAGGGGCAAAGACACCTCAGGACAAGTAAAAAAAGTGGTCAAAAAATGACCATATCCACAAAAAAATATCACATCAATAGTTTGACATCAAAGCAGAAAGAGTAAGGTACATATAACAATAAAGAGAACAATTAAGTAGCCACAATAAACATGGATGTTGGGAGAGGTGGTGGAGATAATGGGTCTTGAGGCTTACCACCCCATCCTCCCAAGGTAGAAGGATCCTTGTCCACAGGTAAGGGCTCCCAACTAGTATTTTGTTCAGCTTCTAATGTCTCATCTTGATTTTTTTCAGGCAAAATTACCAAAGCCAGGCATGGAAACTTACCTTTGGGGGGTGGACCTCAGCCTTTGATGTCACCATCTTGATATGGGGGAAGAGATCCTCAACCCCTACCATTACCTCCAAATCTGGACAAGCCACTTGAACCAGCATGATGAGGAGAAGACCAGTGAGGTGGTGACTGATGAGGATAATGACTCCTATGTCTTATTCTGGATCATTGTCGACATGACCCACATTCTCATCTTCAGGGAGGCAAAGGATGTCATGGAGGCTTAGGTGGTTCATGGTTGATAACATACAGGGCATTTCCCTTGTGATCAAGCAAATGCTAGAGGTGGTTGAGTTCCAGATGAACCTTGTCTATTTGGCATTGAATTTGAAGAGTAACATTAGATAGAATAGTAATTTTGTTAGTAACATAAAAACTACATTCCAACTCTTCATTATTAAAACAAGCATAATTTTTAGCTTTCCAAATTTGAAATAATATATCAACTCAAAAGATCTGCCAAAATCATTTATATTTTGTAGGTAATAGAGTCGAGTCCCCCAAGAGAGCCATCTTCCATGTGAGGAATTTAGGGCAAAAGGGCTGGAAAAGGGAATATATCCCATGCCATGTAAATTGTGTGTGAGAGCAAAACCAAAAAAGGTGCTTAATAGTCTCTAGTTACCATCAAGCTGGGAAGATGGGATTAGGCACACCCTGATGCTTGAGCTAGTCTCCCATAGGCAGGCCTTGATAAAGAAGACACCATAAAAATTAAGCTTTTTTGGACTCAATAGTAGAAGACCACATAGTGCTAAAGTGTCAAGCCCAAACCCCATTTCTAGAATGGAGATTCCATCTGAGGTTGAACATATCATCTAGAATATGTTGAGGGGCTGGTAAATGATACCCCTACTGAGGAGAATATCAAGTGAAAGGGGTGGTCATAGGCCAGTGCCAATCCTTCCACTAAGGAACAAGGGAAATGACTCCTATTTTATGCAAATACTTGTCAGGTATGGATCCTTGAATTTTTAAAATAACATCTGCATCTAAATTATTTAAATAAAGTTTATTCTAATTTTTTTGCCAAATGAGCTAGGCCCCTATTTTCCTTGCAAAAAAGATCACTGATAACCTTCACACCTTTCCTTAAGATCCTTAACCCTTTAACCCAAGGGACTAAGGCATAGGGAACATTGTGAAAATTTAAGCAAGGTAACCACTAGAGGGACTAAGAGTTAATAGAGAGGCCATTCCTGAAATCCTCACCTGCCCAGTTAAGGTGAGGCTTAATTTTTTCCCAAGATTTCCATAGAATTTCAATCACAAAGGTACCCTTGATTTTAACAGGCATTGGGGTTATGATCAAAGAGTAAAGTCCCAAGCTTTGCCATGCCTTTCTACCACATGGGAGTCCTTGAGAGATACAATGGTGTAGAAATATATTCCAAGCTTCATCTCTAGTAAGACCTCTAATAATCCATTTGGCACCAAGAGCAAGGCTTTGAATTTTAATATCTAGGAGACCTAGTCCCCCAACTTCCTTGGGTCAATAGGATATGTTCTAAGCAACTTTGTGGAAGCCCTTATGACCCTCAAAGTTAGAATCTAAAAAATATCTTAGTTTTTTTTCTAATTTTCTATAAGTGGTATTAGAAGGGGCCCAACAAGAGGTATAATACACATGAATAGCTGCCAAGACTTTACAGCAAATTTGAAATTTTCCAGCAAGAGAAAGAGGCTTGGTGATCCAAAAGGAGTTTTTTTTTCAACTCTCTGCACCACATAGGACAATAGTTCAGAGGGAGAGGCTTAAAAGGCAAAAAGAATGCCAAAAAACTTAAACTACACCCCTAGTAGAATCCACTACCATTGATATCCCTCTAGCCAAAAAGAGGTTTGGGACCTAAAGACTAATGGTAACATTGAGTCTTCCTTCATTAGATAGATGATCCTAAAGCCAAACAAAAATATGGAGACATTCCATGGAATTTTTGATGGACTTTTCTTCCTCTTGAAGAATGAGAAAAGAATCATCTGCGAAGTGGCCATTTAAAACATCTATATGAGACTGAGGGAGGGAGATACCTTTCACCAAGCCCCTGACAACATAATTAGGTAAGAGGTAGCTAAATTATTCTATTGCAAGCACATATAAAGAAGGGGATAAATGACATCATTGCCAGATAGAATGATAAAGTTCAAACCAAGTTGATTGGGTGCCATTGATAGTGATACAAGCCTGAACATCCAAAAAGAGCATGTTAACAATCTGAACAAATTTGGGGCCAAAACCAAGTTCCTGCAACACGACCATAATGATGGCCACTCAATACGGTCATAAGATTTCTCAAAATCAATCTTGACAAATAAAGCCTTTTGATTAGAAAGTTGAGCCCATTCCATACCTTCCCAGATGGAAATGACATTGTGCATAATGAACTTATTCTGGATAAAGCTAGTTTGCTCACTCCTAAAAATTAAAGGGAAAATGTGTTTCACCCTAAGGGCTAAAGCCTTAGAAATAATTTTATAGGAGACATTGAACAAAGTAATAGGCCTCTTGTTGGTGATTATTTCAGGATCACCAGCCTTGGGAATAAACTTGATGTTACCCTAGTTTATAAGGGATCCTAAAGAGTTGGTTAGAACACCTTCAGAATAAACTCAATGAAGATCAAGACAAATAGTATCCCAAAAGATTTGTAGAACTTGTACAGGAAACCGTTAATTCTTAGGGTTTTGTCAACTACCATCTATTTAATAGCCTCATGGAGGTTGCTGAGAGATAAGGCCCTATCACAAGCAACTCTTTGAGAATTGGAAACTTTACAGGGTACAACCTGGAGGCATTGAAGGAGAGTCACCTCCAATTTTGGAGAAGAAGCTTATACTAAGGAAACACCATGGTAATGATGTAAAAAAGTTTGTAGAATGTCAAGAAATTTGGTAAGCCAAATGTTTCCTTCCTTAACAACTTTGATTCTATCAACAACTCTCCTAGAGCAGAGGAGGGCAAAAAACTCCTTAAAGACTTTGTCTCCAATTTTCAACCAATGCATACGAGCTCATAGCTGATCTCTTCTGGTCTTGTGAGCCTCCTCAATTTGGAGTTTATGTCTCAAATGTGCCACTTGAATTTGGAGGTGAACATGGAAAGGTAACTATTCTAGCTCATATGAAGCCCAAAAGTATTCATGGTTTGTATCATTGTGCAGACATTATCTAAAAGAGGTTGCTTGCTTGTCATAGATCTAAAAAAATGTGGAAGTATGAGCAAGAGTATCCAACCACCACTGAATCTAGCCAGTATCTCCCTCTGGTCTGGGGACCAAGTTCCAAATTCTGACAATATACCCCACCATTATTTCATACTTGAGGTGAGCAGTATTGAGATAGAATTGTGTGGAGGCAGGATTAACTTGAGGTGTGGTCCACTCAATATTAAAACAAATACGGTGATGTTATGATAAAAAAAGTATCAGGGATGACTAAAATTGGCCTATCTTGGACTGGGGTAAAATAGAAAAAATCTTGTTCAGCCAGAAGAGCTCGATCGAGGCACGGAAGCACCCTATCTTCTTCCTGTCAAAAGTTATACCAAGTGAACCAGGGGGAGTCTAAATTTTTTCTTTGATGATGGTTGGGATCAAACACCTCAAGTTTATTGCACATATAAAACCAGGAGTCATGCTCGCCAGTGTACCACTGCATTAGAAGGCATTTTTCTTTATCCTCGATCGATTCCACCATGTTGAAATCACCACAGAGGATCCAATACACATCTAGGAGTGAATTAGTTAGCCACCTTTACAAGGCAGCCCATTCCACAATATCATTAGAGGCATACAAGTTGACCAATGTAATAATACAATTATTAAAGTCAAAAAAGGTCCACACCCTCTGGTGGGTGGGGTCCAAGCCCCAAGAAATAATATTTTGAGCTAGTTTTGGATTAGAAAAGTGATGTCCCCACCATGCCCAACTTCATGCATAGTATCCTGACATATGGATCTAGGCCAAATTATTTGTGTTGCATTCTACAGTAAGAAGCCAAAAATATTGACCTCTTGCAGACAAATAATTTTTATGTTGCTCAAAAAGCTGACAACTGCTCTTGATTGCATACTTATGCGGTAGATCAGTAAGACCTCAAACATTTCAAAACTACATAATCATTGGGGTAGTATCGAAGTGCACATCATTCTCCTCTATGATATCTTCCAACACTACAAATCGATTAGTCATGAGTTTGTTGGGCAATAAATCATTGATTCTATATGGTTTTCGCTTGTGTGCCATATATTCTTCCACTTCAAGAGCTAGAGAGGGGTTGGGAGAATGTCAAAATACTATTTCAGGGTCCAAGGTGACCAAACTCCATTCTTCCTCTAGAATACTCATCTTAGGAGAGGGTTATGATGATGGCGGTTAAGGTGGCATCTCAACCAGAGAAGCTTTATTAGGCAAAACAGTTTTGCCAATAGAAGTCGAAGCATGATTACTCCCAATAGGTATGTATGAAGAAGCTTGTGGCGTGCCACCACCTTTGGAAGAGTTGTTTTTTTTGTTGGTGACGGTAGTCCAACCGTTATTATTGCCATTCTACGGTTTGGCTTCAGATCCACCCTTTTCATGAGGATCAAGGGGTGTATGCACCATCAGAGGGTATTCCTAGATCATATGTTCTGAGCATTGGCATCGAAAGCAAGTATTCAGGGAATTAATATACAAAACACATTGAGAAAAATGGTTAGAGCCAATTTGTATATCAATAGAATCTTTCAAATCTTGAGATAGATCCACTTCAACACAAACCCTCTTTTGGGGACGAGCCATAAAGAACTTGGTCTGCACATGGCATATGAAACACCCTAAGGGTTTTATGAGCTGGTCAATAAAACCCCATAAGGGGAGAGGCAAGCCAGGAAATTCAACTCAAACACAGATTTTCAGTTTTGCTTGCTTTAAGTCTTGAAAGTCCCGAGTCTAGTGAGAAAAAACAACCAAAGTGTGTTGTAAATAAACCAAGGCGCATGATTAACAATGGCTTTGTAGTGCTCTGGGTTAGAAAAATAAAATAAAAAAATCCCTTGGTAAGGTTTTGGACTCCATCAAGTTTCACATCATGAACTTGCCAATGGTTGTGAACCCATTGCTTCAGAAGGCTCTCAGGGGAGACTTGACCAACAAAGTAAGCAATCAAAGTAAAATTTTCAAAGAAATGACATACTTTGTTAAATTCAGAGATATCCAAAAAAAAATTAGGTAATGGAGAGTCAAAATCAACATTACTTTGTGGAAGACTTTCGGGATGAATTTTCTCGCCTACTTTGGAGCCATGGTTGCACTCACTCGCTCCAACTTTTTCTGCATTTGCGGATACACATTGTAGAGAGGGAGGCAATGATCATTTAATAAAGGGTACCACCTATCACCTAGAGGGTGAATTGCTGATCAAAATCAATAATAAATACGAACAAAAGTAATATCTTGCCTACATCTACGACAATCGACTATATGAGAGAGGCCTAAAGGCTCATCAATGCATACCTACAAAAACCTAATCCAAACTCAATATTTTTATTTTTGTAAGATTTTTATTATTATGTGTTTTAAGTCATCTCATGTCCTTCACTGGTTGTCATTATTTTAATAACATCTCTTTGTTTATATATTTTTAGTAATAATTATTAAATGGACCTACATAGTATACAAACCCTCGAATTTGTTACTACAAAATATAATGTTTTATAAGTCATATTTGTCTCAAAATTCAACGACAACCTAATCAACCATTATATTAATAAGAAAACCACTTTTATTATAATATAATGCTATCATCATTCATAGAAAATACCAACTTTAAAATAGCTCACCAAAATTCAATTTAAATATAAATATTAAAAATTAAGTGTAAATAAATGTATAGTAAATTCACGGTTTTTATTGAAATCATAAATAAGGATGTCATCATAGAACGCCTACCAACTTAATAATAAAAATAGTTTAAATAAGTGTGAACCAAGTTAACTGCCAATTATAAAAAGTAAATAAAAATAATATATTAATGAAAATGCGTAGTTAAAACATCATAGCTTAAGAGGGTCGTTGAAATCAGAGGTAGGATTGGCATTAATAATTGTGTGTTATCAATATAGCACTCTCAACAACTTCATAACCAACGACAATTGGAAAGCATACACAAGTGAGGGTAAGGTGAAGTTGGCTTTTTATGATTTCAATTGATATCAAGTGGGCCATATTTAAGCCATTTCTTTGATTCACAATGGAAACTAGTAGCAGCTTTTAGGAATCTTTCAACTATTCCACATTATGTCCAAATAAGATTTGCAAGCTGTTGAATTCGAATCAGATCCCATGAAAATCCCCTGCTCCGCACCATGCAAATGCCCCGTCTTGTGAGAGTGTCTGTATTCATTTGTGATTGTGTTAAAAAGATTTGGTGAAAACATATGAATTTTCAGTTTGGGGCTCATCATATCTCGAACAAATGCAAACGCCAACTGATCCCGAGGAGTAAACACTTGAATTTCATTGAAAACCAGGCATGAAAACAGTTTTGCTGGAATGCTGTGCTTTCTCAATATTAATGCCGTATCCCCCACATCTGTTGCAATTACAATAATAAACCAGTTAAATTCATAATAGTCCAAATACCAAATTTTAAGCTGATGAATTTTTAGCAGAACAAAATACCAGAGGTGTAGGGAAGCTTTTGAGAGCTCCAAGGCTGCAAGCCATCTGCACAGTAATGTTGCATCTGATTTGTCACAGCCTCTTTGCTCCACTTTCTCCACCTCACAGTAAAAATGGCTTCCTCCATGGTATGGACATTATAAGGATGCCTTGACAGAGCAATATCGACATTCTGCTTGATGACAAGATTCTCCAAAATTAACAGCGGATCCACAGTGAGCTGTATTTTGGCGTCTGTCCAAATGCTGTAGAGACAGTTGGGAAAGAGCCTGTGCGGAAGGTATTTGGGTATGAGACCATCCATCACATATTCCTTGTATGGCAACTCCTCCACCAAAACAATGCGCCACACTCCTATTTTGCGAGACTCGTCGGGTTCGATCCCGTAGCCTGCAAGCTTTTCAAGACTTAAATTGTCCACAAACATGAAGAAACACACATTTTCTGCTGTAATTCTCCTCACGCCCTTCGGCTGTCTAAGCCTGTCATAGCCTCCAAATATAGCAGAAATTACCACTAGGCCTCTGCACGACTCCATGGCCCCTCTGTCTTCGTCCGACACACGGAAATCAGGGGAGCGGGAATTGGCAAAACCGCATGGCAATTCCAATTCCATGCCATCACAGATTTTAAAATACCGCTTTCTGTTTTGTAGATCGACATTGCCTCCAAAGCTCACCCGCATTGAAGATGAATCAGACCTCCCTCCTATTTTCAGAAAAATTAAAGAGGAATTCTCATTCAAATCACCGTTCTCAATCTGCCGAAGGACATCTGCGGCTGACATCAACGGCAACGCATGGTTTTAGATGAGATTTAAATCCAAAACTATTGAGTTTAACAACCAATCAGACTATGGAATTACCTGAAGTATGGGAATATAAGTCGCATGATTGATTCGTTGGAAATGTGGCTCTCCTGAGTAAGTACTTTTCTGCTCCATATTCTGATGGATATATAAACAGTGGCCATTGAAGCTCTGACTCAAGATCAGCCCCAAAATTGCCATCAGAGATTTGAATAAGGCTAAGGAAATTGTTGAATAAACAGCCAAGGTTGGATTTTGCATTAAAATCCCAATGTGTGTAGTTCATAAGCAGAAATGGGATAAGGAATATGGAAAGACATAAGAATATCATTTCTCTGGATTTCATGGTTTTCATTTTGTGGATAAGCAGCTCTGGTATTGTGAAAGCAGACCCCAATTGTCAGTACGGTCGCTGTGTGTAGAGAGTATTCTTCGTTTGGGGGAAGCTTTGCACTTTTCTTTTCTTTATCCCATCACCATATTTGCCAAGATATTACTTTTGTCCTCGGCATATAAGCATTTTTAAGATTTTTTCTCTTTTCTTCTTCTTTTCTTTCTTTTATTTGTTTATTTTTAATTTTTGTGGGGGTTAACTTTTGTTTTGTTCTAATTGATAATTGTTTACTTATTTGTTTTCTATATACTTTTTATTCATATTTTTATTTTTTATAGTTTTGAGTTATTGATATTTTTTCGTGAACATTTTTAAATTTAATATTTGTATGTTTCGAGATTCATTTAATCATCTTTCAATTCATTTTGATTTTGATTTTTATAGGATTTCCATCTTTACCATTTTAAAACGATCTCGAAAATAATTTGATTATTTTTGAAATAGTTTGAAAGTGGTCAAGTTGTTTGTAGGTCCATTGTACCACTATAATCTGATTTTGCATGTCTTGATAGTCGGTTTTAATGTCTTTTTGTGGTTGGCCTATGCGAAAATGTGGCCTAATTTAAACTCAAATGACTCTATATATACACATGTACCTAAGCCATTTAGGGGAAAACAATTAAGTTATTGAGCAACGTATTCGTATTGAGTCTATCTATTGCACACTTATAAATAACCGTACACACTCAATGGTTATTACTCTTTATTTGCTAAAGTCTAGTGGCTACAGCCTCAAGTACTAAAAGAAGGTGGCACTACATCATATAACATTATTGATTATCTTAGGGAGAGGAAATGGAGTCTTCTCTCACTTGGGTTGGTCACTCATATGCACTAGAACTACATTGAGCCTTAATTCTCAAAATGATATGTAGTCGCAACACTCAAGGAGACCAAAGTTAATTTAATTTTCACATTTTCCTTTGTCTTAGATATGTGTTTAATGCTAAAATGCAACCTACGTGATCTTATTGTTAACTCTATATTTGATTAAAGGAGTATACGAAAATGAAATGACACGAGGATGATAATCAGATCTACAACATGGCAATTAGATGCTAAGCTCAGATATAAACATACACCGAATTTCTTTGCTAAGATAGTCCAAATATGGAAAGTATAACTAAGTTATGTATGGAAATGACAAGGAAGTAATATACTTAGCTGATTCTAATGTTGACATAGTGATGGATCTAGAATAAGCAGGAAAAATGCTAGAAGACAGTTCTAGAACAGTCACTAGATTTTGGATCTGATGCTTCTATAGCTCTGAACACTAACGTCAACCAGAGACGGTTGCGTCAATGCTATTGTTTGGGTTCAACACAAATGTATTATATGAAATACATGCTGGAAAAGGATGTGACTACCTGGATGCTTCTAAGTTTCGCTTCACCTTCACTTTAGTGCATTCAAATATGGGTCATGGACTATGGCTCCTTGTGAAATGAAAAAAAAATCGTTTTCCATCTTCATAATGAATTTAAAAAAATGGGTTAGTGGGCACATAGTGTTGAGATGACCCTAAAGACTCCGCTGTTAGAGGGTCCTACCTACATAGCCAATACTCCAGAAGAGGGCCTCAAACTCATCTAATTCTCCCCTATGTGTTGGATTGTGTGTGAATCATACAATATGTGCAAATAAAGTACAACAATGACCTAATTTGTAACTTAGCAAATCGGGCTGTTAGACTGCTCATTTAGTACTTCAAACCTATAGATGTGTTATGCCTATGACTAATATGAAAATAGGGAAGATTTGTTTAATTGAATGCGATTTGAATGCTCTTTGGTAAGAATAATTAGTATTGTTCGTATGTTTCTAGGTGAGAAATGAATAAAATTTGATCTTGTATTTATATCAATATCTTTGGAGTAATAAATCACATTAAAGCATTTAGATCAACCATTATAATACATTTCATTTGCAAAATAAATGACTTGAGGAAATTTGACACTTGCACTGGCTCAGGACACTAACATTGATGTTAGTGTCTGTCCCAGACATTAGTGTCCAAGGAGCAAGAAAGTATGTACAGGTTTAGAACTTGTAGAGATGGAAGATAAGTAAATTTTAAGCATTCTGATCAAGATAGAAGGCTCAATTCATCAATATAAGACTAGTCAGACTAAGATATATAGGCCAAGGGGCATACGGTAGAATTAATGTGAGACTTGTGAGAGTAGGAAAGGTCTAGAACTAAGAGGAACAACCAAGGTCTGAGTTTACCAAGTGTACAAGATTGAAGTGCTATATAATATAAAATAGTGTCTACATTTACCCCCCTTTAATATAGTAATGAAATTATCAGTTTAAAGGAAAGGAATGCATACCTAAGTGTGTATGAACACCTTGTCTTCGCATGTGCTCAACTTGATTGCTTTGTTGGTGATTGACTTTCAACCAAGAGCAAGTTACAATATAAAACTAGTGCATATACTTTGGGATTGAAAATACTTGAAATAGATTAAAATTGAAAGATCAAGGTTTAGGAGTACATCTGTGTGTCGATGTAACTGTCTTGCCTATTGGCAAGTTGATATGAAAAATATATATCATTGTAAGGTTATGAAAATGAGATTAGGATAAATACATATCAATATTGAAAATGCATACGTCCAAGGAGATAAAGAACAAGATAGGGAGAGAGAGAGAGAGAGATTGAAAGGCACATGCCTCTAACTTTAGAGAAAAAGTGAGTTGCCACCTCAAAACTGAGATTAACTCAATCGTGTAACCCAATGATACTTATAACCTAGTGAGATTGGATGATACAATTAAGTCCAACTTAAAAACTTGGTAAGATTGAGTGATTTGATCACCTTAACCATACCAAAAATTGAACCAACTAATGGAATAGATTGGCTCAATAAAATCTATAAAAGTCTATGGAGAATCAGTACAAAAAAGTCTATGATTTTATAATAGTCCATAAAAGAGTTTTCAAATCAGAAACTGATTTAGATTTAACCATATCAAGCATATATTACATAGCATATACAACTTAGATATGTCTCATGTTGAAACTATATATAATAATACCAATATATAGAATTCTACCACCACTGTGAATCTGAATCATATAATTGTGTGCTTTGGCCAATTCAAAAAATTGTGTAAGTGTGGAGGACATGCTTCCAAATCATGTCCCACTATATATGGATAAATATGAAAATTGATATAAGTACTAATGTGTAGAACATGTTTCTAAAACATGCCCCCACTGTAAATTGGAGATGTTGAATATTGAATGGGTATGGAGAACATGCTTCCAAAACATGCCCCCACTAAATCTTAAAATTTTGAATGTGTGTAATCCATGCCCATATGACATGCCCCCACTGAATCTAAAAACTTATATAAATACCATATGCTAATTGAGTGTGGATAACATGATTCCAAAGCATGCCCCTACTAAATCTAAAAATTGTTAATGTGTGGAAGCCATGCCCATAAGACATGCCTCCACTAAATCTAAAAATTGATATAAGTACCATATACTGAATGAGTGTGGAGAACATGCTTCTAAATCATGCCCCTATTAAATATGAAAAATGTGTCAAGTGTGGATAACATGCCTCTATGACATGCCCCTACTAATATGCCCCCCTTTGAGGTGAGGGAAAGATAGGAATTGATAGTTACCTCACCTGAAAATGATACAATAAATGTCTAATCTGTGAATGTAACCATGTAACATATAGAAGGAAATATGTCTAGTATATATATCATTGAAGCACATAGAATTTATGTAATCACATATAGGCCTAATATGCATGATAAGTATCATGGCAATGTCTAGATAGTAATAGTACAAGCTCAACAAGTAAACACACACACAAGATCACTCAAAAACAAGTCAAAAGGCAATGGTCCAAGGAGACTGTAAAGAAAGGGTGTGTTCAAATTTCACACAATCGAAGGGACATGACTTATATTCAAATGTCTATACAACAAAAAATGATAAATATAAATATCAATGAAATCATATATAGGCATAGGGGTCGTAAGTAAAGGAACATATTCAAATACTCGAACAAGGAATACAATAGCATGGCAAGACACTAAAGGAAGTGCATAAAGGAAAGTATAAGAAACTAACATAAACATGCCATAATAGCCCATGGACCAAATGTGTTAGGAAAAAACACCAAGTGTATAGCATATCAAGTACCTTGTGTAATATATAATCATGGACAAAGGCATATGTAAGTATTTATGCAAGCTCAAGCATGATAATGTAGAGTAATAATCAAACCATATAACATGTGTGTATCAATATCAATGAAGTGGATGCCCCCAATGTCTGTATGACATGAGTAGAGGGAAGGCCCATCATCAAAAATAGGAATAAATCATGTATCTATGTATGCCTATATCACACTCAAATAGAAGTGTGACACATATGCCTATGTAGGAGTAACTAAATATGCCATCCATCAACATGGAACTAACACATAGATGCCAAGGATCCAATTAAACACGTAGGTGATAAAAACATTTTTGAAGTTTTGAATGTTTTTGATTTTTTTGGGTATTTTTGGAATATTTGAAGAGGAAAGATAATCCTATGATGCTATCCAATGGATGGTCATAGATATTTCCCCATTGTAAACTTGAAAACCTTAAGTTTGATCTTTTACATTATTTGCATCATGATTAGATAAGTTAAAAAGGTAGATACCATGTTCCTCTTCAAGTTTTACATATGTAGTAGAAGTAATGCTATCATTTGGAATATGTATTAATTTGCCTTCCTGACGAAATGAAATACCTTGATGATTTGGATCAATTTTTGCTTCCATTTGGTATAGCCAAAGAGTTTCTAGGGTAAATGCATATGAAGATGTATTAGGCATAACCCAAAGTAGTGTTTGAATTACTTTAGGACCACATGCAATTGGTATTCTTATATTTCCCAAGGAGTCTTTCCAACTAACTTTCTTTTTCAAGTCTTGTAGATCAAAACCAAGCTATTGAACATGCTTTATATGGAAAGTGGTTTTTGTTTGTGTAAGATCAATATGGTTATGCCAAAAATAAGCATCACCCATGTATAATTAATTGTTAAATCTTGTTGGTGTGGATGCATTTTGCAAACCTAATTCCTTTGGAGGATCCTTAAATGTAATCTTTTGGTCATCAATAAGATCTTGGATATTATGATTCAAGGTAAATTAATGGTTCATAAAATGCTCGGGTCCCTGATGATAGTGACAAAAAAACATTCACATCATATCCTTTGGGTAGAGGTTGACTCATATCAACCTCGATAGGATGAGGGAGAGATATAAGCTTACACTCTATTATATATGGGAGTAATGAAGCTAGGGACTTAGGTAAACATGAGAACCATATTTTTGGTACCTTAGATAACATAGTCTGATTAGGTTTTTGTACTAGTTTATAAATTTTGGACTCATATTCAGAGTGTTGAGGTTTAGATTATCCATTTTTTGGACCATTACATAATGGTTGAAGGGATTAGAATCTATTGGACATGTGTAAAGAAATCCTTGATGACAAAATTTTAATCATGCATGTAATGTAGAGGGAACCACATACATTTCATGTATCCAATGTCATCCCAATAAAATGTTATAGTTCAAATCATTTGGCATAACTTGGCACAAAATGGGCAATATATAGGGACCCAAAATAATATCTAATGTAATCTAACCAACTAGAGGGATATGTGAATTTTCAAGCCCTTTTATGTACATAATTAAGTTTTGAATAAGGTTTATGTTAATACCCATGGTATTTAGGAATTGCATGCTATTAATGTTTAGGCATGATCCATTATCAACGAGTACCCCTTTGATGCATTTATTTTGCATGGTTACTTGTGTGAACAAAGGAAACTTTTGGTCAATAGTATCTTTAGATGGTAAATATGTTGGATCAAAGGTGATGAGCTTGTTCTTACTCTTGAGATATTTCATAATATCCAAAAAAAAAGGGCTCAATATTATTTAGAACTTGTGTCTCATGCAATACCTTATATAGGATACCCTCATAGACATTAGCTTGCTTTAGGAGCTAAAGTATTGAAATTTTTATATGTGTGTTTCTAAATTGGTCGATAATATCATATCCCTTAGATTCTAGCTTAGTGGCATTACAAAAGGAATTTTGAAGAGATATCAAGTGTTGTTTGTGATTTAAACCTCTCTTATTGTAAACATTAGAGTGAGAAGGAATGTGCAAGAATGTTGGTTTTGAATCAATTATGGATTGGATGGTTTGAACTAGGTAACTAATGTATTAAACCATAAAAACTATAATATATTGGACCATGAAATAATTTATATATATGTCCATGGAAAACATGATTGCAAATTTATGGCAATTAGGGAGTAACAATAGAAAAATTAGAAAACCCTAATTTGTCCTAGGTTTTATGTTCGAAGGTCGGGTTCACTAAACGTTTAACCCTAAAATGCAACCTAAGTGATCTTATTATTAACCCTATATTTTATTGAAGGGGTATATATAAATTAAATGGCATTAGGGTAATAATCAGATATACAATAGGCCAATTAGATGCTAAACTCAGACATAAACATACACCAAATTTATTATGCTGAGATAGTCAAAATATGGAAAGTACAATTATGTTATGTATAATAAAATAAGAAGGAAGTAATATACTTATCTAATTATGATGCTGACATAGTGCTAGATCTAGAACAGGTAAGAATAAGGCTGGAAGATAGTTCAGTAATAGTCATTAGACTTTGTATATGATGCTTTTGGAGCTCTAGATACTAACATCAGCCTGGGACGGTTATGTCTATGCTACTCTATGGGTTAGATTCAAGTGTCATGTACATAATAGTTATTAGAAAAGGATGTGACCACCTGGATGCTTCTAGGTTTTGCTCTTCCTTTGTTTTGGTGCATTTAAATATGTGTCATGGACTTTCACTCCTTGTGAAATGGCAAAACCTTGGTTTTCATCTTCATAGTGACCTTAAGAAAAATAAGTTAGTGCGCACATGGTGTCAAGTTGACCACAAAGACTCTGCTATCATGAGGTGCTACCTACATAGCCAATACTCCAGAAGAAGGCCTCATACTCATTTAGTTCTCCCCTATGTGTTGGCTTGTGTGTGAATCATATAATATATATAAAATAAGTACAATAGTGACCTAGCTTGTAACTTGGAAAATCAGTTTTTTGGGCTTCTCCTTTAGTACTTCAGACCTATACATATGTTCTACCTATGACTAGTATGGAAGTAGGGAAGCTTTGTTCAATTGAATACACTTTTAATTCTCTTTGATAAGAGTACTTAGTATTTTTCTCATGTTTTTAGGTGAGGAATGAATGAGGGTTGATCTTGTATTTATATCAATCCCTTTGGAGTAATAACTCACATTAAAGCACTTAAGCTGACCATTAGGATACATTTCATTTAAAAAATAGATGAATTTAGGGTATTGGACACTTGGGTTAGGTTAGGACACTAACATCGATGCTAGTGTCTATCCCAGACATTAGTGTCCAAGGAATAGAAAAGTAGGTACAAGTTTACAAATTTTAGAGATGGAAGATATGTACATTTTAAGCATTCTAGGCAAGATAAAATGCCTAGGTGATCAACATAAGACTGGTTAAACTAAGAGATATAGGCCAAGGGGCATAAGGTAGAGTAGATGTAAGACTTGTGGGAGCGAGAAAGGTCTCGAAATGGGAAGAATAGCCAAGGTCTGAGTTTCCAAGTGTATAAGAAGGAGGTGATATATAATCATAAAATAGTGTTTATAATATGTTGTTAGGTGTTGAAGTCAAGTTAAGGTTATGTCAAAAAGAGAAGACATTTTTACATCTACACTTGTAATTATGCTTATTGAAGAGAGGATTCTAGACTTTTATTGTTGATAAAGGGTTTTTGAAAGTTTGAGACACCAAGGATCTATAGAGAAAATTTCAGACCTGTTTGACCACTTTTGGTCCAGACTGTCACTTTCAAGTTTCATATTTGGTCACTATCATTTTTAGAGTAGATTGAAACTAGTCATCATGATAGATCATTGCCATATTTCTAGGAGCTCTTATGCATTGCTTTGAAACTTTATTCCTACATTCATTATCACTATCAGGAATCTACTACGTCATATTCATGAATGCATCTTTCTCTACCTCTCTTTCTTGATTCTAATTATCAATCATTCACTCTTCCTTCCTCATTTTTAGGTACTTATTTAGTTTTGATATATTACATTTGTTTTATTTAATTAGATCTCTAATATCTTAGATAAATCTATGTAAATGATGTTGTTTCTCTATATTTTTGCTAATTACATTCAGAAGAAAGAAGAAACTAAGGTTAAAGGTCTTGGGTTTGACATTACCCGGATTAAGTGTGCACCATATCCAAGCATTGCGGGAGCTCCTATTTGGCTGTGGAGGAAACACCTGCAGTAAGAAAGAAAACTCAAACAAGGAGAATGTTAGAAAAGGATATGGTGGACTGCCAAGCTACAACCTCGGTCCCAAAAGCGTAAAGCTCCTTGAGGGATGACAGTCCACTATTTAAAGAAAAGAGTGTTGTATAAAAAAAATGATAACAGACTAAGAAAGATTAAAATAGATAATGCATACCTGTTCCATGTAGTCCGTAAATGTTACAAAATGCTGGACGAAGGTTTTGTCTAGTCTATGGGCTGTTTGGATAGGTTTTCTGGTTTGTTAGTCCAGAATACAGTCACCGATGTTGGTTTGTCTGCCGAGGTCGATGGGTAAAAGTTGCCGATGTCAAAAGGGGTAGTAGGCCTTGGATGAGTTTTGGAATATTTCTGTGATGGACAGAAGAGTTTCTAGGAATTAGGAAGTTTGTGCAGGGTTGTGGGAAGGTGAATAAGGTCTGAAGAAGGGTTAAGGTAGAGGATAGGTGTGAGAAGAGGACAAGAATAAGAGGAAGGCCTTTCAACCTCTCCACAAAGGAAGTCGGGTCTCTTAACAGTATTTAGAAATGTCAAATGGAAGATAATTAACTGTATATTCTAAAATACTTGAAATGAGAAGCAAAATACTTAGCTCTGTTAAGTGAAGAACCAGAGGTGTCTGAATGCTTATTCCCATTGTGGCTGATATTGAGGTCCTTGTACAATGTTTCAATCCAGTCTCTGGAATGACTTGTGCAGAGCTTCCATAGCCAGGAGAATGATGGTCGAGTTCTGGTGCTTGAATCAGAATGTGTGTGTGAATCTGTGAGAAGGCAGGGGGCAGCTCAATGTTTAGAGCTTGGCTTATGTAACCGATGTCAGCCATCCCGTCGGCGTCGATCTCAGTTGATCGACATCGGCCGAGGGTTGACCGATGTCGGTGGAGAGAGAATAGGTAAAAAGGGCTATTTTTAGCACTTTCCCTATTTCTCCACCTGCAAAGTGCCTTTGCCATTGGAGAACGGTCAAAACAATGGCTTATGAGGCGTGGAAGTTAGTTAAGGAGTTAAGAGGGGGTTAGAATAGGTCATGGATAGTTAGGATTTAGAAGACTTAGTCTTAGGCTAACTCATAGGCTAAGAAATGGTCTTAGGATGAGGTGTCTAGGTGAGGTGTCAAGGTGAGGTGTCCAAGGTGAAAGGGGTTCAAGTGTGGGTTAGGAGTGTTAACGTTTAGAAAGGGACCAAGGGGAGTTGACATGATATTGGTGTCTACATTTGCCCCTTTTTGTCTTGTGGTTTGTCCTGACGAACTGCAAGACAAAAATAAGTGTAGGTTGCCCCAAGTATGGGATGAGGTATTCCCTCTCAAAGTGAGAATCGATAGAAGGTAAGCCGAAATCGAGTGCCAATTTGATAGGAAGTGGATGGGTAGGATGAGGTTGGAGTGTGAACACTGTAATAGTTGAGATTGCGTGTATACCAATTCACTTGATAGGCAGGTCAAATTGTCATAGGTAAGGTCGAGGAGGACTAAAATTGAAGTAACCAGTCCCCAGCTTATTAGTGGTAGCTGATTGGGTTAAACGATCAAAGCTGTAGATCCAATGGTCAAGGAGGACTAAAACCGAAATAACTGGTCCCCTACTTATTAGTGGTAGCTGATTGGGTTATATCGATCAACGCTGTAGCTCTAATGGTCATCATGTTCCAAGTATCTAGGCTAGGAAGTGCTCCTGAAAAACACAAAAATGTCACAACTATTGGGGATAAACTTGGTCGTGATCCAACAATAGGTGTGAGGGTCGTGGACAATTTGCTAACAATTCGTGAGATAACATATGCAATCAAAACAACCAAGGCAAAGTTATCTCAAAAGTGGTCATGGTTTGAGGACATAGTCACGATCTTCGAGGTCATTTGTCGAGTCAGGGTGAGATATAAGTGATCTCAAGTGTTGTTTGTTGTGGTTAGGGAGATGTATATGATCTCCAATATGCCCCATGAGAAGTCTAAGGTGACTTCTTCAGTGTCAGGGCTGGTTGTTTGGTCATGATTTTGGGCAGGTTTAAAAAAGACCTATGTTTTTAGGTTAGATAGTTGGTCCATTAGGTAGACAGATGAGTGAATGGCCGAACTAACCTCAGAAGACACCATGTCAACTGAGTGCTGCCTACATAGCCCATGCGAGGGGCCTCAGGACAATGTAGTTCTCTCAAAAAGGGAGAAGAGTGGAGGTTAGGTTATGGATTAGGTTTGACTAGGTTAGGTTATGGTTAAAGGTTAGATGGTTAAAAAGATTAAAAATGATGTAGTTTAGAATAGGCAGTGAGCCTAGGGTTCAGGGTAGGCAATGAGCCTTGTGTTTAGATAATTTGTTTGAATGAACGAATGGCTGAGCTAACCTCAGAAGACACAATGTCAACTAAGTGCTGCCTACATAACCTCTATTTTAAGGGCCTCAAGCCAATGTAGTTCTCCCAAAAAGGGAAAAAGAGTCAAAGAGGTTGTTGGTTGGTTTGGTCATGTTAATATTTTTAGCATTTCCCATATGTTTGATGGTGCATGCTTGAGATGATGAGTGTATGATGATTTTATAGCCTTTTCCATATTGTGTGATGGTGTATGCTGTAACATAAGTTATGTGGTTTTTCATCCTTAGCAATTTTCCATATTGGTGATGGTGTATGCTAAAAATGAAATGAGTTTATTTATGCTTCAACAAGTTTCCATATTGGTGATGGCATATGCTTGACATAAATTGTGTTTGGTTGATAGTTTCCATGTGTATTGTTTTCCATAGAAACTAATGTGAATGGGCTATGATAATTTATATAACACAAATTGGTATTTGTATTAAATAAATCATGATGTTATGTTAGTGGCTAGAAAATGTTTTGGTTGTATTGGCATGTGATGAAGGTGTGTAAGAAGTGAAAGGCACGTTGCTATTTCATTGACAAGGACCATAATGATATCATAGATAGGGTTTTTGCAAACAAACGCCCCGTTCATGCATTACATCGTTGGCCATTGGTTTTTGTTAGAGAAGTACCCTAATCACTTGACGTTCAGTGAGCTCAAAATCCCTTGGGTATTTTGGGGTAATAGGTGTGATTATGTGATATGTGAGGATAGCATAACCTTTTTAGTAGGGATAACTTTGCCCCTTTTATAGGTGACCCTGAGAACGACGATAGGCAAGTCCATCACTTAATAGTTTGTCAGTCAGTTTTTTTTTGGGTAGACTGATCAATGCGGGAAGTCTACTTGGGGATGTTGCTTTTGTTTTGTGGTCATGTGAAGCTGATCGATGCGGGAAGCTTCTGAGAGGGTGCTTTTCTTGTATCAAAATTTGGGCATAGCCATCCTTCGAGGGAGTGGTCTATATTTTGCTTTGTATGTTTTGATGTCTTTGAATAGCTGTCTTTTAAGGGAGCAGTCTACTAATTATAGTAATAATGCAGCTGTCCTTCGAGGGAGCAGTCTACATTTATAGTTTTTGACCTTTCAATATTTTGTTAGGCATCCCAGTTTTATGTTTTTTGGTTAATTGAACTTTTAGTCATGGACTAGACTATAGAGGTTTAGGGGTTTTCCTTTTATTAGGACAAAGCATTAATGCAAAAAGGGTTAACTAATTTTTGTAGGGAAAAAGGGTTTGAAAGGAATAGGAATGAGGATGACGAGGGTTGCTCAAGGGAAGAGCTCAAGTTAAACATCAAGTGAATGATTACTTGGTTAACAGTAAAATGGTCGTAGATGCAAGGCATTAAGGGGCTCAAGTTTTGGCCAGCCGTCAAGAGAAGACAGACGATAAGTGCCTGATCCATACTTGTGTGTTATTATATAAGGTCCAAGCCAATTAGGAGCAAACTTGCCACGTTTGCTTCTTTCCATATTGGTCACGTGTTGGTTTTCTTTAAGGATGAGATCTCTGATTTTGAAATCTCACTCTTTTAGATTTTTGTTGTAGGCACGTTTGATGCGATGTTGGACATGAAGTAGGTTAGCATGTTGCTGGCATTTGATACAATGCCGAACATAGTCACTACAGTCTTGGTGAAGAGTGGGCAAATAATAGCCCAGGTGGAGGATACGCTTTGCAACTGCGTTACCACTGAAATGTCCTCCACAAATCCCATCATGGACTTGTTTGATGGCATGAGATATCTCAGTGGTGGTTAGGCATTGGAGAAGGAGGCCGTCAAAACCTTGTTTGTAGAGAAGACCCCCTAGCATGGTGTATCGAGCAGTACTCTTGATAAAATCCCATCGTCCATTGCTAGAGAGGTCAGGAGGAATGATAGAATAAGTCAAGTAGTCAACAAGTTGTTTATACCAAACATCATGTGGACTAGAGAGGTCAAGAGGAATTACCCCCAAAGATGTTGGTTGAGATGTGCCCAAGATAGAAATCTTGGGTTTTGGTGGTTGAGAGGGCGTGACAAATGGATATGTCCAAGGGGTAGAGACATACTCTTTTCCTTTATCATTAAGGATTTGGGACCTGGTGGCCACATTAATAGTGTTGATTTCAAATAAAGGGGGAAAAGGTGGTAGAGGGACCATAGTCTTGTGTTGGGATCCCGATTCAAGTGAGGAGGTTTGGGAGGCATGGGATGGTGTCGATAGTTTGTCACAAAGGTGGTGAAGAGAATCCTCAATGAGAAGGGTGTCTTTTTTTAGGTGTTGGCGAATGACAACCTTAAGAGCACAACAATTCTCGGTATCATGCCTAGGTGTGTGATGATACCAGTAGATTTGAGTGTCGTCAAACCAAGATGGTCTTGATCCAAGAGGTTGGTATGGCTTAATGGGTGGGAGAACGATGCTAGACGACTACAACAATCGACATAATAGTGAAGCATAGGAACCCATTAATGGGTCTGCGCTCATTGTTGCAGTAAGGGTTGACAACTTCTATTTAGGAGTTGTAAGGGAAGTTTTTTGTACCACTTTTTTGGTTGGTGGTGTGGCCACACATGTAGATGGAAATTTGGTGAGAGGTGTCAAAATTTTTGAAGGAAATATGTTTTTGACGGGTAGAGGGAGTAATGGAGGCAGTTTACCTTTATGAGGTATTGGGATAGGGAGCAATCCTGTTATAGTGGAAGGATGTGGACCCAAGATAGAGGGCAATGGTGAAGGTGGAGGAGGAGTAGACTGACGTGGTTTAGCAGCCTTCTTGAGTATGATGCAAGGACCACTATTGTGTGGGGCGACGTTCAAATCTAACTTCACTTGTGGGTGAGTGAGGTTTGATACAGGGTGAACATCGAGAGATTTAATCTGTTTTAGCATGGTGAACGCCTGTGAGGGTTTGGATTTAGATGTGGAAGACTGAGCTTCTAATGATTTAGAAGTGGAAACCTGATCCTTGTCAGAGACTTTGGGGTGAATTATCGCAAAAGGATTGGTAGTATAAGGTGAAGCATAATGTGTAAGATAAGGAGCCTTAAGTCACTCCTATAGCGCCTCATGTTTTAGGTTCCTAGAATGGAGAAATCCTAAATTTTTTGCCAAATGAGAGAAGGGTTTAGATGACATCGCACGAGGCCTTACAGTCGGTCTTCTGGAGGATTTGGGTGGTTGCGAGAGTGAAAACGTGTTGGACATAGCAATCACAGGCCAAAGGTGAGAGAGAACCATCATCAGATCTTCCTCGGCCGAAGTGGGTGAGGTGGCAAGTTCTTCTCTCATTAGAGAAGGGATTGGAGAATGTGGCTCTTCGAGAGGATAGAGTGCAAGGATGATCATGCTTTCCACGTGTGGTCTAGGAGTGTGGAAAGTATGATCCTCCATTGGTGATAAGAAGGATAAGGGCGAGGCCACCGGCGTTGGTGCCATCAAAGCATCCTCCAATATGGGAGAGGTCAAAGTAGACTCTCCTACGTGTAAAAGGGGGGTTGATGGAGGACTATCCTCCATCGATGGAGGACAAATAGGAGAGGAAGGCTCCTCTAAAGGGTGAAGTAGAGGGATTATGGCCCCTTCTACATGAGGGTGTGGGGTATGAATGGTAACTTCTTCCAATGGTAGAAGAAGAGGGAAGGTGGGGGCAAGAGGAATAGGTAATACAGGATCCTCACAAGGTAGAAGAATGGGTAAAGGAGGTGTTTGATGTCGTGGAGGTGATATGGGTGAGACGGGTTCATCCACATGAGGAAGAGGGTGAGGTAAAGGGAGCTCTTCATTGCGTGGAGATGGTATGGGTAAAATAGGCTCTTCTACCATGGTGGAGAAATGAGTTGACTAACCTCTTCAGATTATGGGAGAGGTTGATTAGGAATGAAGGGAAAGACCATGTCGACCGTGCGTATGTTGTGTTCTTGAGGGTCATCGACCATGGTCTAAACATTGTTTTGACTTGGGGGATGGTTAGGAAATGGTTTCCTAAAGACATCCATGTTTTAGCTAGCCGATGCATTAGGGTTATCCAAAACAAGGTCCCCTTTGTCTAACATGTCTTGAACAATGTTTTTAAAGGTTTTACAATTATCTGTGTCATGACCCTTGACATGATGGTAGTTACAAAAGTCATTTTCCCTATACCATGCAGGGATGGCTTGTGAGGGGTCAAATTGGACAGGTCAGATTTGAGGGAGGTTGAGGACTCCCTGCTTCACTAATTTATCCAATATGAAAGTATACGATTCTCCTATTGGAGTGTATCGTCGCTGTTCATACCGTTGTTGGAATTGTCTTGTGATGTTTTGTGAAGTGGAAGGCTCAGATTGGTTGGTTGTGGTAGAAGATGGTGACCTAAGGACCACAACGTTTGCCGATCCCTTGGACTTGGAGTGGGAAGAAGAAGGTTTGGAAGAAGAAGGGTCATTGGATTTTGCGTTGGTATTTTTTCTATGCAATTTGACCCTGTCTTCCTCAACTGCGTGGAGTTCAAGCTTTCAGGCCATAGTGAAAGCTTCATCAAATGTGTGGAAAGTTTGAACCCGCATAGTAGATGAGATGTGCTTGGCACATGCTCTTGAAAAGAGCTCAATGAGCTCAGGTTGAGGTAGTGAGAAGGAGAGTTGGTTGATCAAACCTCTTTAACGGGCGATGAAGTCTACTATTGACTCATCCTCAAATTGTTTAATGGAATAAAGGTCTGTGATGGAGATCTTCTTGGTAATATTAATTGAAAAATGATCGATGAATAGCTGAGCGAGTTGAGTGAAGGTGAAAAGAGAATGACTGGTAATGGAGCTATACCAGTCAAGGGCGGTGCAAGAAAGTGACATGGGGAATGTGTGAAGTAATAATGCATCATCATGCGCTATGAGGTAGTAAGCGTGTCTAAACGCTCATAGATGTTGTTGTGGGTCCTCTTTACTCTGAAAGCGAGTAAATTTTGGGAGTTCCCACTGGCTAGGGTATGGTCGAATAGGAACTAAAGGGTGGATAGGTTCATTGCAGATTTTTTCATATGAAAGAACACTCCTCGAACATGAAACAGATGTCTCAAGATTGGACATCTTATCCATCAGCATCTTAATTAGATCGGCAGATGGATTGGCATGAGGGGCACCCCCTAAGTTATAGGGTACATGGAAGGTGTTGGGAGGGGTGTATGTCGTACTTGGTTGCATTTGTGTAGATGCAACATACTGATAGTTAATCATAGGGGATAATGTCGAGGCCAAAGAGGCTTGTGCCATGAAGTTGGAGGGCACAACTTGACTAGATGCTGCCATGGGTGGTTGAATGGTGGCGACACTAGTTAAAGGATAAGAAGTCACTCTCGTGTTTATGGGCGCAAGAGTGGATGGGATAGAGACAATCAAGTTCTGAAAAGGTGTCGAACTTGGTTGAATTGTTTGTGGTTGAGGGGGTATGAGAACCTCGATGGAGGTAGGGCAAGAAAGGATAGAAGGTCAGGCCAAATCTTGAACATTGGCCATGGTTGGGTTACTGGTCGAGGCAATGGCCTGAGTGACCATAGGTTGGGTAGCAGATGCTATTAATATTATTACCGCTTCAGTCAAAGAAGTTGGCATCCCATAAATAGGGTCACCTAAAGGATCTCGTGTTTGGATTCTAGTGAGATAATGTTGGAGAGCCTTGACATTGTGGTTAAGGAATCTCTCAAATTCTTGATCCCCTTCAGGAACAATAGGAGGTTGATCAGTGGGGGTAGGTTGTATAGGAGTATGCTCGGTGTCTGAAGTATACTCCATTAGATGACTTGGCACGAAGGGCGAAGGTGGGAGTGGCTGTTGACTTGCGTGGTCAACAAGAGATTTGGCTTGACTGCGTGTCAGAACCATTCAAGGTGAAAGGGGTTCAAGTTCTAAAAACTATGTGTTTTAGTTTCAGATTACCAGGGTTTGTGTTTAACAGCAAGAAAGTCAAGTTTTAAGCTTGCTGTTTAGAAGAAAAATTTGTTGACAGTGACCGATGTCAGTTGTTTAACTGATATCGGTTAGAAAATGTTGCCGATGTCGGTGGAGAAACCGATGTCAGTTTCTATGTAATTTTAGAAACACAAAAAATTGACAGTTTTTGGAAAAAGAAGATATTCTGAGTTGTTTTAGACTTCAGAATGGTACGACCTTACCAGCTCAAACAATTAGATAAAAATAGCAGAATAGATGAATAGAAAAGCAACCTCTAAAATGTTAGATTCCTAGGAATGAGTTTTGAAGTCATGGTGGCTTATGCCTTAATAGAATATGTTGGGAGTTGGGCTTGTAGAATAGGTCCTAGAGAAGAAGTCTATGGCTGGTTTCAGGTTGTGTTATGGTGCTCAAAGATCTGTGTTAGGTTCAGTATGTGGCCTAGTGCTGGGGCTTGCTCCCTTCACTTCATGAACCTAGAGCTGAGCTGGGCCGCTTAGCCAAAATATACCTTGCCTATAGTTTATACTCTGCCAAAGAATAGAGTGGGTCCTTCTCTTGGTAGTGAAGTCCAAGTAGGATCGCCGGGTGAGGTAAGGTATCCGCTAGGTGATGAAATCCTAGATGGGCCTTGTCTCAAGTACGTTTAAGTGTTTAATTTGAAGTGATTGTGGTTTGGTTGTGTAACATTTGTGCACTACGATTCATTCAGAATGCTTTAATTACTAAGTGGGCTAAGTATGCGTTCAAGCAAGAATGAAATGCAATAGTTTTAAACCCAAATCAAAATATGTTGTTCAAATGCAAACAAATGGAGAAGAGGTAAAGAGTATGAGTTTTTCACTACTCTATGGTGCATGCAAGAAGTAACAAGAAGAAAAAGAGATGTTCTTTTTAACTTCCGCTAATGATTTCTTTTCGAAAAAAGATAGAAGAGGGGATGCAAGAAGAGAATATTTTTCTAATGCATCTATATGAAAGTTTGATTTTTTTAAAAGAAGAAGAATGAACCCAAGGAAAAATATAAGGGTCCCACTGGGCGTGCCAAAATGTTTCTCTATATTTTTACTAATTACATTCAGAAGAAAGAAGAAACTAAGGTTAAAGGTCTTGGGTTTGACGTTACTTGGATTAAGTGCGCACCATATCCAAACATTGTGGGAGCTCCTCCTTGGTTGTGGAGGAAACACCTGCATTAAGAAAGAAAACTCAAACAAGGAGAATGCTAGAAAAGGATATGGTGGACTGCCAAGCTATGTGCTTGGTCCCGGAAGCGTAAAGCTCTTTGAGGGATGACAGTCCACTATTTAAATAAAAGAGTGTTGTATAAAAAGAAATGATAACAGACTAAGAAAGAGAAAAATAGATAGCACGTACCTATTCCATGTAGTTTGTGAATGTTACAGAATGCTGGACAGAGGTTTTGTCTAGTCTATGGGCTATTTAGATAGGTTTTCTAGTTTGTTAGTCCAGAATATGGTCACCGACATCGGTTTGTTTGCCGAGGTTGATGGGTAAAAGGTGCCGACGTCAGTTATGTTGCCAATGTCAAAAGGGGTAGTAGGCCTTGGATGGGTTTTGGAATATTTCTGTGATGGACAGAAGAGTTTCTGGGAATTAGGAGGTTTGTGCAGGGTTGTGGGAAGGTGAATAAGGTCTGAAGAAGGGTTGAGGTAGAGGATAGGTGTGAGAAGTGGACAAGAATAAGAGGAAGGCCTTTCAGCCTCTCCACGGAGGAAGTCAGGTCTCTTAACAGTATTTAGAAATGTCAAATGGAAGCTAATTAATAGTATATTCTATAATACTTGAAATGAGAAGCATAATACTTAGCTCTGTTAAGTGAAGAACCAGAGGTGTCTAAATGCTTATTCCCATTGTGGCTGATGTTGAGGTCCTCGTACAATGTTTCAATCCAGTCTCTGGAATGACTTGTGCAGAGCTTCCATAGCCAGGAGAATGATGGTTGAGTTCTGGTACTTGAATCAGAATGTGCGTGTGAATATGTGAGAAGGCGGGGGGGCAGCTCAATGTTTAGAGCTTGGCTTATGTAACCGACGTCGGCTATCCCGTCGGTGTCGGCCTCAGTTGATCGACTCTGCTGAGGGTTGACCGATGTCGGTGGAGAGAGAATAGGTAAAAAGGGCTATTTTTAGCCCTTTTCCCATTTCTCCACCTGCCAAGTGCCTTTGCCGTTGGAGAACGGTCAAAACAATGGCTTATGAGGCGTGGAAGTTAGTTAAGGAGTTAAGAGGGGGTTAGAATAGGTCATGGGTAGTTAGGATTTGGAAGACTTAGTCTTAGGCTGACTCATAGGCTAAGAAATGGTCTTAGGGCAAGGTGTCTAGGTGAGGTGTCCAAGGTGAAAGGGGTTCAAGTGTGGGTTAGGAGTGTTAACGTTTAGAAAGGGACCAAGGGGGGTTGACACGATATTGGTTTCTACAGATGCCAAGAGATATCATTCTCAATGCACCTATTATGTCACTAATTTAATATAATATAGTCACCTCGAGAATGATATCTCTCAATATCTTTTACATAGTCACTAATTTAATATAATATAGTCACCTCGAGAATGATATCTCTCAATATCTTTTACATAGATTTATCTAAGATATGCATACTAGTTAGTATAGATACCTTTAATACATTTATATCTAAAATATTCTTATATATATTTATTTTATGGTTATATCTAATTTTTTTATATATCATATTAATTAATATATTTATTATTTTATTTATTTATTGGTTGGTGATAAATGGCATCAATCTATTTATATTATTATGGCATGTTAGAAAAAAAAATTTCCTACAAAAAAGGTTCCAAATTCTACCATAAGATCAAGATACTATGATTTTTCTATTGATTTTTTAATACAAAAAGGAAAAAAATCTTCTAAATGACACTCAAATGGATATCAAATTAAAGATGGACAATAAGTTGTAATAAGATCTCATCATTACACCCCCCTTTATTTCTATTGTAAAACACTTATAAACACAATGACTATAACTTAAATAGAAAACTTGGAAATCTGTACTAAAAGTATTAAAATAAATGATATGACCAGACAATTAAAAAATCAAAATAAGGTAAAAATGAAAATAAATACATAATTCCATAAAGGATGATCCTCCACCTCCACCTCCATTTCCTCCTTGTGATGTGGCGGCTTATTCTTAATTTATTACTATTTTTTATGTAGTTTCTTTGGTATTTTTTGAATCACAGTGCTTTACCATTATTTCTTTTTTTTGAATCAAATTTGTTTCTTCAATGGGGAATGTGAGCTGTGAATTCCAACCCACTGCTTTACTTTGTAAATTCATGTAAATTATTGTTAATTGTAAAATAGTTATAGTGCAATGTTCCAATAATAAAATAAAGTAAGAAACAAATGAAAAATACAAATAAATTTAAAAAATAATAAATTAATTATAAAATGAAAGAGATTATGATGAATACTGTAGAAGGGTGACAATGCATGAAATGGGATAATGATAGAGCAGAAAGAGAAGATAATTAGAGGATGGTAGGAAACCATATAAGGAAGAAATAAATCATTGAACCCTTTAAATACAACTTTCAAAATTAAAACAAATCCATATAAAAATGGATGATCCATAAGAGTCTTGATTAATAATATTTAGTAAAAACTTAATATGGAAAACATTGAGAAACTTGAAAAATAATCATAGATTAGAAATGAATAATATCAATGTCTTTGGAGAAATGGTTAAAAACACAAAACCCTATAAACTTGAGGTCATAGGAAGTACTGAAGATGTGAAGCAATGGATACATCTTTTTTGGACTAAGTGTAGGACAAGAGGTAAATATTGTATATTTTTGGTAGATATTGGAAGCACAAATAATTTGGAATCTTCAAAAATGGTGAGGAAGATAGGATTGATGTGAAATATGCATCCAAGACCATACATAGTGTCATTATTGATATAAGATAAAGATAACATTGTAAAGGAACAATGCAAATTGGACATGATAATAGATAATTATACATACAAGGTTTTGTGTGATGTGCTTGAGATGAATTAATGCCATGTTTTGTTGGGGAATCCATGAAAATATGACCATGAGATATTATATGATGGGAGAGAAAACATAGTGCAAGTGAGGAAGGATGGATGAGTCCATATCCTAAATCAACTAAAGGTATAGAACATAGAGGATGTACACCAAATTCATTTAGCACTGCACAGTAACAAGGAACACATGAAGGGGGTGGCTTGTGTGAAGATGTATAATAGTGTCATGTAGAGAAAGAGAGTGGTGATGTAAATATATAGAGTAATAGCACATAGAATAAGGTAAATGAGAGTACAAACCACAAACATAGAATTGTTTCAGTGGGTAGTATCACAACAGAGGAGTGGAATAGTATATTATGTAGTGTAGATAGAGGAGACAAACACAAGAGGAAGGGAATCTAAATAAATGGTAAAGTGAAAGGATCTTTGAGGAAGAGGTCAATTTTTTGACATGTTTTATCATCCAAGTGGATTATAAGGTGATCATCTCACATGGTACAAAGTTGTGAGAATACCTTTTGATGGGGTTGAAAGAGTGGGTTTACCACTTAGCTTAAGTGTGTGAGTGCCATTTTTTACACATTTTTAAAATTGGGGTGTATATTGTAGGATAATCTAGGTCCACGTGTAATCATGCATCAACCAAAAACATGTGTTGTTAGGTTTGATAAAGTATGATAATAATAACCATTTTTTGGTCTACAATATGTTTGTAAGAATGAAGCTTTTTGTTTTATTCACCATATGTTTTGTTTTGTTTTTACTTTTGCTCCACTTATATGCATTTCAAATATTCCTTGTGTAAACTAATTTCTTACCATAAATTTTTGTTGTAATTTGTGGTGATCCCTTTTCTGGGTTTTGATTCAATTAATTGCATAGTTTCAATTAACTTAAATTTTGACTTTGCCCCCATCCGCCCCCCCGCTCTCTCTTTCTCTCTCTCTCTCTCTCTCTATATATATATATATATATATATATATATATATATCTTTTGCACTTTGTAGAGCTTAATGTTAGTCAATTAGATACCTTACATTGATAAGTGATAATATTTCTAGGATGAGGCAGGTGATGACATCAATAATAGGTAACGGGGCCATGATGTGTTATGGTGCATCGATTATGTGATGTGTTATCTAGGGATGTATTACCATTTAGAGTTTTATGCATTTAATGATTATAGTGCATCTTTATATGTCCCAAACATTTAATATTTGTGGCTTTACTAGAATATTGAAAGCAAATAATGTAAATATATGGATTGTGTGTATATAAATGCATCTCCTACACTTGAAAAAGGAATTAAAATCTAGATTGGATAAAAGAGTCTAAGTACGGTTGTAAGGAGTAGTGAAAGTAGTACTAAGCATATATTTGAGGACTAATGGAGTTGAAACATTTGGAACCACACTGTGATTTTGGGATAATTATTTTAAGCCTATAGGTTATGTTTATGATTGTATATTTGAGTATTTTAAGGTTATATTGTTGGTGATCAGTCTTAAATTATATAATATCTCTTTGAAGAAATATTATTATTATTATTATTATTATTATTATTATTATTATTATTATTATTATTATTATTATTATTATTATTGTGTGAATTTATTTTGTACATTTTTCGGTTGTGTGGTATAAGTCATATCTTAACTGAGACCTCTAATTATGGATGTATCACAAGCCCACCCCCATGTATACTTAGATATGTGTCCTAAATTTAACCTAAAATTTTACCCTGAGGGTAATCCCAATTGGTTGGGAGTGTCATGTGAAGGAACCAATAATTATTATGTCATCAGTTCATATCCTTGATTCACTTACAATGCAAAATTAGGGTTTCCTAGTGGTGTTGGGATTATAATAGTTAGTCCATGGATGGATTTAAACTATTGACTTTGGGTTTCAAGCAAGCTTCTATTCACAAATTCCTTAGATAAAAAAGTAAAGCTTTGAGAAACTAAATAATTGATTACAAAATATGGAAAATGTGCCCTAATAAAACATTCCCTAACTAAGCTTTGACAAAGTAATGAAATAATTACAAGATATATTCTTTGAATGATGCTCAATGGTTATTGCATCCATCATGCTTTCATTTAAAATTAAAAAATATTAAAAATAAAATTTGATTATCGGATTTCATACATAGTAAAATAATGCAAACTCCAAGCCCATAATAAATAAGAAATACAAACTGATGAAATGAGGATACATCTTGCCAACTTACCAAAAAACACCAAAAAAACAATTGTCAGAAATAGACCATAAGAAATAAAAAATGAGGGATAATAGAAAAGGCAAAGTACACCCATGGCCAACCATTAAGCTAAAGTGTGAGCCTATAATGAGTTTTCAACATCCACATCTACCATCACTACCACCTCATTATCTAAATTATCCACCAAGTAAATCACCTCCTTATGGCTATCTCCTTAGTGGGAAAACAACTTAGTACTTAAACTATCAACTCTAACCCAAGCCCTCACTCTACCAAAAAGGCCAAAAGGATAAATCAAGTCAGACTGACTCAAATAAGAGGCTCCCTTGTCTAGAGACCATCCACCCCTATGATCCATCTTGTAAGGAGATAACCCCTCATGATCTACCATAGGCATTTTTATATGTCCTCACCCAAAACCTCAACCATAACCCTATCCATGACCACAGCCACAAGAGATTAAACCGCCATCACTTCATAAATCCAAAGTGGACTCACCAGAGAGACCATTTTAGGGAGACAATTTCTAATTTAAACTGCTCATGTAAACCAATAATATGGATACCTTAAATACTTTAGGATCCTTAGAGAATTCTAAAAAGGATTCCATAGAATCAATAGAGGCTTTAATCTCAACCAAGTCTAGGTGAGGAAAAACCCTGCCATGATCCACATTCTCATGCCTTGCAAAGAAATGAATTTCCTTTAAGAAATTGACCACCTTAATATACCTAGTCTCCAATATCCAAAAAATACCAAGGAGGATTAAACCCTAGCTCTCCCAACCAGAGAAGGGGAGGGAGAGATCATATAATGGATTCATAATTTATAATGCATGATCTAAAAAAACCTAGTTGAAAAATACATCCACCACACTCCATGCCAAGTCTTTATATTTGAGTATTCTCAAAATACACTCAGTGAAGAAAGAATCTAATTACAAATTCACACGGGTGTGAGAAATAGACAATAGGCAATTCACAATCAAAACCACCTGAATAGCCTCCAAGATCTTGCTCATGAGAGCCCATAAATGTTTTTAAGCCTTGTATCTGAAATCCTACATTGAAAATCCATTTCCATTTTCTTTACATAGAGTAGGAACAATGGCTCAACCTTCTCCAAGGCCATAACCTCATCCATGATCATAATGAAAGATATTTTACTACTCCACTTGTATACACCACCATTCATAGACTCTCTTTCTCTACACTTAGTGAATGAACACAAATAAAAAGGGCCATCATCAAGATAAATAGGACTATTAAAGACTAAAGGTATATGTGCATATCACACCTTATGCAAACCTCCAAAAAATGCATTATAATAATGAGGAAGAGATAACCCATGCCTCACAATGAGTGAGAAAATCAATTAAAAATACATCACACATGCTAGACAAAGGAGATGACAAGCTAATCATTACCAACAATCTATCAAAGTGCCCAAGTGGGGGAGAAAAATTGGTTAATTAATTTAATCCATCTCTCCTAGTCTAGGCCAAGATTTAAATAGATTATCAGGATAAAGACCCATGGCTATATAAAATTCCACAATTAACTAGGAACTTCATCTTGGTGTTTGCCTTATGAAAATAATGATTAATTGGAAAATAAACAAAGGATGATAGGATCCTCCAAGCTCTATCAATAATTTAATTGATATTCCATCTAGTGGACTTTCAAATTTGTAGTGCTTAGGTCACTATCATATAATCACCTTCAATGACTAGATGTTTGATCCCACATTGGACCATAATATCTACCCCAAGGATGACCACTTGAGTTTTTTATCTGTTATTGGTACCATATGATTGTTTATATGGATTGGCCCTAATCAGGGAGCTAAAACAATATTGGATAATGTAGCTGGCTCTAAAGGCTCTCAGATTTCCTCTCACTACCCCATCAAAGTTTAGCTTGAAGAAAATAGTTGGGGGGATCCAATCTTTGTGATTAGAATAATTTTTTACTTATTTAAACACCCTTAGCCCATTAATGGGGAATAATTTCAAAAACATTCACTTGGGTCAAACCAATAATTCCCAAGATGAGAGGGAAGCTCTATCCCAATGAGCATGCATAGAAACAACCTTAGATATGGAAATCTTAAATTTTGTTAAAACTTCCATAAGGGACATAACCTTGCCTTCAAATATCATGTTATTTATTTCCTTATAGATATTCCAAATAATAATAGTCAGGCTAACCTTTCACAACCCAGTTAAGGAATCCTAAGGGGACCTAAAAAATCAAGAAGAAAAAGCCTGTATAAGGGAAGGTGGGTGGGCCCAAGTCCAACACAGCTTATCATACAACCAATTCCAACATTTTATTGAAAATGAGAAGTTTAAAAGGAGATGAACAACTGACTCCTTATGATTAAGACATAGAAAACATCTTGAGGTCCCTTCAAACCCCATCATTTGAAGATGATCTTGTATGAAAATCCTATTTTTTGAAGCCAACCAATCAAAAGTGCCAACCTTTGCCAACCCAAATTTATTCCAGCACAACTGATTACACCAATTAAAGTGAGGGTCATAAATTTTGGCCATTTTTTAGCCTAGTATGACAAGAAAATCCCAAAATTTAGAGATAGCCCACTATAATTTATCTTCCTCGTAATTGATATATAATTTTAGCTTGGAGATAATATTGGAGAGAAGCATTTCCTCAAGTATGTGAGTATTGTTCAAACATTTCCACTTATAGACCTTGAATCCACTTAAGATATTAGGCTCCAAGTAATCTTTCACATTTTACCCTAAACAATGGAAATAAAAGTTATGGCTTCTTTCAACCCTCTCAATGTTAGGTTGTGGAGCTAAAAGCTTCACCAAGATCCAAACAGGAGAAGATATGGAGGATGTAGAGTTGTGGGGAGTTGCAGAATCAGTTGCAGGGAAATCGACATCGGTTTGATCAACCGACGTCGGTTAGATGGCAGTGAGGAATCAACCGGCGTCGGTTACCAGTCGGCCGACATCGGTAATGGAGGAGCCGACGTCGATAGCCTGTGCGTGAATAGGCAGTTCGCATGTTGATCCAAGAGAGTCTATTTTTGGACTGTTTGTTTGCATGTTAAAGGCTAGTCTTAGTCTTGAGTTGCGTGTCTAATTATTGTAATTAGGTTAGTCTAATTATTGTAAGCATGAGATCTATATATGGACTCATGGGCTGTATTGTAAAATTTGTAGCTAGAGAGTAAGAGAGAAATAAGCTTCTTCTGAGAGAAGAGAGCAATGGTGTGTTCCTCCTAGTGCCACAGTACCAAGGTGGGTATTGAATTGGAGAATCAGCAGGGTTCTTCATATTTGTATGATCTTAGTCAGCAGGATAGCATGGCTTCTTTTGGAGATATACAATGGTGAGTAAGGTCTAGTGATTTGCAGGTAGCAGTAGAGAGTAGGAGATCTACTTGGAGTACAATTGTGTACTTGATGGACTGGCAGTGTGTTACTGACTGGTTGGAGAGGTGAACATCAATTCTATATTGGAGTTGATTGTTGGGACCGAGAGAGAGAGAGAAGAAGGTCTTAAGGCGTGGTGAACCTTTGAGGTGGAGGAAGAAGTGGCATCTTCCTTATTGTATATTCTTTTGAGTGATTATTAATACAATTGTGTATTGTCTCTCAATTCCTATGTTGTTTCATATTTCTAGTTACTTATTGATTCTGGTTAAATTCCGTGTTTAGTTGCTAATACAAGAAGTAATCATATGTGCTCTATTGGTAGAGCAAGATCTTGACTCAGTAGGCATCAGAGCATGTTTATTGTTCTAGGTTTTTGACAATTGGTATCAGAGCTTTTGGTTGGGTTGACTAACAGGTGGTTTCAAATCTGGTAGTGTTTTTTGATTACAGGTCACTCACAGGGGTTTCAGATTGAGTGGGAGTATAGCAATGGTAGAAGAAATTAAGCTACGAATGGAGAAACTGAATAGCACAAATGGTCTGATTGATGGAAAGAAAGAGCAGGTAAAAAGAGATTGTTGGTCGGTAGAAGATCAGCGTGTAGAAGCATATGTTGCAGGTAATATTGCACAAGATGTTCTAGATAAAGTGGAATCTTTGTTTACAGATTCTTTTGCCTCTTTCCATGCAGCTCGAAATAGAGCATCTTTTCATGGGTATGTCTTTGGAGACTTTGGAGAGATTTATTTAGGGGTTGGAGAGCCTTGTCAGATGATTGACGAAGGGGAAGTGAAGCTGAAATTGTAGATGGATGACACACAGTGGTTGAAAGAAGTCATGCAGGTAACAGTCTTGGAGATGAGTCTAATTTCTTTAGGAAATTTGGGTGATGAGAGATGCACTGTAACTCTCACAGTGGATACACTTGAATTAGATGGTGGTAAGAAAGTAGGTATCCTTTATCTATCTACTTATATTGCTGATTCACCTTCTGTTGCAGAGATGTGGCTTCATAGGCTTAGTCACATATGTAGAAGGAGAATGCAGGTTTTGAAGCAGAAGTTAGATGTCTTTGACAAACTAAAGAACTGGAAAGCCTTGGTGTTCATGGAGGAGATGACGGACAGAGATCAGGTGAGGAGACTGATTTATTCTGAGCAGAGCAGGGTTGATTTGATTAGGATTTTGATCCATGGAGAGCTCACGGGTAAAAAGTTATCACTCACAGACGAACACAGGTATCGGCGTCGGTCATACAGTAACCGACGTCGGTAGAATAAAGACTGACGTTGGTCATGAAGGAACTGACGTCGGTAGAAAGGATACTGGCGTCAGCCAGAGAAATGACATCGGCAGTCAGGGTCAGTGTAGGGAACCGACTTCGATCGGGAGCAGACTGGGAGATGACCGAGATCGGTCACTAGAACGGATATTGGGTGGACAAGCTATCAACAAGTCTCAAACGCTCATGTCAAGGTCAGAAAGGGTAAGTGAACCTCATATTCGTTGTTCACCTTCTTTATATTGCTTATTGATGGTCAAGAACCAGGAAGATGCGAAGAGGCAATGCAGGTAGAATCCAGATACAGTGGGAGCTTGGCATGGACAAGGAGTGTGATTCCTTGGAGAAGAACCAAACAGGGGTTCGTTGGTAGAGTTGTTAGCTAGAAGAAAGCACTGAGAGATGGAATGGATTCCCAAGTTAAAGAAGAGAGTGGATGGATACGTGAGACGGAAGGCCAAGGTATAGGTCTTGAGGAAGCTGCAGGACAGTGGTACATGTTTGACAGGTAGATGACTAAGCATGGCTTTAGTCAATGTCAGTGTAACTATTGTGTTTATCTTACCAAGTGGATAATGATTGCAACATTATTCTGTTACTGTATGTGGGTGATTTGCTAGCAGGTGTGTACATACAGGGTTTTGCTGAGCTAAAGGTAAGGTTAGTTCAGAGGTATGTCATGAAGAATTTGGAGCAGTAAAATTCTTTGGCATAAGAGGCATGGAGATTTTATCTCTAGTGGGAGCTGATGTGAAGATGGTGTTGGCGGGGTTCATGATGCAGGATGCAAAATCAGAAAGCACACCAAGGGCTGGACAGTTCAAGCTTAGCTTGAAATAGGGTTTGAAATCACATGAGGTCTAGTGTAGACCTGTATTTTCTCAAGCAGTGGGAGTTGTCAGAAAGTATGGAGCCAATTCGAAGGAGTACTGGAGGGCAGTTCAGTGGGATCAGCAGTAGGGATTCTTCTTGTGCAGGGTCAAGGTCTTCACTACATGGATATGTAGGTTTGAATATGGCAGGTTACTTGAATGACAGGTATAGCATCACAGGTTGTGTGGTGGTTGGTCTTCAGGATTGATCTTGAAGAGGGATACAAGCCAGGGAATAATTTAGATGGTGTACAGGTACAGGTACAGGTGTAGCTATTTATCTCCAAGTGGGAGATTATTAGGTTGTGGAGCTAAAAGCTTCACCAAGATGCAAACATGAGAAGTTATGGAGGATGCAGAGTTGCGGGGAGTTGTAGAATCAGTTGCAAGGAAACTGGCATTGATCTGATCAACCGACGTCGGTCAGATGGCAGTGAGGAATCAATTGGTGTCGGTTATCAGTCGGCTGACATCGGTCATGGAGGAGCTGACGTCGGCAGCCTGTGCGTGAACAGACAGTTCGCATGTTGATTCGAGAGAGTCTATTTTTGGACTGTTTGTTTGCATGTTGAAGGCTAGTCTTAGTCTTGAGTTGCGTGTCTAATTATTGTAATTAGGTTAGTCTAATTATTTTAAGCATGAGATCTATATATGGACTCATGGGCTGTATTGTAAAATTTGTAGCTAGAGAGTAAGAGAGCAATAAGCTCCTTTTGAGAGAAGAGAGCAATGGTGTGTTCCTCCTAGTGCCACAGTACCAAGGTGGGTATTGGATTGGAGAATCAGCAGGGTTATTCATATTTGTATGATCTTAGTCAGCAGGATAGCATGGCTTCTTTTGGAGATCTACAATGGTGAGTAAGGTCTAATGATTTGCAGGTAGCAGCAGAGAGCAGGAGATCTACTTGGAGTATGGTTGTGTACTTGACAGACTGGCAGCGTGTTACTGACTGGTTGGAGAGGTAAACATCAATTCTGTATTGGAGTTGATTGTTGGGACCGAGAGAGAGAGAGAGAGAAGAAGGTCTTGAGGCGTGGCAAACCTTTGAGGTGGAGGAAGAAGTGGCATCTTCCTTATTGTATATTCTTCTGAGTGATTATTAATACAATTGTGTATTGTCTCTCAATTCCTGTGTTGTTTCATATTTCTAGTTACTTATTGATTCTGGTAAAATTTCGTGTTTAGTTGCTAATACAAGAAGTAATCATATGTGCTCTATTGGTAGATCAAGATCCTGACTCAGTAGGCATCAGAGCATGTTTATTGTTCTAGGTTCCTGACACTCAAGTCCCTCAAAGGCTTATGATTATTCCAAGAATCATCCCAAAAACATGCACCCTCCCCATATTTATTTCCCAAGTGACATGGTTGTTGTTAATATGAAAATAATGCATCAAGAAATTCTAAATGTGGGAACCATGCAGAGGATTCTCAGCTACAATTATACTTTTAGGATCCTAAGTGCCCAAGTATTTAAGCAAGAGCGACCTACTTCAAAGGGAACCTGTGTTGAGTATGATGCAAATTTGGGTACTTTAATATTGATATTATATTTAGTTTATTTAGTTTTTTAGGTTTTTATAAATAATTTACTTGTCATTAATATAGTAAAAATAAAAACATGTGATTAAAGATTACAGGATACTAGTTGCTAAGAATCAAGCTAATCACGAGAGGGAAAATAAATATTTGTCATCCTCTTTTTCTAAATATATTTTTTATTTTATGATCTTGAGTAATGGTATTCAAATATTTAGGTGGTGTATATCTATGGAGAACATAATTTCATTTAGATTCTAGTTCACATGATAAAATATTATATGATACTAGAAACTAAGGATCAAGTTAATTAAGAGAGTGAAAAGAAAGCTTTTCAAGCTAAGAAAAGTGATGTTCAAGAGGGATCAAATTATTGTCTCACATGAAATATGAAAATATAGGATGTAAATAATTTTTTGTCTCTTGAACCAGGGTGTTCAAATCATATGAGAAGTTACACATATGGTTTCAACAAGTTAGATGACTCAAGTTCAAAAGCAAATTACAACTGGGAGATGGAAATTCTATCCAAGTTGAAGTAAATGGTAGATTAAAAAATCATCATAAATCAAGGTAAGGGTAAAATAAAGGATGTTTATTTTTATCCAAATATAGATCGTAATAGTATTAATCAAAATTTCACAAGATATGGTGATGAAAACAAAGCATACAAGTTTTATAATCCTACTAGCAAGTCCACATTTATTTATAGGGATTGTAATTTTTTTTGAAAATAAGATGTATGTTGATTTTGATCATATAATAATAGAGGTAATAATTTAAGGGTTTCAACCTATTTAAGTTTATTTTGGGGGCCTAAAAAGTCCTATACATGTTTCTAGTTCAACATGAAACAATATAAGCTCTTAATAAGTGATTAGTCATTCTTTCACATCAACTCCAAGAAAGAAGAAATGGTTATTGAATCCACACTTAACCAATAAAATGTTGAATTATAATTATGATGGGAGGATTAAAAGGCTTAAAAATTAGGAAGGTATTTTTTTTAATGATGCTTATGATGAAATTACTATGTTTGCATTATCAATTATGGCTAGTGAACCTAGAAGCTATGTAAAAGTTGGTCAAAAGAAAGAATGAGTTGATGTTATGAAATTAGAGATGTATTATATTGAGAGGAATGATACATGGAAATTAGTTCAACAATCACTGAATAATAATTTCATAGGAACCAAGTGGGTCTGCAAGACCAAATTCAAGAATGATGGTACAATTGACAAGCTAAAAGCTAGAGTAGTTGTAAAAGGATTTACACAAACATATGACATTGACTCTGAGGAAATATATGCACCTATGGCATATCAAGATACTATAAGACTAATTATTTCTATAGATACTCATAAAATATGGACAATACATCATATGGATGTCAAAATTTTATTTGTAAATGGGGTGATTGAAGAGGAAGTATATGTGGGGCAGCCACAAGATTTTGAGGTAAAGGGTAAATAATTTGGGTTATATAAGTTGAATAAGTATTTTTATGGGATGAAGAAAGATAATATATCTTGATACTCAAGAATTGATATTTGATTATTGGATCAAGGCTTTGTAATAATGCAAAATGAACTAACTCTTTACATATAGGCATTAGGTTCTGATGTTTTATATGGTTGTCTCTATGTAGATGACTTGATATTTAAAAGTAGCTCTATGGAGATATTGAATAACTTAAAGGAAGATATGAAATTAGAATTTGAGATGAATGATCTTGGAATTATTAAGTACTTTCTTTGCATATAAATCCATCAAAATAAAGAGAAAGTATTTATTTGTCAGGCTAATTTTGTCCAAGACATGTTCATGAAGTATAATCTTCAATATTTGAATTCCACATAAGCTCCAATTACAAGTGGAGAAAATATTATGAGATATAATGGAAGTATTGAATATGATGAAAATAATTTTAGAATCATGAAGGAAGGTTTTATGTATCTCACTAGGAAAGGACCTGATAACCATTGTGGGGTTTCATTAGTTTCTAGATTTATGGGTCAACCGTCACTCAAACATTTACAAAAAGTAAAAATAATTTCTATATATATAAGAGGTAATTATAATCATGGTACTCATTTAAAACCAATATGGTATTTATGTTTAATTGGATACATAGATTCAGATTGGGGAGGATATTTTGATGATAAGAAGTCAACTTTATGTTATTGCTTCACATTGGGAAGTGGGTTAATTTCTTGGTATTCAAGTAAATAAGCTAAAATTGCATTATCATCTTTGAATTTTAATATAAAACCATTAAATTATATTTCACACAAGGATTATGGCTGATAATATTCTTGGTTGATTTCATAGAGGCTCAACTTGAACCAACACAGATATTTTGTGATAACATTTAGACAACACAATTGTCGAAGAATCTAGTTTTCCATGCTAGAACCAAGTATATTAAACTCAAACATAATTTTTTTAGAGAATTAGTAAATTATAAAAACTATCATTGAGTGTGAGAAGTGAATATCAATTTACTAATATTCTCACTAAGGGATTGCACAATAAGATTCATGGAAGTCTTAAGGAGATGATAGACATTTCTTATTTTTGCATCAAAGGGGGGAATGTTGAGTATGATGCCAAATTGAGAACTTTATTATTGATATTTGATTTATTTTATATGTGTTTATAAATAATTTACTTTTAATTACTATAAAAAATAATGACACATGATTAAATATTGTAGGATACTTTTAGCTAAGAATCAAGCTAATTAAGGGAGTGAAAAAAAAGCTTGTACATCCACCTTTTCTTCATCCTTTTTTATTATTGTCTGATCTCGAGTCAAGGTATTCAAATATTGAGGTGGTGTATACCCATGGAGACCACTTCAAATGAGATTACATCTCATAAATGAGTTTAGCTCCAAAATCTTGATTGTGAAAGCCAAGGTTCCATACCCTTGCACCCCAAACCTTTTTTGAAAGGAAGATATTGTGCCATTTCATTAGTGGGTCTTATTTTTCTCATCACACCCTTACCAAAGGATATTTTACATTATTAGGTTGAGTGAAGACAATAATTTATTTTGAGGGCACATGCCAAACATCAAGAAAATTAGGTTACTTAGAATAGCCTTAAGTAGGGTTAAGTGCCCAACAAAGATTACCACAAGTACTTCTCCATATAATTAGCCTTAATATAAAATTTTAAATGAGATTGTCCCACAAAGATGCCTTTGTAGCCCCATAAAAAATTGGAACCTCAAAATAATTAGCCAGAAGCTTTCCAAATTTGAAGCCAAAGGCACCTTGAAATGTTGAGTTGATCTTATGTAAGAGAGTTGAACAAAAAAAAAAGAATTTTGTTCATCAAATATTTGACCAAAATCAATTGTATAAGTTTCCAATAATATTTTATATTGATTTGATTCTTTGATCAAGGCAATTCTAAATAGGAAAGTATCATCAATAAATTGTTGATGAGTTAAACATTTCAGGCCATCCACAATTAGAGATAGAAATAACAATCTACACCACTCTGATAACCTTTCCTAAAATTTCAACCATTAGAATGAATAAAATGGGAGAGATGGGATCCTCTTGCCTCATGCCCCTAAATGCTTCAAAGAAACTTATCGGGCTACCATTTAGAAAAACATAGAATTTAGGGCTTGAATTAAAACTAATCAAATTGCATGAACCATTATCAAAGACAATTTTTTGCAGAACCTTCAATAAGAATGTATAATTGAATCTATCATAGGCTTTGCCAATATCAAGTTTAATCAACATACTTTATGGTGATTCAATTTCAGTGAGTGAATTATCTCATGAGAAACTATGATCCCTTCCTAGATATTTATGTTGGGAACAAAGCCCCCTTGTTCGTCTAAGATTAAATTAGAAATGAAAGAAATACATTTTGTCACTATTTATTAAATAGTGTTAAATAAATTGGCTTATAGTCTGTGGAGTTGGATTAGTTGGCTCCTTTCAAAATCAAGGAGATGAAGGTAAAATTGAGCTCACTTTTCATTTTCCATTTTCCCCTGCATTCTTCCATAACTCCAACCACCTTAAACCCAACTATATGCCAAGTTTATTGGAAGAAAGTGGGAGGGGAAGAATCTATCCCAAGGGATTTATCCTTTTACATAGAGAAACACTCTTGATTTCCTCTTCAGGAAAGGGGGGCATCAATGCCTTATTTTATTTATGGTCATAAGCTTGGGATGAACTTGATCATCCTAGATTGAGATTTTAAATCAGATGCCTCTACATAAGATATGATGGACTAAAATAAGCTTACCACTTACTTCCACAATCTAAATACCTAATTGATTCATAACCCTAAGCCTAAAGTGATGGAGGTAATTCTATTGATGATACTCCAAGCTCTAGTAGAGTTATGTAATTTTTTGGTGTTATGATCCCCATCATTGAGCTAGCACTCTCAACATTTTTATTTCCAATGAATTTATTTTTGAACATGAAGCTATTCCATCTTAGCCAATAGTTGTTTTTGTCTGACATAAGTTGCATTATCCATCCATACACACATCACAAATTCAGTAAGAATATCCAACTCTCTTTCCCCTTTGTGGGTTTTTTGAAAGATATTTTTGAAGTGCTCCATATTTTATTTTTTGATGCAAGGCTTGATGTGAATCATATTTTTTCATAACAATGTACATTTTACATCCCTTGACCTTCAGTGCAAGTAGCCACCAATATTTGAAATGTTCTAAGAATGAGGGATCTATTAGCCATATAAACTCGAATCTAAAAGGGCACTTGATGGGGGAAACATAAATAGAAATAGTCCACTCTATAGGATCACGGTTATATCTGGGAATAGGTAGAATGTTTTTTCTAATATCCAATCCAAATCTAGCCATGTCGAGGTTACTAGGAACCTACCAACCCTCTCTGCAATGTTACTAAAGCCAAATATTCAATTAATCCAAGAAAAGAGTCCCTTCCTAGGAACAAGATCAATGAGTCTATTGGATGAGATAAAATTTGAGAAATCCATTTGAGACTATGTGGGGTGCCCTAATCCACATCTTTTGTCAACATGATATAAGATAGAATTATAATCTCATCCCAAAGCAAACCTTTGATCTATATTTTGAGCCAAAATATGGGAGATTTCTCCATAGTACCTTTTCTTAGGGATTGAAATAAAACTGAAGATCTAATTGCACCAACTCTTATTGAATCCAATTTTTTGTAAAAACTTCAACAAGAATTTATAATTGAATCTATCATAAGATTCTCCAATATCAAATTTAATCAACATACTTTATGGTGATTCCATTTCAGTGAGTGAATTATCTCATGAGCAATTATGATCCCTTCCTAGATATTTATGTTGGGAACAAATCCCCCTTGTTTGCCTATGATCAAATTAAAAATGAAAGAAATATATTTTGACACTATTTTTTAAATAGTGTTACTTAAATAAATTGGTGTGTAGTCTCTGAAGTTGGATTAGTTAGATCTGTTTAAAATAAAGGAGATGAAGGTAAAATTGAGTTCAGTTTTCATTTTTCATTTTTCCCCACATTCTTCCACAAATCCAACCACCTCAGCCCAAACTATATGCTAAGTTACCTATAATAAAGTGGGAGGGAAGGCATATAGCCCAAAGGATTTATCCTTTTGCATAGAGAAACACTCTTTTGATTTCCTCTTTAACAAATAGGGCCATCAATGCCTTATTTTATTCATGTTGACAAGCCTTGGGATGAACTTGATTGTCCTAGATTGAGCTTGTAAATTAGATGCCTTTGAGTAGCACAGGATGGATTGAAAGAAGCTTACCACATCCTTCTATACTCCAAATACTTGATTGATTTTTAACCCTAACCCTAAAGTGATGGAGTTAATTTTGTTGATGCTCCTCCAAGTTCTAGTAGAGTTATGGATTTTTTCGGTGTTCTGATCCCCATCTTTGAGCTAGCACTCTTGAGATTTTTGTTTCCAACGAACTTCTTCTCAAAAATGAAGCTCTTTCATCTTAGCCAATAGTTTCTTTTATATGACATTAGTTGCATTATCCATCCCTACAAACATGACAGATTTAATAAGTATATCCAACTCTCCTTCCCCTTTGTGGGTTTCCTGAAAGATATTTTTGAAGTGCTCCATGTTTTATTTTTTGATGCAAGACTTGATGTGAATCATATTTTTTCATAAAAATGTACATTTTACATCCCTTGACCTTGAGTGCAAGTAGCCACCAATATTTAAAATGTTCCAAGAATGAGGGATCTATTAGCCACATAAGCTCAAATTTGAAAGGGCACTTGATGTAGGAAACATAACTAGAAATAATCCACTCTATAGTAGCATAATCAGAGCCAAGAATAAGTCGAATGTTATTTTTTGATATCCAATCCAAATATAGACATGTTGAGGCTATTAGGAACCTACCAAACCTATCTGTAATGTTACTAAAGCCAAGTCTTCAATTAATCCAAGAAAAGAGTCCCTTCATAGGAACAAGATCAATGAGTCTATTGGATGAGATAAAATTTGAGAAATCCACTTGAGAATGTGTGGGGAACCCTAATTCACCTCTGTTTTCAACATGAGATAAGATAGAATTACAATCTCCTCCTAAAATAAACCTTTGTTCTAGATGTTGAGCCAAAATATGGGAGATTTATCCATAGTACCTTTTCTTAGAAGCAAGATGATTCAGACCATAAACATTGAAAACAAGAAAAGAAATATCAAAAGAGAAATTAGTGACCTTACACAATTTCCAATTGAAACCTTTGTCATAGATCTCCATTGCCACGTTATAAGGAGGAAATTATGGCTAAACCACCTGAGGCTCCATTTGACACCACAAATGAACCCTTCCATTTGTCCCAGCTTTTATCCATAAGCATAATGGATTCTTCTTCACTTAATTAGGTTTCTTGTAAAAATAAAATATCTAGCTTTTACCGAGTGTCTCTTGTAGAGGCATGAAGGCCCCTAACATTCTATGAGATGATTATCAAACTCTTAAGAGGGGAATTCCACCCCTCGAAATTTAACAATAATTTTTTTTGTGATTGAGTTTTGCTTACCATCACACCCAACTTTAACCAGTTTCTCAACATTGGATTTCTACCCACACTTCCCCTTAGAAACACAATTGGGCTAAGTCAAAAGATTTTTTTTTCTATGAAATAGTCAAAACTTACTTTGAGTTGAGATCAACCTCTAAATCACTCCCTGCTACATCATCATCCAATTCTTCCAAGACTTAAAACATCACCTCAAATTCATATAGAACCTTATTTAAATCCTCAAATAAATAAAAGATATTTACCAACTTCGTTGACTGGGAGATAAGATTTTCAGACATCACTAGCATTATTGAAGATGAAGAAGGGTTCACACTTTCCCTAGGAAAGCCTAGGGATTAACCATGAATGTTAGGTGTCACCTCCCATGTTGTAGGTTAGCATGTATACCTCCATTTATTCTCAAAAAACTAGTAGGAGGGCCATTCTTGACTTGGCAAACCTGTTAAAACCTCTAGCTAGGCTTGACATGAGTCCCCATAGGATAAATTTTTTGAACATGCCAAACTCTATGGCACTGATAACACTTGAAAGGAACCTTCTCTATATTGATCCTTTGGATCCAAGATTTGCCATTCGATTTCAGCACGATCTCTTCAGACATTCCTTTGTCATGGTCAAGGGACACACAAATCTTTGCATAAGAGTCTAAGTTTCACTCTATGGTTTCTAGATCGATAGTTAACAAGCATCCTAACATATTGCTGATGGCAGTGAGGTAATCCTATGACCAATATACCAGGGGGAGGGCATACAACCTTGCCCAAGTAGGAATCTTCCCAAATTTGTAGTTTAGAGCATCAAAATTGAGGCTTTGCTCATGAATTTGAAGACCTGTCCCACTCATCATCCATAACCCATTGCTTTGAATATCAAATTTAACCTCAGTGCTAGGGAAGATGACCATGAAGAACACCCTAAAGAAGGAATATCATCGTGCAAGCCTCATCCCAAGCTTTTTTTACCCATAATTCCAATTTTCCAATCGCCGACCATCGCCTCACCACTCTATAAATCAGACCCTTATCTTCCAAGGCCTTTACATTCTCATCAAAAGTAAGACCCTCCACTACAAATTACAATAGAGGAGGGACTAAGGGAGGTGGAGGACACAAAGCTATAAACACTTCGTGATCAAAATTTAGAACCCCGAAAGGCACTACATTGGATCCTGAGGCAAATGAAGATTCACTAGTATTTAGAGGACCCACATGATCTGTGACCTTCTCCCCATCTGTTGGTATCAATTGTGCCCTAGGGAATTCCTTTCTCTCCAACTCCTTACTCTCAAAACTCAATAAGCTAGTTGAACTAGTTCTTTCACATCCTCTATATAGTCTTCCTCCCTACAATCACCAGTCCATGTCAAAGCCTTTGCATTTTTTAAACCTTCAAATTTTGAATTGCACTTCATTTGTTTTATCCTACCTCCTATGCAAGCCACCATGATTACTCGATGCTTGTAATATTTTACTCATTTTTCTATCTATACAATAATTATAAGATATTAAAAAACACGCTATTATAAAACTTTGAAAAACTAATGCAATGATTATAAAATATCTTACTTCAATTATAACATACCGTAATGCAATCTCAATTACAAAATATGACAATATAAAAAAGGGATGCCAATTATTTAACAAACTAATATAATAATTACATGTTTTTTTTTAAACATAACTATAAAAAAGAATCATAATTATTATTACTTCAACATATTTCCTAAAAAACTTTTTATGTAGTGAAAATATACCCTTAAAAAACTTTTATGACACAAAATTTTAATAAAACACAAACCAAAAACAAATACACCAAAAAAATTCATCATAAAAAATCCAAATACAAATTAAAAACATGAAAATTAATTATTATAATCATATTTGGGAAAATCATTCATTTTATTCTACCCACCTAGGGCATTTTTTTATCCTAGCATGATAATAATGTTGAATTCTAGTTAGTTTATTAAAATTATCAACATTAGAAGATGGGATTAGGGATTCTCTTTTTTAAATTTAAATCCTTTCTTATCCCATCATATTAATAATTGTCCATGCAAGCCCTTACCCTTTATCACTTTCTTGTCGTTTGATCACTATCCATGGAGGCCCTCACACTTTGTCAAATAAATTCCCTCCTTTTCTCAGTTTCCTCTACCAAATACTCCTTTTTATAAATATTGAGTTCTTCTTTTATTTTTTTAAATGACATAAGAGACATTTTAGCATCAAATACTACTCCTTTCTTATACATGTTAAAATTTGATATTGTGATCTGCTTTAATTAGATGTAGCTTTCAAGTTCCACATACGCGTGGGCATTCCTTGGTTTCTTTGTCTTTTTTCCCTTTCTTTTCAACAAATACCTAACCTCAAGTTTAATTGTTTCTTTCCTTCTTTTCACTACCTAACCTTAAATTAGGTGAATTTCATCTCAAGGATGCTTACACGGTGACCATGAATAGTTTTTCCCATTAGCCCATTTTTAATGTTTAAATTAATATATTTAGCCATCTTTAACGCCTTATGAAAGTTTTGACCACAGCTATCTATTAATCCTACCTCTTTCAATCCATCCACACTCTACGAGTGCTTCGAAAGAAACAACTCTCATATAATTGAAAATTTGAGACTCATACATTCTATAATAAAAATAAAAGTTTGTTTTTTGTTTTTGTTTTTGGTTTTTGGTTTTTTAAAAAAAAAAAAAAATGGTTTAAGATATTTTACGACTTTTCAAATTATAAAGCGATTTAAAAGTTGAGAATATTGAAAGGGTTTTACTCTGATTAAAAAGGATGATGGTTGTTTATATCCATCTATAAACGCTCATTCGCCCAAAGATATCTAATTCTACCAATTTTTTGAAACTACGAATTGAGTCTAAAAATACATATTATATTTATTTTTTAAAATAATTTTTATAAACTTTATGTTACAATATATAATAGAGAATTTTTTTATTTTGAATCTTATTTTTGATGTAGAGTTTGGGCTGTGTATATTGACTTTTCAAAAAATTTATTAATTACATTGGAGACATCTCATTTGAGAATAGGGTCAGATCAACTTCGATGTGAGACCAGGGGGTGGAAGATCCCAAAAGAAAAGTAGGAAGAGAGAATATGTCCTATGTGCACTTCAGGTATGGTTGAGACGAAATGGCATTATCTCGTGAAATGCTCTGCATATGATGACATCCGAGCTAAATACATCAGCAGCCTACAAGGAGTTTCTATGCTTACTATATTTGAAGGTGAGAACATTGATAGAAATGGGGAATTCTTGATTAGGTTCCACAGTAGGAAAGTGAACCTTCAAAGGCATAATAATGGCAAGCTGGGGAACTAAAGTCAGAAAAGCTCTCCTTTTCTCATGATTTCTTCACTTTTTTGAATTTAGATTTTTAATTTGAGGTCTCATAGACTATTTTTTGATCTCATAGATGTTATTAAAATAGCTATCTATCTATCTATATATCTATCTATCTATCGAGCATACTCGAAAAACCCATAAAAAATATCTCATACTTAATTTTGATCTAGATACGACATGTGAATTGTGAATTGTTGGTTTGTTGTTTCGCAGCATGAGAGTGGGGATGGACAGTTATGTTTCCAAAGCCCTGCTATTTATGTTGCCAGGAGTTTTTGACACTGAATTAAGATGACGTGTGTTGATTAAAGTGAAGGGTGACGGATTGAAAGCAAAATAAAGGCGCATTTGCATCTGTCGGCTTTAGAAAATCCTTGAGGACGTTCCACTTATGCCAAATGCAAAAGATCACTAATAACAAAGCCATACTAATATGTAGATAAGCTTAAATTTTTTATTTAGTTTAATTCTTTTATATATATTTTTAAAAATAGATTATGTAGAATAAAAAATATTTATGTTTCCTTATATTAATTTTTAATTTTATTAATTTTATTTTTTTATATGAAACTTCAAATGTTAATAATAATTCTTTTCACGTAAATGGTTTTTAAAACTTGTAACATTGGTTTGAGTCTTTTTAATTTTTATCAAATCATTTTGTTGTGTTTACTTTTACGAAAAATGATTAAATTTTAGAGTTATTTTAATTTATTTTGGATATTAATGTTCATTATTTACTTATGTGTTTTCGTTGGGATTCCTTTTGCCCCTTGCCCTTTTGTCGAATGTCTAAATCTTCACATTATCATTCATTATTAGCACATCTATTCTAAAATTATATGTTTTTGTTTCTTTTAGATCGTAACCACTTAGTGTGTTTTCAACAAAGAATAAAGAATCTCCATTTATGAGAGGGAAATTGAAATTCAAATTGAAAAACTTGGACCGCTCCTCCAATGGATGTTTTCAGAGCTTTACAGGGGTGAGGGCTTTTGGGTTTGTTTCTAGATCTGAGGATAACTCAAAGGATGTTGACGAGGTGAACTTGTTGCCCACGGAGCAGGTGGAAGTAGTAGCTATCACAAGCCCTACTCCAAAGGTAGATTGTTACAGAGTGGAGGCACCATTGTCAAAACCCCCTCAGGATGCAATTCTGGTTTAAAAAGGGGATTTCTAAACCCTGTCTCTTTCAAGACTCCAAGTAATGGTTTAGGCACAAATGTTGGTGTTAAAACTAATGTCATTCCCATGTTTTTTTATTAGTCTCTTCCCCCTTCCCTTCCACCCCAGTTGGTTGGGCTATTCTTTTTGTCATTAGCTCTTGTAAAGGATGCTAGTAGAGTGGGTTTAGAGCATGCTAAGAAAGGCCTCTTGGGAGATTACAATGCTTCTATGTCATCTCCTATTTCTTATGCCAAGGCCAAAGACGTTGCATTATTCCCTCCTAATCCCTACACAATTGATGTTTCCCTCCATGTTGGATTTGTTGCAAATACCTCAGAAAAAGATGGATTTTTATTGATTGTAGAAATGCAAGGAATTTGTTTCATGACTGTGGTGACTTTTGAAAATCTATGCTTTCTTCTGGTTTAAACGAGGCTTCTCCATCCTTGGTCCATGTGCAAGCGGGTGTTCGTGCTCCCTACACCCCTGCTTAGTCCTATTCCCCTCTCACCTTTTTACTTGGAAATGTTCATGTGTCTTTGTTGGTGAAGATTTCAAAGTTGGAGTTATCAGACTAGGTTATTCAAGAAATGGAACTGAATATTGGTAACAAGAACCTATTTCGTAAGTGCATGGGCTCTCCCCTTTCACATTCAAATCTTGTCTGTTGGGCCAATACGCTATGGAGGACTATTATTGCACCTTATTTATTCACGCTTAGTCTTAGTTTTTTCCAAGTTATTTTCCAAACTGAACCAGATTGAGATTTTGTTTGGTCATTGGGACCATGTCTCTTCAAGAATTTCAAGTTCTTTTTTTTCCTTGCTCACCCTTATTCGACCCAAGAAAACTGGAAGCCTTGGCTACACCCCTTTGGATTAGACTATACAATATTCTTCCTATCTTGAGGAAAGAAGAGCACATTAAATTGTTGGTCAATTGCGTGGGCTCTTTTGCGAAATTGGATGGAAGCTATACATGGGAAGCAAATTTGTGAGACCTTTTCTGATTGTTGATCTTTCCAGCCTCTCTATCATTTAGTCAAACTATGCTCTTCCCATGGGTTGTGGACTCAGTTTCTCAACTTTGAAGGCCTTACTTTTAGATGCTTTCACTATAATATCATTGGGCATCAGGAAGATGGGTGTTCCTCTAAGGGCCTTAAACATTTGTCTTCTCACTCATGGCTGGTTTGGAGGAAGAAATATGAGGCCTTAGATCAATACTTTATTTGGTGCAACCATGGTAAAATTTAACATATTTTTGGGTCTTCTCCCCCTCTTTCAATGCCTAGGGACTTGTTAACCTCCCCTCATAGGGAGATCCTACTAAGGGTGGAGCTTGCTCCTATTTTGAATATGTGTCCTCAACCTACATCAAAGATCGTTGCTTCCTCCTCTTGTCCTTTGACAGCAAGACCTAAAGCTTGTTTGGACTCCTTAGTTAAAAGGAAAGGACAAAGATCAAAGGCTGAAAGGTTGAGATCTGATGTTGAGGAAATGGTGAAGGATGATACTCAATAGTGATGTAGGGCCTCATTTCTCGATGCAAAAGAAGATTAGCCAAAGCCATTGGTTAATTTCACATCCTATTAATTTTATTTTGGTGTGTCCTTTCCCTTTGAAGGGAAGTTTGTTCCATGGTCTGCTAAGTTTCTGGTAGTTTTCTATCTTTTTGTTGATTGTTGGTTGACTTTTCGTTGATGGTTTAGATGTTTTTTCTTATGATGATTTGTGGATTTTTTGGCTTGTTGGATGGTCTGTTGGTATTTAATTTGATCTTTTTGGTTGATCGTTATTTAGCCTTGTATCGGATTGTGGGTTCCTGTCAAAACCCTCACCTTTACTTAAATTATAAAATAAAAAAATAAGTTTCAATATTTTTTATTTCAATTAAAAATTATTTACATATAATCATTGATTGAAACCTCATTACAAATTACTCTTAGGTTAGAGCCCAATTATAATGAAAGCTTACAAAATAAAAAATGTCTACGTATGCTTTTAATTTAGCATATAGTTACTTGAGCATAATCATAGTTAGCACTCTATTTTTTATTTATGGATATTTATTCACTTATACCTATAATTGTATCTCAGTGAAAAAATAAATTACCATTAAAATATGTGACTGTTTTCATATTCATTATTCAAGTTATATTATTGCTTAACACTTTGTACACAAAAGATGAGATGGAATCAAAGGTCATGACTTTTGAGGGAAGTAAAACTCCTTTACTAAACCAAAAAAACTATATAACTTCAAACTTTACCTTCTTTACCAAACCAATATATATATATATATATACTTTGGAACTTAATTATATGCCTTCCAGTGTAAATTTCTATCTCTATGGCAATGCTAGTTATAACTATATTGATGCGTTTCAATAATATAAACTTTTAGCTTAAATAATAAACAAGTTACACTTCATATACTCAAAATGTGAAAGATTTCATAGTATAAGTCAAAGTGTACTAGAAGATAATCCCACATGGTAGAGTTATTGAAAACAATTTTTTGTTTTAGGAATTGTTATATATATCTTAACTATGGAGAAAAACCTTGTGAGGGTTTTTATTAGTATCTGTCATAAGGTATGGTATTATAATTTTCGTTATAGTTAATTATTTTTTCTCGAAAATGGTTTCATCCAATAAAAAATTATTATTGCATGAAAAAATAACAATTTCATATAATTAAAGAATTGTTCAGTATTTCTACCATTGGTATTAAATGGTAATTAATATTATGTGTTACCTTTAATCAAATCCTCTTAATTTTTCATGAATTGGAATACCTCAATACTTATCAAAGTGAATTTTTGCATTTTATAAAGATCTTGAAGGTCCACATTTTTTTGGTTGCGTAGAACCAATAAATATGCAATTGTTTTTGGTTGTATATGACATATATGCGATATCCAATGCAAACAAATAATTGAAAAAAGCACTTTCGGCGATATATGACAAATAAATTCACAATTAACAACACATAATAAAAATGACTTTCTATACATGCCACGTATATTGCCTTTGAAGCAACTTCATACTCTTTCTTAATCAATATATTTTTATTTAATAAAATAAAATAACATTTTATTACAAGTCAACCACTTGTTTCTCTGAACATATTGTTTGACACCCCATTCATGTGCATTTCTCTCTATTGCCTTCAAAGATGGTTCAAACTCTTTAAAGTGTGGAATATGATTAACTATTGACCTAAATTATTTGAATCAGCGCCAACTCAGCCACCTGATTGCTTTGATCACCTTTAGAAAAATTTATTATTCAACCAATTGATGATAACCACCTCTTCAGCTCTTCACACTCTTATCCCTCTCAAACTGCCTTCAAGGCCTCTTTGCTCTTAGGTCTCTTCAAGACTGATTAGGTCATATGGCCTTGATTTTCATATGAAGACACACTTTTAGATCTTCATTACAGATCCTATAGACTCTTATTATGGTCTACAAGACCTCCTTCTACTCACAATGTGTTATGTCATTTGCATACTCTCATACATACTCAAATAGGCCTAAAACTACCTTATATTTATACAAGCCTCTTTCTCATATGCCTCTTGGTCGGCCATACACACTTGCATAATTGTATTACCATTTCAATAAGTATTATAACATGTTTCATACATGTATCAATCATTACAATAGTTCATTGACAACTTAAAAGACCAAAACCTCTTTTAGGCCTTAAGGAGACTTGATTCAATTAGGTCTTCATTAGTACATGTTACCTCATGTTATTATTGAAACAATATAACTTCATTGATGAACAAGATCCTTTCATAAATTGATCAAATAGACCCCAATAAACATCTTCTAAGGTCCATAACACTTTTTATCACCAACCCCTTCATGAACACTCCTTGTAGCACTGTTCACAATTAGGCCTGTGAACCTACAAAAGTCTGCCAAACAAACCTTGAAGCATGTACACAATTTAATCACATAACCATGAATATAAATAACATTTAAAAAAAAAAATTACCTTATCAACATAACCATATGATTTATATTTCAAAACTCAAGGCAAAATGACTCAAACACTTCTCTGCAAATAGCCCACTTAAAACTGCGAGAACACTCCAAAACCTAGTCATGAACAACTTGATCTTCAACCCCTAAAAAAACACTTTACATGAAAAATTATACTTTAAAAGTATAATTTGACATCTCTAGACCACTATAAAATATAAAAATCACAAGGTCTGATGTCAAATACTAGTTTTCAGACCAATCTTTTGACCTCACTACACATAGTCAAACCAGAACCAGACAAGACATTTTGGCTTCAATATTTAAAACACTTTCACTGAATATAAAACCTTATAAAAAGCATGGATAGGATATAAAAGTCTCAAAAAAACACACCATGTGCATTATATACTTTGACTCAGGGCATAGATCCTCAAACTCATCACTGCAACTTACCCAGAACTGTTAGTTTACCTTAAAACATAGTCATGATGACATTGACTTTCAACACCTGTATGACCAATTTTAAAGACTTATTATGCAAGTGTATGATTATATGAGATCATTAGACAATTATCAGATAGAAATATCATATGGTCTTACATACCAATGTTATGACTTCATTGTATACAAACCTCACAAAGCCATACAAGCCATTTTGGATTCAACATTTTCACCATTGCACCTAACTTTAAAGCTTTCTACCAAACATGAATAGGAATACCAGTCCTAAAAAAATCTCCATGCACTTGGTTTCATCATTCTATCATGATAACATATTCCTAATCATCTTCTCACTGATGCTTGGGTTTCTCACTGTTTGCACCATTAAGCTTGTTAGTGACTAGCTAACTTGGATGACCGATTTAGCACACTTGAGGACTAGAAACTATCCATAAACCTTTATGGACATGAAACATAAGACTCAATATTCATCCTTCATCAATTTTAAAACTTTTTCTAATACAAATTTTTATAGATACAGTAACTTCTTTAGAAATAATCCTATATCTTCACATTTTCTCTCTCCTCTCTCTAACCACCACCACCTAGAGGTACCTGGGAGAGTTCAATACAAGCTAAAAATGATTACTTAGACATTTCAAACCATCCTAAGCACTTTTAAATCACATCTTCAACATTGGGTCACTATTAGGCTTCTAAGAGGGTTTAAACATACTTCCACTGTTAATGATTATTCATAAATCATAGCCCCTCAATCCAAAAACTAATGCATGGAATTTTGATTTAAGACCATTACCCATCTACCATAAATATATTAGGTTCCCATGCATAGGTTTTATGTGCTAACGAACATAATAAAATCCTTCTCATGTTGAGAACCCTTCATTCTGTGCACTCGAGAGACCTCAAAGCACTTTTTCTTACCTTAACATTCAAAATTTGAGCTAAATCTTCATGAATACACATTGGATAACCTATGAAAAATCTCACTTATGCATAATTTCCTTGGAAACTAAACCTCATGCCTCATTAGGTCATGCTCTCACCACCTTGATTTCTACTCCTGAGTCTTCACACCTCATTAGACCTTGAATTGACCTTCAAACCACTTTTCAATCTCCCAATACTTAACTAAAATTCTCACACAACATCTCACATGATATAAAAATTCCAAACATCCTTTTATAACCTTGAAAACATATCATGATACCTCATTAGGCTAGGTAGGGTCTAGAAGTGGTCTAGTTATATACCTGATTTGAGGGTCTTACCCCTGTAGGCTCACCCTAATAATCTCATGAGTGCTCCAATGCCTCATAACATGATCAAGAAACCTCATACAACCTTTCATGCCTTTGTACATCCATATTACCAAGTCACCATACTCATACCTTCTCATAAGGTCTAGACTAGGGTTATCAAGACACCTTGTACTCAAGAACTAGTACTCAAACAAGCTTATCTCAATGCTATAAAAAAAGGACACTCTTAAGATATAATTCTCACACCACTACAAAAATCTCTTTCTAATTAATATTCTCTCATGAACTCATACATAACTAGAGCTTCATAACCATGCTTCAATGCTCACTTGACCATCATACCTTTTTGTGATAACACTGTCAACTTCAATTTGACTTGAACCTTGACATCAACCTTGACATCAATCAACAAAAGATACATTAGGTTGCCTTCAAATTCTCTCTTATCACATGGATTCCTTATCACATCAAGAACACAAGCTCATACCTCAAAGACCAATCACCATGCATATTCACCATATGCACCTTGACATTAATGGCATCAACCTTTACATCAAAGACCACTTCTCAACAAACTCCCCCTCTGTAATTGATGGCAAAACATTCTTCAATCTAATCACTCTCATTTCTCCAATCTAGGCAATCTCCCTTCTTGAACTTTCTCCCCATTTGATATTAATGACAAAGGGTCATACATACTGAATATCTCCCCCTCAAACCAAGCATCCATCATACTTTTGCTAATTGAAGAGTGTATTCATGAAGCCTAATGGAGTCACCCTTTTCCATAGGAAATTAAAACAACACAAACTCATGAGATTCCCAGATCTCCATGCTCTCACAAGAGTAAATATCTTTCAGAAATATGTTAGGCTTTGATTGGCACTTTAGGCTTGACCTTTTCATCAACTATTTGATCAACAATATGAGCTGATAATAGACATTCTTGACTTGATTTCACATATGAAGTATGCTCTACCATATCAAGTAGTCCACTTGGGCTTGTAGATTTATCATGACTCACCTTTACTATCTTTGGTTTCCACACATTTATTTTCCTTCTCTCTTTCACTCTATGGGATTCAAAACTCTTATTTTGACTTGATGGCTTTCTAACTTTATTAAGATAGAATCTTGAAATGTGTCCCATACTATGAAAACTATAACAAACAACCTTTTTCATGCCCCTTGACTGATGATTACTTTCATAATCCTATGCATATTCATTTTTAGAAGGTCTTCTACACTCTCTTGCTTTATGACCAAACTGATTGCATGCAAAACAATATCTATTGAATGAATTAACACACCTCATAGTATTATGTTTTTTGATTGGTCTTTTCATGTTGACCTTCTTATCTTCATTGGAATTTTTATTGACGTAAGCTGTCTCCTTTTGGTCTTCATTGAAACCAAGACCTATCTGATCACTTTCAAAAAAATTGACTAGTCAAAATGTTATCTAGAACATCAATACTCTTTTCAAACTTTATAAAGGTCTTCAAATTACTAGATGATTGGTTTAACTCATCTTTTAAGGATTCTATTTCAATTGCATACCTGATGCATTCTTCCTCTTTAAATTTTAAGCTAGTAGTGACTATCTCCATCTATGCTTCAATTTGATTGATGATATCATAAAACTCTTTGGATGTGTTACACAGTCTCTCTTTAAACAAACCAATTTGCTCTTCATAGTCCTTAACTAATGATATTAGTTTATTATTATTCCTTCTTTGGAACTTCAACTCCTCTAGATCACTCTCCAATTCTGCCTCAAGGTTCACTTTAACCTCTTCTTCATCTGATTCTTCATCATCTATAAGGCCTTTCCCTTTTGAGTAACCCTCATAATTTATTTCTATATCCATGAATCAGGTTTAATTGTTATCATGTTCATTTTCATTATTGTTATCATCACTATTATATGTGCTTATGTCACTTACATCAAATGAGTTATTATCTTCTTTGGTATAAAAACTTCTCTTATTCTTGAATTACCCTTTCCTACCTTCCTAATTCCTAATATATATATATATATATATATATATATATATATATATATATATATATATATATTTTAGACTTATAGGCCTTCTTATCATCTCTATGATGTTCATCATGTTATTTATCAAGTTCAGTCTTATCCTTGTTAGAACACTTTGATGTAGAGTGACCAATCTTACCATAGTTGAAACATTTGAAATGTAACTTACCCTTGTACTTATCAAATCCAAACCTCAATATCCTAACAAACATGGCTATTAGTTCATAATCATCAATATCTGAACATACCTCATCCATGACCTTCTTAGATTTTGACTTCTTCTCAGCTTTGAATGATGATTCCTTCTTGGGAGGTCTTCCTTCATTTATTCTCATCTCATAAGTAGTTAAGATGCCATGAAGCCCATTCATCTCCAACTTGTCCAAATCTTGCATCTCTTCTATTATAGACATCTTAGAATCAAACTTAGGAGTTAGTGATCTCAACACCTTTTGAAAAAATATAGACTATTTCACTTCTTCTCCTAATCCTCTAATGACATTTACCACTTTATCAACCCTTAACATGTAGGATGTAATGATCTCATCTTTCTTCATACATATACTTTCAAACTACCTTCTATGAGTATATAATTTAACAATGTTTCCTTCATAGATAGTCTTCAACTTGTCCCATATCACCTTGACTGACTCATAATGCATAACCTTCACAAACTCTACCTTTGATAGGTCACATATAATGGCATTCATTGCCTTGGAATTTATCTCACTTTCCTCCTTTTTGTTGTATCAGTTGGTGGTGTAAGGGCTAGGGTGTATCCATCCACAACTAAATTCCATATGTCATGGCCCATTGAAATTAGATTTTTCCTCATTCTAATGCTCCAAAAATCATAATTAGTATTTTTGAATAATGGAGCATTAATAGTATAAAAACCATCTTGAGCTTGTTGACTAGCCATCCTCACTTCTAGGATCCACTTTAGGCTATTAGGCCTAATTCAAAATACTTGATATAATACCAAATGTTGGAAGCACAATGACTTAGATTGTTGGGGGGGGGGGCTTGAATCAGTCTTTAAATTTTTTTCTTTAAGTTCAATTTAAGCAATCATAAATCATTCAAGTAGACATATAAATCTAGAAAGTATAAACACATATCTACATCAGCATGAAACATAAGAACACATCATATATGTGGGAAGCCTTCAAGAGGAAGAAAAAAAAAAGATATTTTAAAATGTACTACAGTCCCATAAGACAGAAACTAAGTTTAGTGAAGCACCAACTTCATATATAGCACTAACCCCAACTAGCCAACCACCTACTTGACTAGCCTTTAACAAGCACCCACTTGCAAGGAGGCACCAACCCCCTACATAACTCAGAGTCAACTTAACTATATAATTAATTTTATCACATTAATAACACCTTATTTATCAACCAACTTATGATGATCACTTATTCACCTCTTCACACTCTTATCCCTCTCACATTGCCTTCTAGGCATATTCAATCAATTAGGTCTCTTCAAGACTGATTAAGTCATATAACATTGATATTCATATGTAGACACACTTTAATATATTAAGTATAGATATTATACACTCATAATATGGTATAAAATACCTCCTTCTACTCAAATGTGCTATCTCATTTGCATACTCTCATACATACTCAAATAGGCCTAAAACTGCCTTGTATTTATACAAACCTCTTGCTCATATGACTCTTGGTTGGAAATACACACTTGAATATTTTTATTACCATTTTAATATGTCTTATAACATGTTTTATATATTTATAAATAATTACAATATATCAATCATAACTTAAAATACCAAAACATGTTTTAGGCCTTAAGGAGACTTAATTTAATTAGGCCTTCATTAGTACATGTTACCTCATGTTCTTATTGCAATAATATACCTTAATTTATGAATAATATACTTTTATAAATTAATAAAATAAACCCAAATAAACATATTTAAAGCTCCATAACACTTTTCTTCACCGACCCCTTCAATAACACTCCTTGTAGCACTGTTCACAATTAGGCATGTGAACCTACATAAAGTTTATCAAACAAAACTAAAACATGTACACAATTTAGTCACATAAACATGATAATAAATCAAAATAAAATAAAATAAATGAACTTAAAAACATCACCATGTGATTTATACTTCACAACTCAGGGTAAAAGATCTCAAACACTTCTCTACAAATAGCCCACTCAAAATTGCTAGAACACTCCAAAACCCAGTCATGAACAAATTGATCTTCAACACCTGAAAGAACACTTATCATGACAAATGATAATTTAAAATATTATTTTAAATATATATAATACTCTTAAATACAAAAATAATAAGGTCTAATGTAAAATATTTGTCTTGCAGACTAATCTTTTGACCTTACTACACACAGTCAAACCAGAACTAAACAAGCCATTTTGGCTTCAATATTTCAACCACTTTAACTAACTATAAAACCTTATAAAAATAATATATAGTATATAAAAGTTTAAAACAAAAACACCATGTGCATTATATACTTCAAATCAGGGCATGGATCCTCAAACTCATCACTGCAACTTGCTTACCCAGAACTACCAAAGCACAATCATTATGACATTGACCTTCAACACCTGTATGATGAATTTAAAAGACTTATTATGAAATTATATGATTATATGAGATAATTTTACCATTATGAGATATGAATATCATATTTTTATATGGTAAATATTGGTCTTGTAGACCAATCTTATGACCTCATTATATACAAACCTCATTGAGCCAGACAAGCCATTTTGACTTCATTATTTTCACCACTGTACCTGATGGTAATGATTTATACAAAACATGAATATAAAATAACACTCTTAAAAACATATCCATGTAATTGGTTTCATCATTCTATTATGATAACATATTCCTAATCATCTTCTCATTATTGCTTGGGTTTCTCACTGTTTGCACCATTAGGCCTGTTAGCGACTAGCTAACTTGGAGGACCGATTTAGTGAAAATGAGGACTATAACCTATCCATAAAACTTCATGGACATGAAAAATGAGTCTAAATATTCATCCTTCATCAATTTTCAAACTTTATCTAATACAACATTTTATATCTATAGTAAATTCTTTAGAAACAAGCTTGTATCTTCACATTTTATCTCTCCTCTCTCTAACCACCACCACTTGGAGGAACCTAGGAAAGTTAAATAAAATATCCAAACACTTACCTGAGCATTATAAACCATCTTGAGAACTTTTGAATCATATCTTCAACATTAGGTCACTATTAGGGTTTTAAGAGGGTTTAAACATACTTCCACTGTTAACAATTATTCATAAAACATAACCCCTAAATCCAAAAAATAATAACTATAATTTTGAGCTAGGACCATTACACATATGCCATGAATATATTATGTTCCCATGTAGAGTTTGACGATCTAACGAACACAAGAAAATCCTTTTTGAGTTGAGAACCCTTTATTTTGTGCACTTGAGAGACATCAAAGCACTTTTTCTTACCTTAACCTTCAAAATTCAACTTGAAACCTCATGAATACACCTAGGAAAACCTATTACACATATAAAATATCTAACTTATGCATACTTGCCTTGGAAACCGAACCTCGTGCCTCATTAGGTCATGCTCTCACCATCATGCTTTCTACACCTGAGTCTTAACACCTTATTATAACTTGAACTAACCTTCAAACCACTTTTAAAAATATCAATACTTCACTCAAATTCTCAAACCATGTCAAACATCCTTCTACAAACTTGACAATAGATCATGATACCTTATTTGGTGAGTCAGGGTCTAGTTATAAACTTGATCTAAGGGTCCTACCCTTATAGGCTCACCCTAAGACTCTAATAAGTGATTAAATTCCTAATACACATTGTAAATAAACATCATAAAACCTCTCATGACTTGGTGCATCCATATTATCAGGTAACCATACTCATACATTCTCACAAGGTCTAGACTAGGCTTCTCAAGACACTTTGTACTCAAGAACTAGCACTATAAACATGTTTACCTCATTGATATAAAAAAGGATACTCTTTAGATAACATTCTCACACCATTTCAATAATATATTTTTGATCAATAATCTATCATGACCTCATATAGACCTAGATATTCATAACCATGCTTCAATGCTCATTTGACCACCATACCTTTTTGTGACAACACTCTCAACTTTAAGATGACCTGAACCTTGACATCAATCAACAAAAGAGATATTAGGTTTCCTTCAAATTCTCTCTTAAATTAAAATTATCTCTTTTCATATGGCTTCCTTATCACACTAGGCACACAAACTCATACCTCAAAGACCACTCACCATTCATCTTTACTAAATGCACTTCGACATCAATGACATCAACCTTGACATTAATGACAACATTTCTCAATAAAATACTCTTAGATACTTGTAAAGTATATATTCAAATATCATGCAGGAAAATTAGTGTATATTATGCATGAACCATGGTGCATACTACAAAGTTATAAAAAACATGTTTGATAAATAAATACACTTGGGAAAGGAAACACACTGAATGAGGATTTGACACATGGCAATCATATGTTCTAGGAGAATAAATTGTAATGCGTAATATTTCTTGATGTCTAGTTTATTTTGATTAACATGTTTCTTTGCTTTATGTTAATAAGCACATGAAATATTGTAATCCATTAATGTGAGTTAAACAAAGAATATCTCAAGATTCTTATGCAAGATGTCTAAGTATCTTTGGTAGGGTTGTTTGGGCAAGTCTATAATAAGGAAGATACAATCCCATTTATATAGTGTGGTGGATTATAAAGCATGTAGAGTGAAAGTGGAGTGAAAATGATAAACTTACCAACTATATCAGTATAATTGGAAAATATGACATGATAAGTTGTGACATACATAAGAAAACATGCAAAATAACTTTGTGAAAAATAAGTGTGGGGGTGTTTAATGTTATTTTTTTTATAACAATGAAATGCGTTAAAAAAATAAACCATTGAAAACTAATATATATCTATAGAATATATGGATATGAATGTAAAATAAAATAATTTATATAATTTGAAATGAGCTAAAAATAATAAATTAACAAATAGATATGCAAACCTAGCCTAAATTGAATTTATGTTGATTGTTTGTGGGAATTGACTTAAAAGACATGTGAACTGTGTCATATCTGAAATCAAGATTTTAAATTATGTTTGGATAAGGTTACACTATGACCTTGTTTGTTAATTATGTCCACATCTCAGTTTACTATGTGATTAGTTTTCCTACTTGAGCATCTGTGGTTATTTGCCAAGGTTTAGTGATTGACTATGTATGCCTTTTTGATATGTGTAATACCTACAAATATAAAAATCTAGCTCATGCAAAATAAACACTATAGAGATCAAATACAAATGGGGGGTGGAATTAGGCAAGAGGAATACCTGAGCTATCTTCAAAAAAACCCATGTAATATAAGTGTTTAATACATATCCCAAAACGGCCTCGAGCCAATGAAGTTCTCCCTCCTAGAGTGATTATATGAATATTGATATTTTATAAATCAATGAAACTAGATAGATTGACTTGAATGTTTGAAAATGAGTACCATTAACCTATTACACAACAAATTAAAACTTGGCATGTGAGTATTATAATGATTGAGAATGTGAATTGAAAAGATTAGTGCTCTTTTTCTCAATGTGTAATATAATTGCCAAGTGATTGCTAGAAATTTTTGGATAGGCCTTGTTTTAGATGTAAAATCACTGAGAGGGGAGGGGGTGAATTAGTGGTGACAAACAATCCAATTTAATTTTTAAACCCTTCATACACTTAAGCATTCAATACAAAAATTCATGAAACATACAAGATGTTTATAACAATGAACAATGAAAATAATGCAAGATCATACACACAACACAAGATCTATTTGGGAAACCCTATTGGGAAATAAAACCCACTCCCAAGCCTACAAACACATGGATTACTTGTCCTATAAGATGATCACAAATATGAGACTGGTCAAGTCCTTCTAACTAAAATTTAGTGAAACACTTATTTCACAAGGAATACTTGCCCCTAGGATGATCAAGTCCTTCTAACCACCTGTTGGTCAAGTCCTAAATAGATTTAGTGAAACACATTTTTCACAAGGAGCACATACCCCTAAGATGATCAAGTCCTTCTGACCACCTGTTGGTCAATTCCTTCTGACCTAGTTGTTGAACACCCTCCTAATACCTATGAAATAAACATCTCCTAATCATTGATTGCCTACCAATATAATGGAGATACAATGTATATCATCTCTCTTCAACTCTACACACTACATAGTCCACACTCTGATCTGCTTCTCAAATTAACCACCAAGCTCACACATACATCATCTATACTTATCTCATCCTCAATCTTCAAACCTACAAGAGCACTATCTTTAAAATCACAAATATAACCTATAGGTTATACACATAGTCATCAACCTACTCTACTCTATAGCCCATCCACTAGGCACACACCCTTTCTTATTTCCTTCACTCTTTAACTCTCACATACACATCTTCTCTCAAGTCTCACACCTCTAGAAATTATCATCTTTGATTTCACCATTTATAGATCCTTCATGATTATTATCTTCTTGTTCAACCTTAAGACTTGCCTTGACCCTTAAGACATCTTACATAGCTTAATACTATCCTCATAGGTCAGTCATAGCAACTATGGGTCACACTTAAGCAAATACACCTTTCAATTAGGCCTTAGTAGCCCTTATAGGTCTAATGGAGACTTATTCACCCATTTAGCACTCCATCAAACAATTTAAAAACATATAACCACTTATAAATGCATAGGTCCACTCCACATAACCCCTTCAACATCCTCAAATGATCACATTCATCATAACACTCATATGCTAAAGCCAAATAGATCAATCTTTGACCTTATACATAGAAACACCAAGAACGAATACATAGTCAACTTATAATCATTTTTTCAACTTAAATGGATTGGTTAAACCTATAAAATCAAAAAAAATCATCCTTAGATATTATACAACACTCTTCAATAACTAAGTTACCTTGAAACATCCAAATACCATCATACCAAACTCAATTATCCGTCTTGGGTCACTTACAGACTATGGTAAAACACACAATCAACTTTAGAGCCTAATATATAAAATTGTAAGGACATTCATACCTTTAAATAAATATTTTTTAATGTGCCTTGATGTCCTCTAAAACTTTTATTTTTACACCATAGTCAAATTTTGCATATATCAAAAGTTATAACATAAAAACTATAGACTAGTTTTTTTTCTCATAAATTCGAATATTTGAATTTCAATGGTTACTGAGAAACTATTAAAATTCAAACACTTTTTATTTCACTATGTCTTGAGAATTTGGAAAAAATGCACTCCATTGATCTCTTAGATAATATCCTAGATTTTAACTTCATTAAACATATATCACTTTGACCTCATCTCGTGCTCCCTGGCACTTTTGACCAAATACACACCATTAATCTTCTTAGAAGTAGCTCAGTCTTTACCTTTGCTTAATATTAACCATCAAACATATTTACATAATCTCATTCACTGATCAAAAACTCAGAAGCTTTGGTTAAAATATAATTCAAGAAACAAGAACAACACAATTGTAATAATGCTATCTCTGAGAAGAGATGTTTTATTGATCAAATTTGTAGATCCAAACATATGCCTATCTCTGAGAAGAGATGTCTAATTTCATTTTTGGGTTAAATATTCATTTATACACATTTTTAAGTTATGATGAGGATGTGGAAGGTCACCAATCTCGAGGGGGATTAAGTGGTTCAACTTCCATGATTCACAACAATACAAAATTTGAGGAATTACTATTTTTAGAAACTTACTATTTTTAGATTGCACTACTACAATTGAAATTTGGGGCAGTTACATTTGGTTTTCAAGGATAAAAACCCATAAAGTATATCTCTATGTCATCTCATGGCATTCCCCTCATTCTTAGCTTTCTAACGGTTCAAATAGGGAGTCAAACAAAATTATGGTGCAAAAGTTATGGCTCCCGAATGTTCTACCACCAATTGGGGTAGAACCATCACCCGAATTGTCACCTAAAATGTTTATCGGATCAAATGCACCCTTGTAATATTGACCAAATGTGCATTTTCAATATCTACAAATCAACCAGGTCTTTATCTTACAACACTCACCATTAGATCTTGATCATAACTCCCATGATTACGATACTTAGCACCCTCACATGCCTTTTGAACACTTTGATGTCAGTCCATGTGCTTGTGCCACTTGGTAGTCCTCCTTGATTTGTTGACTATTTAAATTGTCACACTGATCTTCATAAGTACAAACCACCACTCACCATTGATCTTCTATCAGATTAGTGAGTTTGTGACACTTGTCACCAACATGTGTAACCTTTGACATGTTGATTTCATGTGCAACATTGATCTTAATATGTAAGATTAAGTGCTCACCATTGGATCTTATAGAACAATGACCTCATACTTCAATGTGATTAAACTTGACAGTCTCTGGCTCATCATAGTCTACTAGAGCAACTTTGAAGCTTTATAACTTGAGCTAGAAATCACTTCAAGACTCTAAATTTCTAGGGTAGCTTCTTGGCACTATAGACAACATCTCCATGAAAACCTTTGACCTTATTGGACTATTTGAGTACCTATATTAAATGAAAAAAATTACTAGATCATTCATATCTGCATGACGTGTAGTGACGGTCTGACTAAGTATAAAAATTTAGTGAACTTCTGTCTGAGAGGCTAACTTTGCACCTATATATTTTTAGCTACGCTCAACCTCATGACCTAAAATTTGAACCACATGATCACGTTTCATAGGAAAATTCATCCATATATTAATCTAGTCCTATAACCTTCACATGTGTGAAATATAATGTCATTGATATGCCTACTCAAATTTTTCTACCACAGAATCAACTATGCCTAGATGAACATAATGAAGAATCAGATGAATACCGTGATATTAAACAAGCTCTCAAATCATCATTGACCTCTGGTATGACCCCTCACACATGCTCAATACTTCAGATTCATCCCTAATCATGTCAAAACTAAAGATCAACCAAGCCTACTTCAAGCATACTATGACAAACACACTGCACACTTTGTCATTGACACTTAGAATATCAATACACTTTATCCACTCACATAGACACCTCCATGACATCACTAAAAAATCTCCAATAATCTCTCCCTTTGTCATTGATGTCAACACGCATCATACAACTCACCTTCCTTCTCTCTCTTTATGCACTCTCATAATAGGAACCTTCTCCCCCTTTGACACAATGACAAAGTGGGTACAAATTGATCTTGAGGACCTAAAAATATCATAAATGGGAGAGGACCACCATATAAATATGATATAAACTCCCACTTATCTTGAGTCTACCTCTTGTTTGCCTTGACAACTTCCTCTTGCTACATAACAACACTCTCTTCAACCAAACACATAAATCAATGAATAAAGAACACAAAAAAGCACTAAAATATGATGGAACTCACCAAGAAACATTTGAGAAGGACTACCCCTAATATCTTTGAGCCATTTCACCTCTTGAGCATCTTTAGATATCCACACATCATGAAGAACCACCACACAAGCTTACTAGCCTTCTCTCTCAAGCCACCTTAAAGACCACCAAATAAACTTCATGCCACTCACAAAATAGGAAACATACTCTAAATGAACCTATTAACTCACCTTGAAACATTTATGCCTTGATATTTTTGAGAAACTAAGAAAAAACATCAAATCTTCACACTAGTCCTATCCAAACTCTTTGTAGCCCTACCTAGAACTTATAGAGCCCAAAAATTTTAGTAGACATACTTTCAAGACTTGAAACTTTATATCTAGATCACTTTCATATTCCCACTTAGGTACACCAATTTTCATCACCTATTTCATCCTCTGCAACATACTTCCTTCATAAATCTACTAGCTATTTAGGCCTCCATTTTGACAAAAACTTGAATAATTTAAAAAAAAAACCTTCAAATCTCTATGAAGCTTGATTTTAAAACCCATTTGGCCCATTCAACCTATTAATAATCCTCATACCTCAACTCATAAGTAAAATCACCTTTTTAGCATAACCCAAAACTCTAGAATCTTAAAACAAACAAGGTCAACAAACCTCCTTTTGGTCAACACCCACCTCTAAAACTTCATACACACCTGGAGACAACCATCACACACTTCTAAACCAAGATTTGAGGCTTCACATCTTTGGTAACCTTGACTTCCTATACCATGGCTTTAATCTGTAATAAGAAAGATAAACTTGGGATCACACAAAAAACTCCAAAAGGCACAAACAAGATCATCAAGATAGAAAACCACCTAGAACACATCACAAAGAAGTGCATAGACATTTATGAGCACTGAATTCTTTTTGACATTCCATCAATCTCATAATGTTAGATAAAAACACCCATTTTGATCTTGTAGACACTGCATACATAGTAAAAACACCTTATGATATCACTTTGACCTCATCAACGAAATTCTCCCATCTTGACACACCAACTCCAACTAGAAACACTCATCTCTTGACTTCTAGGATTTTCTTACGAATACCACATCAAAACTTGCTTCTCCATTGAAAGGAGTTTTTTAAGAAGCATAGACAAAGACCTCCTCTAGACCACAATGATCTTAAAATAGAGTGGATCTAGGAGTGGCCCACATCTCCTCAGTAACCACTAGAATCCTTTTATAGCTATAAGAATTATTTCTCTTATTCTCCTTAGTCTTAACTTTGATAACTTATTCCTTTTGTACATCACTTACTTTCTCTTCTATGATAAGATATACAACATTTGGAGCAATTATGGAATATTTACATACCTTGATCACTGAAGTAGCTTCTTTGTATTATAGAACATCACCTTCAGACCTTGAAAACATAATAAACAAGCTTGAAACTTGCTCATACATAGAAAATTGCTCATTAACATCCAAACACACCTCAGAACTAGCCTCAACTAGAACCTTGGTATTCTCCTTGAGCTTGATCTCTTCATTCAAAACATGAGCAGACAATGATATCTCTTGGCACTCTCCAACTTATATAACATTCTCCACTATAGAAAATAGATTACTTGGACCTATAGAATCATCATGACTCACACTTACCACCTTTGGTTTCCATGAGTTAACTTTCCTTCTTTCTTGCACTCTAGGAGCTTGATTAAACCTATTATGTCTTGCAGGCCTTTATTTGAAGAATCTAATAATGTGACCTCTCTATTGAAAGTTGAAGTACACTATACCTTTTTCAAGAAGCTTATCCTATCTTTCCTAATTAGAAAAAAATATTGCAATATGTCCATTCTTTTGACAATTGAAACAAAGTACTCCTTTTGAAGAAGACTCACCTTTTGACTGATGACCCCCATCATAGTTTCATGCAAACTCAGTTCTAAAAGGTCTCTTGCATTCTTTAGCTCTATGCCCAAACTAATTACATGTGTAACATCAACCATTAAAACTTGCATACCTCATGGCATTTAGTTGTCTGTTCTGATTTGTCTTCATTCTACCAACATCTTCATTGCTTGATTGATTGTTAACCGTAAGAGTCTGATTTACATTAGTCATCATCGCATTTTTTGGTTCTTCTTTGTATCCAAGACTAATTCTATCACTTGCATGATTTTGACCACTTATAATATTATATAAATCACTTGAGCTATTTTCAAATATCATAAATGACTACATCTTACTAGATGTCTTCTCTAACTCAGCATTTAATGACTAATTTTCAATTACATAGCTTGAACATTCATCTTCTTTAGCTTTTAGGCTTGTAGATAAGATTTCCAATTGACAACTGAGATGCTTGACTATATATTCATGCTAATTGGTGTCTTCATTCATTCTTGCTTCATACACACTAAATTTATGCTCATAGTCCTTGATTTGAGACTTCATCTTCTTCTCAATCTTCAGTTCTTCAAGAGCATTCATCAATTTAGTCTCTCAGTCCACCTCATCTTTATCATCATCTAAATCACTCTAAGTAGACTTCTTTTTATATGAGAAACTTCATTCCTCATGCATGAAGAGGGATTCATCTTCAACAAGAGCATCATATTCATGCTCATACTCTAAGTCACTGCCTTCAGTCTCATATGATGAGTTGAAAACTTTATTGGTGTAAATAATCTTCTTGCTCTTGAAGGACTTTTTCTCATTTTTATACTTTCTAAATCCTTTCTTCCTTTTATCAGACTTGTATGTCTTCTTGTCTTTATCTTGGCCATCACTATGTTATTCATCATCATTCTTTTTGTGTTTATGAGGGCACTTATTAGAAAAATGTCCTACCTCTCCACAATTGAAGAATTTGAAGGGTAGTTTACCTTTATACTTTCCTGACCCTATTTTCAATTTTCTTATAAAAAAAAAAAAAATCATCTTCATCAATATCAGATATGTCATCCTCCTTGAGTTTATTACCTTGGAATTTCTTTTTTAGATTCATTTATATCTTAAATGTTTCTTCCTTCCTTGGTGGTTTATCATCATTGAATCTCATCTCATAGGTAGTAAGAATGCCATGCAAATCATCCATCTTCAACTGAGTAAGATCATGAATTTATTCTACAATAGATAATTCATAATCAAACTTGAGAGAGAGAGACCTTAATACCTTATGAACTACAATAACTTCTTCAATATTCTCTCCAAGACCTATGATGATGTTCACAATCTCATCAACTCTCTATAGAAAGGATGCCACAAAATCTTCTTCCTTCATCATAAGACTCTCAAATTATCTTTGATGAGTCTTCAAATTTGTCAACTTAACTTTTGAATCTTTTTTATAAATAGTCTTCAATTTATCCCACATTTCCTTGGTAGATATGCAACGGAATACCTTGGTGTATTCAATCTTTGAAAAACCATAAGTGATAGCATTCATTACCTTAGAATTTTTCTCAAATAACTTCTTATCTAAAACATTGGAAGGCGGAATAGTAAGTGCAAAATACCCATCCACAACAGATTGCCAAGTATTAAACTCTAGGGACATGATGTAGGTCCTCATCCTTACAATCTAAAAATAATAATTAGATCCATTAAATATCAGTGCTTGCTTAGTGGAAAAACCTCTTTGTATTTGATGGCTACCCATATTGTACCTTGGATGTCCTTTAAGCTATCAAGCCTTTACCAAAGGACCCACTCTGATACCAATTTTTAGAGATACAATCACTGAAATGGGGGTGGGGGTGAATGAGTGGTGATAAACAATACAATTTAATTTCCAAACCCTTTAAACACTTAAACATTCAATAAAACCATTCATGAAGCATACAAGATGTTTATAACAATGAACAATGAAGACAATACAAGATCACACACACGACAGAATATCTATGTGGGAAACCCTTTTGGGGAATAAAACCCACTCTCAAGCTTGCAAACACATGTACTACTTGTCCTATAAGATGATCACAAACATGAGACTAGTCAAGTCCTTCTAACCAAAATTTAATGAAATACTTGTTTTATAAAGAGTACCTACCCCTAAGCTGATCAAGTCATTATGACCACCTATTGGTCAAGTCCTTGTAATTAACTTTAGTAAAATTCCTATTTCATAAGGATCACCTACTCCTAAGATGATCAAGTCCTTCTAACCACCTATTGGTCAAGTCCTTCTGACCTAGTTATTGAGCACCCTCCCAACACCTATGAAATGAAAATCTCTTAATCACTGATTTTCTGCCAATATAATGGAGATATAATGTATATCAAATCTCTTCAAATATTCACACTACATAATCCACACTCTGATCTGCCTCTCAAATCAACTACCAAGCTCACACAAACATCATATATACTTCACTCATCCTCAATATTCAAACTTATAAGAGCACTATCTTTGACATCAAAAATATAAACTATAGGTTATACATATAGTCATCAAACTAATTTTCTCTACAACCCATCCACTGGGCACACACCTTTTCTTATTTCCTTCACTCTTTAACTCTCATATACACATCTTCTCTCAAGTATCACACCTCTAGAAATAATTATCTTTGATTTCACCTTTTATAGAGCCTTCATGATTATTATCTTCTTGGTCATTATTTAGACTTGCCTTAACCCTTAAGACATCTTACATATCTCAATACTATTCTCACAGGTTGGCCATAGCAACTATGGGTCACACTTAAGCAGCTATGCCTTTCAATTAGGCCTTAGTATCCCTTATAGGTCTCATGGAGACCTATTAACCAATTTATCACTCTATCAAACAATTTAGAAACATAGGAACACTTTCAAATGCATAGGTACACTCCACATGATGCCTTCAACATCCTTAAATTATCATAGTCATCATAACACTCATATGCTAAAGACAAATACATCAATCTTTGACCTTATATACAGAAACACAAAGAATGAATACATAATCAAATTATAAGAATTTATTCATATTTAATATGGATTTTTAAAACATCAAAAATACATAAAAATCATCCTTAGGGACTCTACAACACTCTCCAATAACTAAGTCACCTTGAAACATCCAAATACCATCAAAACAAACTCAATTATCCTTCTTGGGTCACTTACAGACCATGGTCAAACACATAGTTAACTTTGGAGCTTAATATACACAACTTTAAAAACATTCAAACCTTAAAATAAATATTTATAAATGTACATTTAAGTCATCTACAACTTTTCTTTTTACACCATGGTCAAATTCTACATATATCAAAAGTTATAGCACAAAAACTACAAACTAGTCTTCCCTCATAAATTTGAATATTTGAATTACAATGGTCACTAAGCAACTGTTAAACTTTGAACACTTATTATAATCTCATTGATTCTTAAAAATTTGGAATAAAACCCTCTATCTATCTCTTTGAGAATATCTTGGATTTTAAATTTGTTAAACATCTATCGCTTTTACCTCATTTCGTGCTCTCTGGAAATTTTGACCAAATACACACCATCGATCTTCTTAGAAGTAGCTTGGTCTTTACCTTTGCTCACTGTTAAACATACAACATGTTGAACTCATATTTTTCACCCTTAATATTGACCAAATTCACACCATCAATCTATACAAATTAACCAACTTTTTATCTTACAGTGCTCACCATTAGATCTTGATCAGAAGTCCTATGATTACGACACTTGGCACCCTCATTTGCCTTCTGAACACTTTGATGTCAGTCCATGTTCTTGTGCCACTTGGTATTCCCATAATATTTTTTGAATTTTGACTTGTCTTACATCATTTACCTTCATAAGTACAAACTATCGCTCACCATTGATCTTTTGTTAGATTAGCGAGCTTGTGAAACTTGTCACTAGCACGTGCAACCTTTGACTAGTTGACTTTATGTGTGCTATTGATATCAATATGTATGATTAAGTGCTCATGATTTTATATTATATACCAATAAACTTATACTTCAACATGATTAAACTTGATGGTCTTTGGCCCATCACAATCTACTAGAGCAACTTTGAAACTTTATAACTTGAGCTAGAAATCACTTCAAGACTCCAAATTTCTAGGGTAGCTTCTTGGAACTATAGAAAACATCTCCATAAAAACATTTGACCTTAATTTTCTATATGAGTACCTATATTAAATTCAAAATTGGTTTATTCATATATGTATGATGTGCAGTGACTGTTTAGCTAAGTATAAGAACTTAGTGAATTTTTGTTTGAGAGGCCAACTTTTCACTTGCATATCTTTAGTTACACTCAACCGCATGACCTAAGATTTGAACCACATGATCAAATTTCATAGGGGAATTCACCCATGTATCAAAATTCTCTTGGAACCTTCACACATGTGAAATATAATGTCATTAATATTCTTACTCATATTTTTTTCCGTAGAACCAACTATGCCTAGATGAACATAATGAAGAACCAGATGAATACCACATACTTCCATAAAATATCTAATCATCCTTGACATCTGATAAGACCCATCACACATTCTCAATACTTCAGACTTACCCCTAATCATGGCAAAATTAAAGATCAACCAATCCTATTTCAAGCATACTACATACTTTATCATTGACACTTAGACTATCAAGACACTTCATTCACTCACCTGGACACCTCCATGACATTACTGACAACTCTCCAACACCTTGATGTGTTTATATACATGAACATTTTTAATATTTCTATTAACCAACCTTGATAAAAGTGTGGGAGGGGTAAAATTAAATATCTTAAATTTAAAAAGTTATAATTGGAGCAAATGTGACAAGGCCGTGCTAGTGGATAAGACCATAGTATGATCCTATTTACCTAGTGCAATCCTATCTCAAAAGAAAAAATATTGCTAAGAATTGGTTGATAGGAGTCTATATGTAGATTAGGGAAGTATAAGTGATGTTATGAGTATTTTTAAAATAATGTGTATAATAGTGAAGGCTCTCGTAGAGATTACAAGTTAACATAATGATGAATAAGCGAAATAAGGGTAAGATTGTCAAGATTAAACATTTTCAAGCACATAATGAGTAAATTGAAGTGTCTACATTTTTCTAACATTATTATGTTATTGTAATGAAGTAAAATTAATAGAGTAAAGGAGATGTGAACCTAATTATGGATACACATTTTGTATTTTGATTTGAATCTTGATTGTGTAAGATGCCTCAATACAAAACTTGAAAGAGTATATAATATAATTGAACTATAACTTGAAATTTGAGAAATGTGCACCACTATTTTTAGGCATTTTGAGAAATGTTGAAGCTATTGATGGTAAATTTAACACATCAACAAATCAACTTGTTCTCCTATTATAAATAACAATATGAAATCATACCAATTTAATTGTAGGGACCTATGACTGAGAATCAGTCTTAAGAAATGTAAAAAGGGTCTTTAAAGTTATGGGAATTAATACATTCAATAATAAATCTAAATCAATATTATATAAATCCATCAATCATAAAATTATTATCGATTATGTATAGAAGAAAGATCCATATAAACAATGCTCTAATCAAATATGTTAATCACCACTTTAATGTTCTATAAATCAATCTCAATAAAATATAAAACTATCATTTAACCTATCTGATAAATCACAACTTATGGATTAGGTAATCACTTAAAGGATAAAATACTCTAATTTGTTGAAAGTTATATCTAATATACATGTTCACACTACAAGGATGAAATTAATCTATAACAATTAAGAGAAAAAATAAACACTAAAAGAGAAAAAGGATACCTAAATCCAATCTAAATGTTAAAAAATAAAAATTAAGACTATAGTAAGTAGGTTATAAACTAATAAAGTTTGAAGATTATAACTAAAACAATAATAAAAATAACTGAATACTAAGAAACTATAAAGTAACTAAATCTAATAATAAGAGAATAAAACATAAAAAACTAGATGGACTAACTATCTTAAGAGAATGAGAAACTAATAAAGAAATTTAAAATAGAAGGTAAAGTAAACTAACAGATAAATAATGATTTTGAGACTTATAACAAGAATTGAGTTATGGGTATAAAAGAAAACTTTATTGAGAAACAAAAATGATTCTAATAATAAAAGAGTCTTCAATTAAAAATCAATTTATAATCGATAGATCAACAAATTATCACAATATGTGAGGTATTCATCATTATTCACGTCAAATATAATTTTTAGCATGCATATGATTGCATATCTATAATCATCAAATGATATTAATTCTTGATAATCTTTAGATAATAAGTTCTGAATAAATGAATAAATTTGGACATATATGCATTATTTAAATAGATTACTTCATTGTTAGAGAATGTATCATTTGATCTCAGAAATGCTTGTACAAAAAAATAGTGATGTAAAACTTTCAAAATTAAAAGATCTCTTAATTAAAATAGGAAAGGAAATGCATGCAACTCAACACTTTTTCTTAAAAAGGATTTAAAAATCAAGTTCACACAAATAAAAAACCTTGTATATTGTCTTGACCAAGTTTTAGTAATATCAAATGCATTACAAGTTTTCATAGACCAAAAAACCTCAAAATATCACCTCCAAAAGTCCTCCAGAAAAACCTTGAGAAAGATGATTGACCCATATATTGCACATAAATCATAAATATTTATAAACTATGTGCACTATTTACTTTTATTTTATTTATAATCCACATCAAATGCCTTTCTCAAAGAAAAATATGCATACAAAAATTATAAATAAACTTATTTGAAAGACCTTTTTTCCATTTTGTTGAAAAACATGTCATGCAAGCTTCTTTGAAGACCCAAAAATTGCATAAGACCGAAAAGATGCCAAGAAAGACTTAATCTTTAAATGAAAAATGACCATATAAAAATAATATCTCTAATGCATGGCATGAATTCAACTTCTCTCTAGAAATGATCTGAAATAAAACCTTGACAAACTAGTCAAGAATATAAACATGCTCATAAAAATACTTCAAAACCAAGCCATCATATCTCTTCTTCAAATCATAGTTTAATTTATTTATCCTTTTAAAATAAAATTATACATACAATAATATTTTCAAAACTTTAAAACTAAGCTTTACAACATACCTCATAGACCAAAGAACTCAAAAAAATCTTTATTGTTCGTCTTTTATTTTTTCCTATTCTCCTCGATAGCTTATCATTAAAGTAGAGCTTTGCTTTCACTTAACAAGGTTGAAAAATGATAATGAATACACCAAAAAATTCATCACTTTTGTATTCAAATAACAAACACTTAATGCATGGAGTAAAGTGTCAAAACATTATTGTCTTATAACTTCTACCTAGAATTGAAATGGCTTAGCCAAAATTAACCACCTCACTATCCATTTTAGCAAATTGCTTAACCATTAGCCAAATCAATTATCATTAATTTTACTTGAGGTGAGTACCAATACAATAAATTTCATTTACCATCAATTATCTCAGATTTAGAAGTATCAAACATTGCACCTCAAGCTTATTAACTTCTCATACGCCATATTTCCATGGTGGATCCACTGATGGTTGTCCATAAATGTTTGAGGGTTGATTCAAACCAAATGTATATAATCATTGATGAAATAAAACTCACCACCTTACCTTATATCATCCATCGTCTAACTTACTACATCTCAAAATAATTATCAAATACATTAATCTCATGCAATGCTACATGATTTAGGTCATATTTTAAATTAGAACTTATGTTTTGAGAGTATTTAAGTCCATAATGTTTCTCTTAATTTATATATATTTATTATAAAAGGAATCAAGTAAGAAACTAGTAATAAGGGTGTGGTAGAAGAACCTAGTTGTTGATACATGCGTAATCTAGATGAGTATGAATAACTCCTCTTTGTCTTGGAAAGAATAACATGTAGATAAAAAATCACTAATAAGAGGGGTTGTTATCAAGATAGTTAGGTGGACTACTTAGCATGGGCTAGATCCAAGAAGTGTGAGCTTGCTAGGAGGATATCAATCCACTCTTTGATAATAATGAAGTTGAAAGAGATAAAACTAAGATACTTGCATTAAATAACAAAAAGTACTAAAATAAAATACAAGAAGAAATATATGCTTAGAAAGGAAAAAAAAGTAAATTTAATAGTGGGTCAATACTAGTGCTAAAATGGATTGGGTCAGGTTCAAAAACTCAGACAGGGGTCTGTGAATAGGTAGGGACATAGAAAGTCATATTTAGTTGGGGGTAAGGGGTCAAAAATATTTTTTTTTAAAATTTATGTCACAGTGACCATTAGTGGTTAGACTGACCATTGGTGGTTAGGTTGACCATCAATGGTTGGGTAACCATCGACGGTTGTAGGTGACCATCAGTAGTCTAGGTGACCGTTGATGGTTCCTTTGGATTTTGAAAGTATTCAAAAAAGGTGGTTATAGAATGGATCTATGATTAGGTAGGGTCTATTTAAGGGTTTGGTCAAAAATGGGGGGTTAAAAGATAGGTGAAAAAAAGGTCTGATGGGGGAGAGAGGTCAGAAACCAAAATAACAAGACTGAAGTACAAATATACCTGTTACTTGCTAGATGGCTAGAGTAATTTTGGTAGAGTAATATTACTTTGCCTCAAGATCAATTTTAATAGAGGTTCAGATCTTTATTTTTATTACTAAATTACTAGAAGAAGACTAGCTAGAAATCTTGAATACCTATGAACTAGAATGCTTGTGATGATGGATTTATGGATCCTTTTTACCTCTTACTCCCCTCCTTTTATAAGCAAAAAGAGATGAAGGATAGACGGTTCCTTGGAAAGTTGGCTTGCTAATTTCAATGCTTAAGATTTTGTTAGCAATGGGTAAGGTAGATATATTAAATTGTATCATGCTAACTTATACACAACTGGTGTTTGTGTAAGAATGAGGAAGACCTAACATCGATGGTCAGCCTAATTATTGATGGTCATGATAACTATCGACGATCGAGGGTCTAACGAAAAATTGGTCAAGGTGAGTTAAAAAGGGTTAGGTGATGGTTAAGTTAATGAGTTAATGAGTTTAGTTATCTAAGTAGATAACTAGACTCAGGGTCCTATTGGTTGGTTAGTGGGTTGTAAAGGGTTAGGTGGTCCCAAATCATTTTAACATCTAGAACTATTGTGTGTAGTTTTCTAGTGTCTATATTTTCCCCCCTTTTTTTTATGCAGTTTGAATCAACAAGCTACAAAATAAAAATAGATTACTGTTTCAAGGTTTGATTTCACCAAGTATGGGAGGAGGTGTTCCCCCTCAAACCAAGAGCCAATGAGGTGAAACTGAGTTCGAGTCAAGGTTTGACAAATAATAAATGGTGAGTCATGAGATTGATGACAAAAGGGTCAGGCATTTGAAGTGCAAACATGTGTATAAAATATGACTAAATGTGATATTCAAGATCGAACAAAGACTAAGGTTACCATAGTTGGTAAAAATAAAGGTCAATTCTAGAAGGGCAAGTGATAAGGTTACTGGTCCACAACATTAGTCATAGTTAATTAGGTTACTCTATAAGTCTCCTAAATAGGGTTGGTGTTTTCATAGATATCTGAGGTAGAAAGTGCTCCCTTGAAAAACATAAATGGTCTAGTTATACACTAGGTGGTGCAAATTCAAATGGTTAACATTCAAAGGTTAGTCAGTATGGTAAAAAGAGACCAAAACAAGGTCATCACAAAATATATGATTATTTGAGCTAAAAATGGCCAACATTGAGGTAGACATTATTGGGGGTTGATTAGTCAAAAAGGGTATTCTTTGAAGGTTGGTTTTGGTTTGGTGAAAATGTGACACTAAGGTGGTGGCGTCTATTTTTTTTTTTAAATTTGGCTTTCCTAACCATCGATGGTTAGGGGTCCCAAACTTGATTGTCGGTTGTCACCCTGATTGTCAATGATCAAGGGGAAACCCTAAAACCATAGAACATAAAAAGTGAAAATGAAAATTCATTTTCACTTTTTTATATTTGACTTTCATGACTTTTGTCCTATGGTGATTTAGTGTTTTGTTAGTGATATTACTAAAAATGTGGGGTTGAGGTGCTGACTGGGTAATTGATGATTGGAGGTTGGATTGACCAGACGATTGAGTAGACCTGACTGCTAAATTGATGATTTAGGTGGATGAGGATATGGTTAGGTAGTGAGATGTGGGATTCATCCTTGAAAACGATCAAGGAATAAGGTAGGTATTGATTTTAAATTATTAGATTAGTTGATTTTGGTTATTTTGTGTCTGTTTTGGTAGGGTTTTGGGGAGGGTTGCCCTAATTCTAGGTTGTGGTGTGATTGGTAAAATTAATGAGTAAAACTTAAAATTAAGGGAGTAGTTAGATTGGGGGTTGGATAGAGGGTAGAATTAGGGTGTTTTATTGATAGTATGGGTAGTTTTTGGTAGTTTTAGGTATGTAGGGTTAGGTGTTTTGTCAGTAGTAGTCACACATAGTAACCACCAGTGGTCATACCTGATCGTTTCTGGTCAATCTTGATCATTGATGGTCGACTACCAAAGTCAAATGGTCATTTGACCATTAGTGGTTGAGAGAATGATCAAGGGTTTAATAAATAATAAAGGAAATGGGTGGGTTTTTTAAATGTTTTTAGCATTTAAAATGTTAAGGGTTGGTTGGTATATGATAGGTGTCAAGTAGGAGTGGTATGTTGGAATGTTTGTAGATTAGGGTAGGTTTTTGTTGAAAAAAAAGTAAGGTGTTTATTTGGTAGGTTAGGGTAGGTTTTTTAAAAAAAAAGAGTGAGGTGTTGGTTTGATAGGTTAGGGTAGGTGTTAAAATGTTTGTGGGTAAGAGTCAATTTTAAGTACTAGAGGTAATAGTTGTGAGTTAGTATTGGAATAGGTCGATTTAGGTGGTTTTAGGTTGATAAAGAGGTGGATGTAGGTAGAATGAATGAAGTGAATGAACATGAGTAATGATAATGGAAAACTAAGTGTGCATGCTAAATTTGAATTTTTCTAGCATGAGATCATATCCAGATGAGGGATTAGGTTCTTCAGATATTTACAGAGATCCATGGAAGGATGACTAAGGATGATTGAACACATATGGAGGAGGTTGACCTCGGATCTATGATACATTATCGATGCTTAACATAATATAAAACAATGATCATGGCCCTCGTTGAGAGATGGGATCTGGCCATGAACACCTTCCTCTTATCGATAGGAGAGATGACCATCCTGCTAAAATATGTTCATTGGATTACATGACTTCCAATTCAAGGGGAGATGATATACCATATTGAGATCAAGTAGAAGGATGATTAGATGGAGCTTCTGTATGGTGAGTATAAAACACTTAATGCTATCAAGTAATCGTGCATGTAAAAAATAGATATTGACTATGAAGACAATATAAGTAAAAATCAAGGAATAATGGATGAATTAAGAAAGGGTTTTAATGATTGTGTGGGATCTCAAATATAATATATAGGTTAAACCATGCATGTATCCCACTATCTTTTATCTAAGACTACACGAAGAGTAACTTCCCTAGGCAATATGCACCTATCAAATGCACCACAAATCAAATGGCTAAAAGATGTTTGCTATGGTATAAACAAGCGACCCTAGGTGTTTTCAATATACCATGAGGTATAGGGAAACTAAACTCTATGTTTATTGATGTATAATAGCTTATGTATTGGGGTATTACCCCTCACATGATGGTGTCTATAAAATAAATCGGCGTTTAAACTATAATGCTAGTCACTAAGTAGTATTAAAATTGTCAGAACAGAGTTTTTAAAAACAAGCAACAAGCAAATGGAAGATAAAGAGAAAATAAAATTAAAATATTTTTGTGCATAGAGATCAAAAATTTTCAACCTAAGTTTAAACTAAAATTCTCAAGTGTTAGATGTTATACAAGATGACAAGACAATTTTTTCAGTGTTGGATTAAATTTAAGGCTGAAGAAGATTGACTTATGGTGTCAAATTTATATCTAAGGTCGAAGTTTATTTTATTTTAGTGTTACAAATTAATAAAAAATATATGAAATCCTAGGACAAAACTTAAGCAAATAATAAGTAGTGTTATAAATAAAATATGGGTTCACCAGAATGTTTAACACTCTTTTTAATTTAACAATAAAATGCTAGGAATAAATAAACTATTGAAAATTGATTTAGATATACAAAATATATAGATTTGAAAGTAAAATACAGTAATTTATAGAATTTGAAATGAGCTAAAAATAATAAATTGACAAATAGATATGTAAACATAGCTTAAACCAAATTTATGCTAGTTGTGTAGGTTGACTATTGATGAAAACTCATTGAAAAGACTTATGAACTATGCCATAGTCGAAAGTAGGATTTTAAACTATGTTGGGATAAGGCCACACTAGGAGAGCATGGATTTTTTTAACCACGACCATGTCCTAGTTTATTTTACGGTTGATTTTCTTATGTGATAACCTATGGCTATCTGTGAGAATTTATTAATTGACTGTTTATGTCAATTTGATACACAAAAGACCTGTAAAGATAAAACCCTATATCCTAAATATTAAACATAATAGAGATAAAATAAAATGGGGCAAGTCGGTATTTGAGATATCCTAAAAAAAATCCATGTAAACTGAGTGTTGAATACATGGCCCAAAAGGTCAGTAGGCCGATGTAGTTCTCCCTCCTAGAGTGAGAGTGTGAATCTTGATATTTTATAAATGAATGCAACTAGATATATTGATTTAGAATTTTGAAAATGGGCACCCTTGACCTAAAATAAAATAAATTTATATTTTGCATATGACTATTGGAATGTTTTAGAATTGAAATTGTAAACATTAGTGGTATTTTTTTTTAATGTTTAGTATAATTTCTAATTGATTATTAGATGTGTTTTTAGAGGAATTAAAGGGATTATATAAATGAATGTTTTGAAAATTTACATTAACCAACCTTGTTAATAGCATGGGAGGGGTAAAATGAAATATCTCAAATTTAAAAATTTACCATTGGAGCATAGGGAATAAGGCCACACTAGCAGATAAGGCTGCAGTATGACCCTGTCTGCCTAGTGTGGACCTGTCCCAAAAGAATATAGACTGTTAAGATTTTATTGACATGAGTTTGTAATCATATTAGGGAAGTCTAAGTGATTTTATGAGTAGTTTCAAGATAATTTTTAGGATAGTGAAGGCTCCCGTAGAGATTACAAGTTAACAAAATGGCTAATAGGCCAAGCAAGTGTAAAGATTTTATGATTAAACATTGTCAAGCACTAAACGATTAAATTTGAGTGTCTACATGGGGATGGAAAAATAATTAAAATGAATGGGATGAATTGAAGATAAATTCATGAATATAATGGCTCAAGTAGGCTCAAGAGATAATTAAAGTGTCTCAAGTGGCTTGTAAAATTAGTTTGGAATAACATTTTAATGTTTTATTTCCATAAAGCTTTATGCATGGGGAATAAGATTCAAAAAGAATATGGTGTGGATAACCTATGAACATGTAAAAATTAAATGTGTATATAGTTGTGTTGTACCCAACACCCTGCTTTTTCTAGAAGGAAATGGGGACCCACCTTGTTTTTGAAAAAATATCTTAGTTGGGAATTTTTTTTATGTTTTGGGGAAATTTGGGATGTTTACTTTTCTAGCGGATGATATTGGCATTATGATTATTATGTTCATGAGACTAACTTGTATAAGTAGATGAATTATTTGGGCTAAATCCTTCATCTTTTGTGTAAGTTATCTTCTAGATGTATTGTTTCAGGATTTTTTTGAACTTACTCCCCCTTAGGCTTAAGCTTTCAAAACCCTCATTTTGTTGGGAGAAATTGTTGTGGAATTTTTTTGTCTAAAACCATTCTCTTGACATAATTCAGCCTATAGATCTTTGGCCTTACGAGAGTTTAGACTATATACATTTTTTTTGAAACAAAATTCTTGATGGATATGCCCCTTTGACCCACTCCAGCCTACCCTTCGACCTTCACAAAGTAGAACCTTCAGGCAAATTTTGTCTCGAGGTAGACCCTTCGGCTTCCTTCTACCTACCCTTCAGGACCCATCCAACTATCCTTTTAAAGTTTTTCAAATTGACCATTCCCCCCTTGACCATTTCTTTAGGGCACATGCCCTTCAGATTTTTGTGACCTCTTTTCCCCTTCACCATTTCCTTCAAAAATTTAATTTCGTACCTTTGCCAATTACCTTGAAAATTTTGTCCAAATTAAATCCCCCAAGTAAATCCTTTAGGAGCTTTCTAAAATGACACTATGCCCTAAACTACCCCCTTTAGTCTTATTGTTTTGGACCTTTTATTTTGACATAAAATCTCCAAAATAATTCCTTCGAAAGGCACCTACCCTATCGGATATTTGTCTTATAATTCGTATGCCCTTTTTAAAGTGGCCACATACCCTTTAGATATTATGAAAAAGACCTTTCAGCCTCTTTATAAAGTATCCAAGTGCCCTTTTTGACCTACCTTTCAGGACTTCTCTCTCGAGGCCTTTTATTGAATGGCTATTTCCTTCAAACTTTTGGACATTTATCTGATGTAAAATCTCTAAAAGAGTTTCTTTGAAGGGCACCTACCCTTCAAAATTCCTAAACCCACCCTCCAACTTAAAGGCACATACCCTTTAGATTTTTTTGAATAGACCCTTCGAGACCTTTGAAGTGATCCTTAGTGGTATGAAAGTGCTTTTTAGAGATCAAAGGTGCCCTTTGGCCCTCCAAACTACCCTTCAAGATTTTAAAAGTGCCCTTTGGCATTGCAAAGTGGACCCTTTGGGACTTTTATCATGGACAAAATTCCCTACGAAGTGGACCCTTCAAACCAAAACTACCCTTTGGAAAGTTTGGAAGTATTTAGCCACAAAGTAGCCCTCTAAAAGAATTGCTTTAGAAATTTTACTCAAGGTCCTTCAAAATAATAGTTACAAATATTTTGTCTAAAATAATTACTTTGAAAGAATTATCTGCTAACATTGATCTAAAAATCACCCTCCAGATATTATGCCTTTAAAGTGCTTTGTTATAGAAAATACTATGGAAATTAATAAAGTATTTTATTACGGGGACACTATTGATATTAATGTCATACTTAGTAAAAGATGGAATATTTCCTCTTTGATATATACTATTGACCCCCACCAACCCAACACTAAAGAATTTAAAAAGTGAACATTACCTATTTAATATCACACAAACTGATATTCAATGTAGGATCTTATATAAATGATACGCAACCATTAGAATCATCATTTGCATTCAAGTTATCTTATAATCAAAATATCCTCATCTCTCAGCAGTGATCGAGAGCCCTAGTTTCTACTTTGAATAGCATACAATGAACAACAATAAATCTAGAATTGAGTTGATCACATTGATATACAGGTATACATAATGTGTAGTACATTGAACAAGATACAAACACAAATTGATAGCCATGGCTTCCTAATTAAGGTCATCCTGAGCAACTAATCCCCCTTCTGCATTGTTGATCAAAGACTTCATAGAATTCAAAGACACCATCTTTGATGCAGAAGTATTTGAAAATAAGTATCTAAATTACTCTCAACTTTGGGATGCAATTGATTTAATTGATATATTTTTGATAGACGATGAGACAGTTCTATCATAAAGGTTGTTTATCCAAGAATTATTAGCCTATAAGCGACAAAGATTACACTTCACTGCAGCAAAGCTAGAGGTCATGCCATGTATAGATTTGCTCAGAGATTTATTCTTTTTTGGAAAAATATCATAAGATGCCTACCTCTTGCACTCCCATGGTGACATAGTGGTTGCATGTATATTTGAAAGTGACTTCCAAAGCTATTTATCTTTGAGCATCCTATATGCATATTATGAAAAACATACATGGGTATGATTCAAAGAAGAAACTACAATCACAAAGGAATGCTCATCATGGTTTTTCCTTGGCTAGACCATCCCCTGGTAAGGAATGAAGCCAAAGGGAGCCATTATAATAAAAAAAATTAGAATGGGAGTGCAAATAGGTATGGCTTTTCCTAACCAATTATATGGGATGTCAAGCATCTATTTCATGAATCTAGACTGGGTTCCTCTACTGTATATGATATTATCACATGATGTGGCTTATGCCTTAGAGGAGGTGATTAGCCTTAAGTTGAGAGAAAAAATTCTACATAAAGACAAACATCCTACCCCCATAGGGGATTTCTTTATGATGTCACATTTAGTTGATGTAATAATGGGGACATGCTATAAGGACCTAGACAATCTATGGGCTCTGACCATAGATTGTATAAAGAATAGAATATGTGAATATTATCAGTTTATGCACATATATGCGTATCAAAAGCACATGGTCAAAATTTGTGAGAATGTGTATCCACAAGTGTGGAAAGCCATCTATGGCTCCCCCATGCTTCATATTAGAGAAAATATTTTGAAGAATTTGATGAGAAAGGGTGACTACTTCCTATACCCAAACTTTACAATCATTTTGATCTGGGGAAACAAGGTGGAGCCCCTATGTCTCCCCAAGTACGTGCTTAATAAGATAATAGAGAAGGAAATCACCTTCCATCTATGAAATAACATAGATGAGGACTTGGATATATAGAAGAAAGCCTTCTTTTTTGAGAGCCTTATTACAATTGGTAGGATAACATACACCACGAGGAAACATCTCGGTGATTATGCAACAAAGCAGAACTGACATGGTTTCCCTATGATGTCACAAAGAGATTAGGACCCCCATAGGCATCTCCAAGAGCACATTCATGGATTTAACATCCATTACTACCATCAACCATATTGTTATGACTACCTCTTTTTGAATACTGCATCAGATGAAGAAATCTTGGAGTGAGCAAAAATTGGTGGTTTATAGGAAGATCATTTAAGGATGATCCAAGTAGAGCCCAAAATCTCTACTAGAGAATTGGATAGTCAAAGAACCCTTTCTAAAGGGTGAAAGCATTCAAAATTTTAGAGTAGGTAGTCTGGAGGGCAAAAAGCTTCCTTGTCTCAAGGACTTCATTTGAAGTTAAAGTTGAAGATAGTCAAGAAGGATCTCAGGATCCTAGAATCTAGTGCATAAAGAAGGGCAGATAGAGGAGATCCTATTAGTATAGACTTCAATGAAGAGGATAGACCCACTACCAGCACTAGCCAGGTCCATATGACTACCCCTATTGTTTCTAAATTTTTATCTATTGGGGTAGGGACCACACAAATAGTAGCATCTTCCTCTCATGACTCTCCCATTTTGAGAAGGACCCCCTTGGTTTACACTAAGAAACCAAAGACTCCTACAGGTACCCCCACAATGTAAACATCTCAAGGCTTGCCCATTCTATCTCCCAGCTTACAATAATCACAAACAGATGATGTAATCATCAAGGAATTGGCAGATGATTTAGATGAGGAGGCTGAATTAAAGGAAGCCAAATCTCTAAGTCTTCAAGGGACCCCCATTAAACTTCAAATGCAATGTACTCAGGCCTTTCCTACTTTTTCCTTAGCCTCAATTTCCATTATTGATACATTTGTTTCTTGTATATAAGTTCCCTTTACCTCATCCATTCCTTCCATTGATCCCTCCACCATCACCACTACACCTTTTCCCGTGGCTATTCCATTTGTGCTTGTTGGTACTTCTAGTGTGAGACTTCACAAGAAGAAGGTATCCAGGAAGATGTAGACCGCCCTAGTTACCCCCAAACTTCATGTTTAATCAACACTACTCCCCCTTCCACTCCCCACTTCCACTTCTACAAAGGAAACTACAGTAAGCACAAGTAGGGGAAGGAAGTCAAAACCCCATGTATTTTTAGTCCATCCACTTCTTCAATTTGGAGGAGTAGATTGGTCCAAAATCATATAGCCTTCCTTGCTTGATGTTTTGATTAGGCCCAATGAGAAACAAAAAGAGGAAGGGTAAGTTGAATAGGAAATTATTTTCACTATAGCTGAAGCACCTCTTAATATTCCACCTTGGGCTATGGATTTGAGGGGTCAAATGCCCAATTATAAGGTCACATAGCTCCCCTTTGTGTCTACCTTGTTTGACCGCCCAACTAGTTTCATCCAAAGAGTGAGGAAAAGAAAATTAGAGGATGACCAGGGTACTAACATCATTCTTGAGGAGGGATATCCAGTGTTCTCCCTAACTAGGAGATAAAATAGGAAACTAAGCGAGCCTATATATGAAGAAAATGTTTCAGACCTAGCCCAAGACCACAAGGATGCAATAGTGGCCATACACAAAGGCACAGAGGTAGCATGCTAGGAGCTCAAGGAATAAGTACATGAACTATGCACATAAATTGAGTAGCTAAAGGAACAATCCAGTATAGTGCACATTCCTACAAGCATTGAGTCTAAGGTAAGGGAAGCAACTTCTAAATGTTATAATTCTCTTAAAGCCATGGAGTTCATGAAGGTAGAAATGGTACCTCACTTGAGTCAAGTGAATCAACTTTGTATCTCTCTCACCTAAGATAGTACCAGGCTCAAGATGCTAGTTTCCTACTCAGGTAACTCATTGTACAATCATTTGGATCTCATGACCACATTTGAAGCACTTAATGCCCTAAACTTGGTGTTTATTAAGCATGAGAAGGCCAAGGAGTGGTTGAAGGTAGCTATAGCCTTCATGCCAACATATCAAGCACATGAAACCCAAATCTAAATTTTGAATGATTTAAAACTATCTAAAGCAAGGGATTTTATAGGGAAATTGGTCAGTAGAATCAATTTTGACAAAATTATCTAGGAAGCCACAGATGATTTTAAACAAAGCATACAAGGCTTGACAGTGGAGAGCATTGAATCAGAGTTAAGCAGGGTCCAGAAGAAGGTGATCAAAGTGGAGATCTTCAGAAGTAAGTTCTAGGTAACCAAGGATGAGCATGCAAGACTCCTTGAATAAACTAAAATACTCCACTAACCCTCACTACTTAACTTGAACATCATTCATCAGCAACAAGAGTTGGCACATAAAGTTTACAAGGAGAATGAATCGAAGAAGAAATAAGTTTATGGAAGTGGAGCTACACCATTAGCTTCTACTCTGACTTTAACTCCAAAAAAAGCCCATGCAGCACTACATACCACACAATCTTAGCTTTTGCATGTGTTATTCCTAGTGGCATATATATATATATATATATATATATATATATATATATATATATATATATATATATATATATATATATATATTGTAAATTAGATAAATCTTTGTAACATATTGACTTTGTATTTTATTGAACATGCACATGTTGGATTCTTTTGTAAATTCAATTTGACTATTTATAGCTTTTAAGCTTAAACAGTTTTGACCGTAGTTAGAACTACATGTTCAAACTGTCACATGTAACTTACATGCATAGACATGGAGGATGAGGTGACCCCTCCCTAAGATCTAAGATTAAATAATTTTGACCGTAGTTAGAACTACATGTTCAAACTGTCACATGTAACTTACATGCATAGACATGGAGGATGAGGTGACCCCTCCCTAAGATCTACAAATACTATTGTATCACCTACTTTATTTTTCGGAGTCAAATAATTTTGGAATACAAAAATAGAAAGCCTTTTGGTCATCGAGTGAAGTATTTGAGTATTTTTTGTCCAATGTTGTGTTGTTAGTTGTTACTTTCTATGGTGGTTTATTTCAATAAATCTTTAGTGTGCTAACATTATGAATATATTTTTTAATTATTTTAATTAATGTGCTAATCTTAGATGTGCAATAACTATTGAAGATTGGTAAATGTGTTAATTGAAATAGTTAAGTCATATTGAAATATTTTTCTAGATGTGTAATTATGTTTTCTTGGTGTAATTTTTTGAGTGTGTGCTATCAATGCCTTAGATAATCCATTAGCTTGAGCCATAATCTCTTGATTAAAAGGTGTGCAACAGTTGCCCTGATAGGAGAAAACTTTGTCTGAGGCTATTGGACTTTATATAACCCCATTCCTTTAGACTCTTTAGCCATGTCTAGTTGTTTGTGAGCATTTGCTACTAGTAGTAGGCACCAAGTTTAAGAAAACACAGGTCCATCTAGAAACTAACTAGGAAATCGATTTCTAAGACTCACAAAGATTTATTTTTTGCCCTACCTTAACCTCCTTTTTCTTTTTTGTTATTGAGAACTACCCATTTTAGAATTAAATCCAGCCACCCATCCAACTCATATAGAAATTCACTTTATTAAGAAACCATGCCTCCATCCAAAAACCCTTGTTAACAACCTGCATACTTTGCTAGCTATTCCATCAACAAGTTGTAAAATATCATATAACTGCAACTCATGCCCTAGAGTGGAGTCTACCTCCATTGAGATCCTAAAATGTTAGAGGTTACCTCATTACCACTATGGTGTGCATAAAAATCACATCAATAAGTTGGACGACATCACTTAGAGAGTGGGAATGTAATAATGAAAATTAATGGGATAAGTGAGATAGTCAATGCTTGTATGTTAAGAATACAGAACATGAAGCAATATTAATGAAACAAAAATAGAATTAAAATGCAAAAAACATAATACAAGATAGACACAAATTTAATGTGGTTCACCCTATATGGGCTACGTCCACACAAAAATAGTCAGTTATTCTCTTTATTCAGTCCAATAAAATGAAGGGATAAAACCTACAATACATCCACTACATTTTCCTCTTCACTCAAATAAAACATGCTACCATAATTAAAATACCTTCATATCAAAAATAGGGTTACATGTGGGGGGAAAATGCACAAACATAATTTCTACCATTAGATCTATAACCTAATTATGAACGGTCTATATTTAATATGAAATTGCCACCCCTTGGACCCCCATGGCGACCATAGTGGGGGGACTTTGTCCCCCAACATCCCCTCCTATTAGGAACTGGGCATTATAATAAGATCATACTCCACCATCCAACAATATAGAGTTATAATAGGGTAATGATGTATTTGAAATGGTATTTGTAGATTGAAGAATGTAGAGCTAAAGTAGGATAAGAAGAGTCAAGTTAAAAAAAAAATTGATATTATAAGTGAAGAAGGACATTTAAAAGAAGTGTTTTTTTAAAGAGCAGTTGCATGATGGTGTTAGGAGAAGCCATCATGGGTTGTAGTCTATGCAGATAGGTAGATTAGTAGAAGAGGAGTGAGATATTGGTTAGGTGGATAAGAGAGGGGATTTAGACAAAGATTGTAAGTACTTGACAATTCTATAGAAATCTCAGAAGAAATTAAGAATGGCCTATAATGGAAAGAGGAAGACAAGGGGAAGAAATAGATGTATAAGATAGATAAGCAATTTTAGAATCAAGTACATGAGAGAGTATAGAGGCCCAAAATGCCACCACCATCACATAAGATGAATAAAAAAAGGAAACCTTTGCCTATGACACCATTCATAGTGTTTACAAAGTTATTAATGTAAGGGAAAACATTAATGACTTGTTTAGGAACCTGTGTGGTTGAATATGTTAACCATTAAAAGAAATAATATCAAATATTTATAGGCAAAAATTTGAATACTTCATTTAGTGTAGAAATACACTCTTATTCTTCCCCAAATTTGAATTCTAACTAACACCATTTCCCTCCAAAATTTGAATAATTCCTAACTACTCAATTATGCAAACCATTTATCCAAATTTATTTAATAAATCTAAATTTTTCACTTCAACCAGACATCCTCCATGTTTGTCTCCCTCACATGTTGACTCGTCCAACCACTTCCTCAAATTCTTCAACCACCTAGTGAGTCACCTTAGAACTTTTCAACCAATTTGACCCTTTATTGATGACTCACACAACCAACTCCCATTTTATCTTAGCCTATAGAATTGGTCATCATCTTTATAGATGAGGACTAATTTTCATCATTGATTATTTCAATAATTATAAATATTCAAATAATCTTCCATTAATCGATCAAACTCTCAAAAACCTATAAATATATGAGCAATCCATCACTCTCATTCATTCTTACTTATACTGACAAAGTGATATCAAATTTATGATTGAATTCCAAGTGAATCCAAGCCATCCAAAGATCATTTGCATACCAAAATGTTGCCCAAATTCCCTTGCATTGGAGAATATTGAGCAACTATATTTAAATAGAAAATCAATTCTAATAGCAATGGAGGAAGCTCATAGTACTTCAAAGGTATAAGTTTGTGTTTTTGTTTATTTTTATTTGCAACTCATCCTAGTTTGATTGAATTTAGATTAGATTTCAATTTATAATTATTTTATTAGCTTAGTTACAATCTAAATTCTCTTCACATGTTTTGGCATGTTTGGTGGGACTTTACCTCATATTTACATATCTTAATCATCATAGATGCATTTAGGATCTCATTTCAGTTAGTTTTTGTATTTTTTCTTATGTCCTTGCATTTAATCTTGATCTTGAAATTTTCTATTTACATCTACAAGTCTTTTTCTAGTGATTTCAAGCCCATTGTACGTACTATCTATGTAACAATGAATTTGTAAGTTTAATCAATGAAATTATAGAGGAGAACAACAAAATCATTTTCCATCTATTTTCTATCACATTTTAGTATTCTTATCACCTCTAGTATTTTTTTGTTTCTATTATGGTCTTTTCTATTTCATAAATTTTCTATTTTTATTTATGTATATCAAATAATGAATTTGTGAGTTTTGTCAGAGAAAATATATGTTTGAACTATGAAATTATAGTAATCAATAGTGAAATTGTTAAACCTAACTATGAAATTATTCTATTTTTCTATTATGTGTTATTTTTACCTACCAGTGAAATTACAGTAATCAATAGCGAAATCATCCAGCCTAATTGTGAAATCGTTATTGAAAGCCTTTTGCCTGGAAATTCCCTATTTTTTTATTTTCCAAAGTGTTGTTTTAGTTTTGTTTTGCAATCCAACCTCTGTTTTGATTTTTTGACTAATTTTTTATATTTTGCCCTCTTTTTCATCTTCTACATCATCAGTGAAATTAATCACGTTATTGATGAAATCACTAAACCTAATTATGAAATCATTTCTTTTTTTTCTATGTTTTCCTTATTTTTCAATGCCAATAGAATTCATAAGGTTATTAGTGAAATTGCTTACCCTAATTATGAAATCATTTTTGTCCATTTTTCTTGTTTTTTAGCATCAATAAAATTGTGTATGACTTTAATAGAATTACAAATTGGATTAGTGAAATCGTTTACAACATCAACAAAATTATTCAACATAATAGCAAAATCATCAAGATTGTTAATGAAATCATTTGAGGTAACTTCAAAATCATTTTACTTTATTTTATATTTTTTGTTTAGTTTTATAGTTTTTGACTACTAATAATTTTGTAGTTTTCTCTAACTATGTATTTTGGAAATCATTCTAGAGACTTATTTCTTATATGTTTTCCATTGTGTTTTACTAACTTTTTACAAATTGCCTTACTTTTAACCAAACCCCAAACTTCTAACAATTTGTTTATAGGCCGCAAGTAAAAAAGTCTCTAAAGAGCTAAATAAAACCAAATTTTTATTTATTTCTAACGCTTTCTTTATTCAAGTTTTCTTGCAATATTTTATTTTATATTTTAATTTACATTAGTAATTATAAAATATTTGGGTTTTTGGAGTTAAATTGGTTTTCCTTTTCAACACTTTTGTGTGTGGTACTCATGTTGTGTATGCTCTTCTCTTGACATCATATTGATGATGATAATTGAGAATTAGATATAACACATGAAATTTGTGTTACCCAAGACAATACTTGTGTGTATTCTCTTCTCTCTGTATCATATTGGTGGCAATACTTGAGAATCAGAAGATAGTCTTTGTCTTTTTATTTTATTTTTTAGGAGCTCTATCGACTATGGATTTCATCACCACATGATAAGACAAACCCTATGTACTAGTGGGGTATATAAATTGAGTTAGATCTATCATTTTCATCTAAGTAGTTGTGTGTTTTAATAACATCGTGAAGTTAGAGACTTCCATACTCCAATACCTAGGTTGTAAACAACATAACTCGAAGTACAATGTTTTTGATATCAACATATTGAGACCCGTACGACTGTGTTAGGCACTTTGAAATTAAACCCAATAATGTGTGTCCATTAAATCTGCTTGTTTTATGGAATTGGGTCTTATTTTACCAAAACATATATCAAAGACTCCCCTAGTTGAACTTGTGTATACCTTAAGCTTAGGAAAGCCATTCCATCCATTTAATTTGTAGTGCATCGGTTAGTAGTTAAGTCTAAGAATTTACTTTCCCTAAACTCTTAAAATTGAGCTTAGTGAGATATGAGAATAACAAGATCCTCCATGGTTAGTGCATTGAAATATTAGGTCATAGCTAACACAATGGACAAATAAGTGACATAAGAAACCTATGGGTTACTCAAGTCCCTATTTCTTAGATTTTTTACATTTTGTGATTGCATGAGTGTTTAGCATAAATATTATTTATTTATTTCTTTGTGATTTACCACGTGATAAAAATATTTAAGTGAAAAAAGTACATTTTGAGTCTTTTATCCACCAAACTTTAAAATCAAACATTTCAAAGCAAAACTTAGAATTATTTAGTTATTAGTCATTTTGGTCCTTTTTATTCCTTTGTTAATTTTCTTGTGTCAAGTATTTCCCTTAATAATGTCACCCATAACAAGGCAATGGATATGATTAAAAATCTTATGGCAAGGGCGGAGCCTTTTAGCAATGACCCTTTCTAATTTAGTAGCCAAGACCATCAAATTCATCATGTAAAAATACATGAAATCAATGACCATGAGGAAGAAGAAGGGGGAACATACCAAGATGAGGGTAGCCCCAAAGCTATTTTGCCTCCTTATTCATTCAATGAATACATCATGACCAACAAAGATGAAGTTTTTCTTCAAACTTTGAGCTTAGGAGCTAAATTTCCCCTTGATTTTATGTCCAAAACTTACAATATTTGATTGTTAAAAAGGCATTTTTGTCACCTATTCACACCCCATCCATATCGTAAAGATATTTAAAGGGTATTAATGCTCTCATAAGTTACTCTAATCCCAATCCCCATGTCTCCCAAGACAAATGGAAATCCATCCTTCATGAGGAATCCTCCCAAATGAGTCATGGGTTTTATATGGAAATCCATGTTCATCATGTCAACTAAGAGATTGTGAATCTCCAACCCAACCAGTCAAATAATATTTTGGTTAATCCAAATTTTAACATCCATCTAAATGTGAGAATGAATGTCAATTCACCATGATTTATCCCTTTATACAATCCCAACTTGAATGTTCATTTAGGTTTAACAAATATCAATCAACCCAATCTAAACTTGAATGTTCATTCAAGTTCACCAATTATAAATCCAACCAATCTGAACTTGAATTTTAATTCAAGTTTACTAATCAAAAATCCAACCAATCCAAACTTGAATTTTAATTCAATTTTACCAATCACAAATCCAATCAATCTAAACTTGAATGTTCAATCAAATTGATCAATCATAAATCTAACCAATATAAACTTGAAAGTTCATTCAACTTTACCAATCACAAAATCCAAAAATCAAAACTTAAATTTTAATTCAAGTTTACCAATCTATAATCCAAGATTGAATACTCATTCAGGCTCACCAATCAATCCCAATACAAGTATTTATAGCTCACCAATCAACCAGACATCATTAAATCCAAACTTGGATATTGCTTTAAGTGCACCTGCCAGTCCAAATATAAATGCTAGTTTAGGAAATGTACAAAATTAGTTTTCCAATTCACATTCTTTTGTAGGTTTTTTCCCATCCCATTTAAATCAAGTACAAACCAACACCAATCCATTTAACAAACAACCATCCAACCCTAACACCCATTTCAATCACATGATTGGTTCACACCAAAACTAAAACATAAACCAAGCTAATTCAAATCTACTTTATCCAACCAACTCAAAATTGTTTAACCAATCCAACCCTAGTTTTAATCCAACCCCAAACTAGCCTAACCTTAGTTTTAACACAACAAACAACCAACACAACCTTAAGCTTAACACCAAACCTAACCTTAAAACCAACCCTAAGTTTAACAATAACCCAAACCAAACCAATCTAAATCAAACTAACACTAATTTTAACACAAACCCAAACCAATCCAATCCAAATTTTAACTTCAACAATCCCAACCAAACAATTTCTAGTTTTAACACTAACCCAACCCCAACAATCCTGAACTTTGAAACTAACCCAAACAACCCATATAACTTTGTACATCCATAACATGCTACCTTTTCCAACCCACTTCCTACACACTTCATTAATAATCTACCCCTTAACCAATTTACAAAACCTAACACCAACACAAACCAATTCATGGGCCAACCTTTTAATTTTTATAACTCTTCAAGCCAAATAAATCAATTATCACCATACTTTATTCAATAATTTCAAAACATGAAAGATAAATTTCAAGGCTTTCAAGATGGCACTTTTTCAAAGTTAAAAAAATATAAATTTGAATAAATTTGTTCTTACCCATATTATTTAAGTACCATGATAACACCTTTCCTAAACATTTTGAACTTCCCAAATTTAACAAATATAAAGCAAAAGGTGATCTTAGGGAGCACCTTAAAAAATTCTATCACAGATATGTGGACATTGCTTATAGCAATGTGTACATGTTAAAACTATTTCCACAAAGTCTCATGGGTCAAACCCTTGAATGGTTTTCAATCCTATTTGAAGGATCCATTTTCACCTTTGAGGACCTATCTGAGAATTTTTTCATCACTTTTCATACAATGTCAAAAAGGACTTGACCACACTTGACCTACACAACATTAAGCAATGTAATGGTGAAACCTTTGCCTCCTTATTAAAAATACGGAGAATAATGGTGAGCCACTTTTCATGGTATTTTCTTGAAGTTGAACTTGTTGCAGTATTTATGAACAACATTAACTCAGACTTGGGACATCAATTTCAACTACTTTATCCAAGTTCCTTTGATGAAATTATTGAAAAAAGGTTCAAAATTAAATAACTTTAATCAATAGAGGTGTTATTAAGATATTTTAACGTGAGAACAATTCTTCCAAACAATTTAAAAAACCCAAGTTCTTCACCAATAATAAGAATTTTGTAGATGATGGTGTGATTTTATGTCAAACAAATCTAAAACCCACCTAGTTTTCAAATCTAAAGCTTTACCCTAGGTATTTACCTCCTCTGGTCACAAAGGCTTCATGTGTAAATGCTTTTAAGCGGATTCTTCATTGATTGTCACATTTCAGCCTCCAAAAAAGTTTATTTTAAACTTCCTCAAATGTATTTTCTACACATATTTTTATATGCAAAAACATATTTTTTCCCCTAAAATTTGGTATGGATTTTTCAATTTTTACAATTTACTATTTTTAGTAAATATTGGTATACAAGGCAAATGGTGTACTTATGTTGTGATGGGGAATCCAGAACAAACACACCTGTTCTGATCCCACTTGTTAGGATCTTGCTCCTCAGAAAGAGCACAATATGATTACCAAATACAAGCAATTAAACATGCGGAAATATCCAGAAGTACAAGTAACTAGAATTCACAAATAGCACAGAATATGAGAGACAATACACAATCTTGTATTAATACTCATTTAGAAAGAAAATACAATAAAGAAGATGCCACTTCTTCTTCCAACTCTAAGAGGCTTCCCACACCTCAAGGGCTCCCAGTAATTCTCAATCAAGAGTTCACACCAAAAATGGTCCCAACACACAACTCACACACAGAATTGGTGTTCACCTCTCCAACCAGTCAGTAATAACCCTGCCAGTACACCAAGTACTCAAAATATTTCAAGTAGATCTTCTCATGAACCTGTAACCTGAAATTCAACGGACCATACTTACACATGTAGATCTCCTATGAGCTTGCAACAACCTGCAACTCAATGATCTTACAATGGAAGGATCTTCCTTGCCTTCCTTTTCAGCTCATAATTACAATACATGCCAATGGGTCTATAAATAGATCCCAGACTTAAACAATAACTTAGACTCTTAATTTACTAATAATAGACACACAACTCAAGACTCAAAGTAGCCTTTACATGCAAACAATCAGTTTAACAAACTAATTGTTCATGCAATGAACAATTTTGGAACACACAGGCGATCGACGTCGGTCCCTGTCTGGCTGGAGGTGACCGATGTCGGCCGACTTCCTGCTGATGTCGGTTGCCTTCTGCACTGAATTTGACTGACATCAGTCTTACTGCCAACATCGATATCCCTAAAACTCAGCAACCTCCTCCATGTCTGCAACAAGTTGAAGCTTTTAGCTCCACAACCTAATAATCTCCCACTTGGAGATAAATAGCTGCAACTGTACCTGTACCTGTACATCATCTAGTTTGTTTCCTGGCACTGTATCCCTCTTCAACATCATCCTTGAAGACCAACCACCATAAAACCTATGGTGTACCTCTTGTCATCCAAATCACCTGCCACATCCGCATCTACAAACCCATGTAGAAAAGAACTTGACCCTGCAAAACATGTGCACCTGCTGCTGGTCCCTCTCAAATATCTGAGAATCCACTGAACTGCCCTCCAGTGCTTCTTTCTCGAATTGGCTCCTAACTTTTTGACAACTCCCACTGCTTGGGAAAACTCAGGTTTAGTACACATGTACTCAACCTCATTATGTGAATCAAGACACTTTTCATAGAACTGTCCAACCATCGGCGTGCTAACCGGTCTCACACAATCATCCTGAAACAAAGTCAACCTGTGACCTTCCATGTCCATAGAACACACTCATGCCAAAAAATCTTGCTGCTCCCAGATTCCTCATGACATTCCTCTGAACTAGCTTTACCTTTAGTTCAGTAACTCCCTGTAAGTGTAACCCTGCAACAAGCACACAATATAGTAATAGGATAATGTAGCTAATATTATCCAACCTGGTAAAGAGAAACACAATGATCAAACCTCCATTGTCCTGCAGCTTATTCAAGACCATATACCCTGGCCTTCCGTCTCACGTGTCCATTTCTGCTCTTCTTTATCCTAAACATCCATTCGTCTCTCAGTGCTTTCTTCCAGCTGGCAACTCCTCCAAAAACTCCCATTTGGTTCTTCTCCAAGGAATCACATTCTCATCCATGCCAAGCTCCCATTGTTTCCTAGATCTACCTGCTCTGCTTCTTTAATAACTTCCTGGTTCTTTACCATCAGTGAGCAACAAGTAGTGTAAAGAAGGGAAATGATGAATTTGAGGCTTACTTACTCTTTATGTCCTCCATATGGGTGCTTGAGACTCCTTGACAGCTTGCTGTCCACCCAAAATCTGTCTCAGTGACCAATGCCAGTCACATCTCAGTCTGCACCCAACCGATGTTAGTTCCATGCGACTGCCTCATCATTGATGTCAGTTCTCCATGACTGACACTGGTGTTTATCTACCCTGAGTCACCGATGTCGGGCTGCACATAGCTGACATCGGTCCCTGTCTGGATGTCGATGCTAGTTTTTTAACCGACATCGGTCTCTGTGTTTTACTTGTGAGAAATGACTTTTTCCCGTGAGCTCCTTTTGGATCAAACCCTTATCCAAATCACTCTTGCTCTACTCAGAATTCCTCAGCCCCTTTGACTGATCTCTGTCTGTCATCTTCTCCTTGAAAACCAAGGCTTTCCTGCTCTTGTCACGAACATCGAATTTCTCAAGAAACATCACTTTCTTCTTCTGCATATAGAAATATCGATTCATGCTTTTTAAATCTGAAAGCATACCCTTTTACTCAAGAACATGCATCTCCTTCTTATTCATGTGACCAATCCTATAAAGCCACATCTTCGAATCTACAGCTAAAGTAGATAACCCAAAAAGAGAATCAATAATACAAGTAGATAGATAAAGCGTACCTACTTTCTTACCTCTTGCTACAACAAGTGCACCTTTGGTAACCTTCCAAGAGTCCGCTGTGAGAGTTATTATGTAACCCTCATCACCCAAACTTCTTACAGAAATCAAATTCCACTACAGAATTGGGACATGCATGACCTCATTCAACACCCATGTGTTACATGTCTGTAATTTCAGCTTCACTTTCTCTTTGCCAACCATCTGACAAGGCTTACCATCCCCTAAACAAATTTCTCCAAAGTCTCCCTGGACATACTCATGAAAAAATTTCCTATTTGGGGATGCATGGAAAGATGCACCAGAATCTAAAACCCAAGATTCTACTTTATCCAAGGAACATACCAGAGCATCCTATGCAACGAACTCTGCAACATCTACTTCTTCTTCATGTCCTTCATGTTGATCTTCAACCGACCTACAATCTCTCTTTAAGTGCCCTTGCTTTCCACATTTCTAGTAGGTTATTCTGCCATACCTGGACTTGGATCTCCTGCCTATCTTGGACCTTGATCTCCCATGCTCGATCTTCTCTCTTTGCCTTCCCCTACTTTCCACACTCAAAGCATTTCCTGATGATTCACCTGTGCTTTTCCTGTGAATCTCTTCATTCAAGATTACACTCACAATATCATCCACTTTTAGGATTTTTGAAGCAGACACAATATTACTAACTGCCATTACCGAATTCTCCCAACTTTCAGGTAATGAGCATAAGATTAAGAGAGCCTTAATTTCATCATCAAAAACAATATTGACTGAATTTAACTGGTTTACCAAACCATGGAAATCACTAAGATGACTATGTACAGATCCACCTTCCAACATTTGCAAATTAAATAATTTTGTCATAAGAAATATCTTATTCGAAGCTGAGGGTTTTTCATATAAATTTGCCAAAGATTCCATCAACTCTACCTTTGTCGTAGCATGTGATAAGTTGGAAATCACAGACGATGCAAGGCTCAACCTTATAGATCCCAGAGCCTTCTGATCAAGAACCTCCCATTCTTCATCCTTCATATCCCGAGGCTTGCAATCAACTCCACCCAACGGTAAGTACAAATATTTTTGATACAGATAATCTTTAATCTGCATCCTCCAAAATTGATAGTTCTTGCCATTAAACTTCTCCATTCATAGCTTACTGTCTTCTGCCATTGCTCTACTCCCACTCAAACAGAAACCCCTGTGAGTAACCTGTAATCAACACACACTAACCATATCTGATACAACCTGTTAGTATCCCAACCAAAAGCTCTGATACCAGTTGATGGTATCAAGCTATGAGCCAACAACCTTGCTCTGATATCAGTTGATGGAGAATCCAGAACAAACACACCTGTTCTAATCCCACTTGTTAGGATCTTGCTCCTCAGAAAGAGCACAATATGATTACCAAATATAAGCAATTAAACATGTGGAAATATCTAGAAGTACAAGTAAATAGAATTCACAAATAACACAGAATATGAGAGACAATACACAATCTTGTATTAATACTCATTCAGAAAGAAAATACAATAAAGAAGATGCCACTTCTTCTTTCACCTCTCAAAGGCTTCCCACACCTCAAGGGCTCCTAGTAATTCTCAATCAAGAGTTCACTCTCCTACCAAAAATGGTCCTAACACACAACTCACACACAAAATTGGTGTTCACCTCTCCAATCAGTCAGTAATAACCCTGCCATTACACCAAGTACTCAAAGTACTTCAAGTAGATCTTCTCATGAACCTGTAATCTGCAATTCAACAGAACATACTTACACATGTAGATCTCTTATGAGCTTGCAACAACTTGCAACTCAATGATCTTACAATAGAAGAATCTTTCTTGCCTTTCTTTTCAACTCATAATTACAATACATGCCAATGGGTCTATAAATAGATCCCAGACTTAAACAATAACTTAGACTCTTAATTTACTAATAATAAACACGCAGCTCAAGACTCGAAGTAGCCATTACATGCAAATAATTAGTTCAACAACCTAACTGTTCATGCAATGAACAGTTCTAGAACACACAGGGGACCGACGTCGGTCACTGTCTAGCTGGAGGTGACCAACATCGGCTGACTTCTTATCGATGTCGGTTGCCTTCTGCACTGAATCTGATCGACGTCAGTTTTACTGTCGACACCGATATCCCTAGAACTCAGCAACCTCCTCCATGTCTGCAACAAGTTGAAGCTTTTAGTTCCACAACCTAATAATCTCCCACTTAGAGATAAACAACTGCAACTATACCTATACCTGTACATCATCTAGTTTATTTCTTGGCACTGTATCCCTCTTCAAGATCATCCTTGAAGACCAACCACCACAAAACTTGTGGTGCACCTCCTGTCATCCAAATCACCTGCCACATCCACATCTACAAACCCATGCAGAAAAGAACTTGACCCTGCAAAACATGTGTACCTACTGCTAGTCCCTCTCAAATACCTGAGAATCCACTGAACTGCCCTCTAGTGCTTCTTTCCCAGATTGGCTCCTAACTTTTTGACAACTCTCACTGCTTGGAAAAACTCAAGTTTAGTACACATGTACTCAACCTCATTATGTGAATCAAGACACTGTTCATAGAACTGTCCAACCATCGGCGTGCTAACCGGTCTCACACAATCATCCTGAAACAAAGTCAACTTGTGACCTTTCATGTCCTTAAAACACACTCATGCCAAAAAATCTTGCTGCTCCCAGATTCCTCATGACATTCCTCTGAACTAGCTTTATCTTTAGTTCAGTAACTCCCTATAAATGTAACCCTGCAACAAGCACACAATACAGTAATAAGATAATGTAGCTAATATTATCCAACCTGGTAAAGAGAAACACAATGATCAAACCTCCATTGTCTTGTAGCTTATTCAAGACCATATACCCTGGCCTTCCGTCTCACATGTCCATTTTTGCTCTTCTTTATCCTGAACATCCATTCATCTCTTAGTGCTTTCTTTCATCTGGCAACTCCACCAAAAACTCCCATTTGGTTCTTCTCCAAGGAATCACATCCTCATCCATGCCAATCTCCCACTGTTTCTTGAATCTACCTGCTCTGCTTCTTTAATAACTTCCTGGTTCTTTACCATCAGTGAGCAATAAGTAGTGTAAAGAAGGGAAATGATGAATTTTAGGCTTACTTACCCTTTAAGCCCTCCATATGGGCGCTTGAGACTCCTTGACAGCTTGCTATCCACCCAAAATTTGTCTCAGTGACCGATGCCGGTCACATCTCAGTCTGCACCCGATCAATGTCAGTTCCATGCAACTACCTCATTGCCAACGTCGGTTCCCCATGACGAACGCCAGTGTTTATCTGCCCTGAGTCACTGATGTTGGGTTGCACATAGCCGACGTCGGTCCCTGTTTAGACGCTGACACTAGTTTTCTAACTGACGTCAGTCTCTATGTTTTACTTGTGAGAAATGACTTTTTCCTGCAAGCTCCTTTTGGATCAAACCCTTGTCCAAATCACCCTTGCTCTACTCAGAATTCCTCAACCCCTTTGACTGATCTCTATCTGTCATCTTCTCCTTGAAAACCAAGGCTTTCCTGCTCTTGTCACGAACATCAAATTTATCAAGAAATGTCACTTTCTTCTTCTGCATACATAAATCTTGATTTATGCTTTTCAAATTTGAAAGCATACCCTTTGACTCAAGAACATGCATCTCTTTCTTATTCATGTTACCAAGCCTATTAAGCCACATCTTTGAATCTACAGCTGAAGTAGATAACCCAAAAAGAGAATCAGTAATACAAGTAGATAGATAAAGCGTACCTACTTTCTTACCTCTTGCTACAACAAGTGCACCCTTGGTAACCTTCTAAGAGTCCGCTATGAGAGTTACTGTGCAACCCTCATCACCCAAACTTCTTATAGAAATCAAATTCTGCTCCAAAACTGGGACATGCATGACCTCCTTCAACACCCATATGTTACCTGTCTGTAATTTCAGCTTCACTTTCCCTTTACCAACCATTTGACAAGGCTTACCATCCCCTAAACAAATTTCTCCAAAGTCTCCCTGGACATACTCATGAAAAAATTTCCTATTTGGGGATGCATGGAAAGACGCACCAGAATCTAAAACCCAAGATTCTACTTTATCCAAGGAACATACCAGAGCATCCTGTGCAACAAACTCTGCAACATCTACTTCTTCTTCATGTCCTTCATGCTGATCTTCAACTGACCTACAATCTCTCTTTAAGTTCCCTTGCTTTCCATATTTCCAGCAGGTTATTCTGCCATACCTGGACTTGGATCTCCTGCCTATCTTGGACCTTGATCTCCCATGCTCGATCTTCTCTCTTTGCCTTCCCCTGCTTTCCACACTCAAAGCATTTCTTGATGATTCACTTGTGCTTTTCTTGCAAATCTCTTCATTCAAGATTACACTCACAATATCATCCACTTTTAAGATTTTTGAAGCAGACACAGTATTACTAACTACCATTACCAAATTCTCCCAACTTTCAGGTAATGAACATAAGATTAAGAGAGCCTTAATTTCATCATCAAAAACAATATTGACTGAATTTAACTGGTTTACCAAACCATGGAAATCACTACGATGACTATGTACAGATCCACCTTCCAACATTTGCAAATTAAATAATTGCTTCATAAGAAATACCTTATTTGAAGCTGAGGGTTTTTCATATAAATTTGCCAAAGATTCCATCAACTCTACCATTGTCTTAGCGTGTGATAAGTTTTAAATCACAAACAATGCAAGGCTCAACCTTATAGATCCCAGAGCCTTCTGATCAAGAACCTCCCATTCTTCATCCTTCATATCCCGGGGCTTGCAATCAACCCCACCCAACGATAAGTACAAATCTTTCTAATATAGATAATCTTCAATCTGCATTCTCCATAATTGATAGTTCTTGCCATTAAACTTCTCCATTCGTAGATTACTATCTTCTGCCATTGCTCTACTCCCACTCAAATAGAAACCCCTGTGAGTAACCTGTAATCAACACACACTAACCAGATCTGATACAACCTGTTAGTATCCCAACCAAAAGCTCTGATACTAGTTGATGGTATCAAGCTATGAGCCAACAACCTTGCTCTGATACCAGTTGATGGGGAATCTAGAACAAACACACTTGTTCTGATCTCACTTGTTAGGATCTTTCTCCTCAGAAAGAGCACAATATGATTACCAAATACAAGCAATTAAATATGTGGAAATATCCAGAAGTACAAGTAACTAGAATTCACAAATAACACAAAATATGAGAGACAATACACAATCTTGTATTAATACTCATTCAGAAAGAAAATACAATAAAGAAGATGCCACTTCTTCTTCCACCTCTCAGAGGCTTCCCACACCTCAAGGGCTCCCAGTAATTCTCAATCAAGAGTTCACTCTCATACCAAAAATAGTCCCAACACACAACTCACACATATAATTGGTGTTCACCTCTCCAACCAGTCAGTAATAACCCTGTCAGTACACCAAGTACTCAAATTACTTCAAGTAGATTTTATCATGAACCTGCAATCTGCAATTCAACAGACCATACTTACACATGTAGATCTCCTATGAGCTTGCAACAACCTGCAACTCAATGATCTTACAATGAAAAGATCTTCCTTGCCTTCCTTTTCAACTCATAATTACAATACATGCCAATGGGTCTATAAATAGATCCCAAACTTAAACAATAACTTAGACTCTTAATTTAATAATAATATACACGCAGCTCAAGACTCGAAGTAGCCTTTACATGCAAACAATTAGTTCAACAAACTAACTGTTCGTGCAACAAACAGTTCTGAAACACACAGGCGACCGACGTCGATCCCTGTCTAGCTGGAGGTGACCAACGTCGGCCGACTTCCTACCGATGTCAGTTGCCTTCTGCACTAAATCTGACCGACGTCAGTCTTACTGTCGACGCCGGTATCCCTAGAACTCAGCAACCTCCTCCATGTTTGCAACAAGTTGAAGCTTTTAGATCCACAACCTAACATGTTGAAATTAATTTATAGGTTTTATCAAGATCAGATTTTATTCAAAAACCTCTCTCAAATCTCTAAAACATATTGTTGGTGTATCACAATTTTTATTTTTTATTTAGAATATTATAAGGTTTCCCTATAAAGCATTCAAACTTATTTGGCCTATTTAGGATTTATATTAGATCAAAATTTAAATTACCCAAATGTATTAGAATAATTAATAGTTAAGCGGTGTTATTTATGTACCCTTAATATAATAAATTACATTGGTTAAATAATAATATATTTTATTATTTATCATGAGTTTATCCTCATATAAATAAATAATAAAATATATTAAATGTCTTTTGGAGAGATTGGACTCATTAATGTGGTGGTTGGAAAAGGTCATTTATAATGGGCAGATTACCTTGCCTATATAATAAAAAGTTTATATTGTAAGATATAATGAAAAAAGAGAGAAGAGAAAGAAAAGAAAGCTCGTATTGGGTATATTTTTAATTTCTCAAATAATGAATAATCTTGGTGGGTTTTTTACCTCTTCATGAGGTTTTTCCATGGTATATTGTGTTATAGTTTGTTCAACTTTGCTCTGATTATTTCATGGTGAATGTCTTTGCTATTGGTGTCACATTTAGATCTGGCTAATGTTACAATCATATTGTTTGTTCTATCATGGTATCAGAGTCGGTTAATGTGTGATAAAGAGGCAAGGTTGAAGATCCGGTTTTTGGCATGTGTTCAAGCCCATATTTATCCATATCCCAAGCCATGGTATGTTCCTAGTTTTTTTCAAGATTCTCCTTTTGTAGAAAGTAAGTTATTCTTATTTTAGTTTATTTTCTTCATTTCTTAATTTTGAAAGTAAATAAAATAAATCTACTGATTAGGGTGTGTAGAAGAATACCTGGTAGAATGCATACATGAATCCAAATGAAAGTGAGAACTCCTCTTTAGCTAGGAAGGAATAACCTACAAGTAAAACAAACACTTGAAAGGGGGTTGTTATATGGTTGGTTGAGTGGATTGCCTAGCATGTGCTAGATCTAATAAGCACACAAATTCTTAGGAAGCTATCCATCCACTTTTTATAATAATTAAGTCTGAAATGATAAAATAAGATATTTACATTCAATGATAAGAAAGTAAATGCACACTAGAAATAAATGATAATTTGCGTATTAAAGAAAATGATAAAATTTAGATGTTAAAATGATTGGGGTATGGTTCAAAAAATTAGAAAGGGTCCTGTGATCAGAGCGAGACACAGAAAGTAGGGTTTGATTGGAGGTAGAAGGGTGGAAATTACTTGCTAGAAAATATCGCCATAGGGAACCATCGGTGGTTAGGGAAACTATTGATAGTTAAGGTGAACCATCGATGGATAGGATAACCGTCAATAGTTTCCTATGCAAATCTGAAGATGAATAAGTCAGAAAGTGTAGATTAGAGGTTTTGGGTAGACAAAGGTGAATATGAGGATAAAAAATGGAAAATGGGGTGCAAGTGGACCAAATAAGATAATGATATTGAAACTAAAGCAAAATCAAATGACACAAACACAAAATACCTGTAACCAAGTGGAAGCAGTCTGGAGTGATGTGACCAGAGGGATGATGCTTTGAGCCTTTCAAAGTGATTTTGATAGAGTTTTAGATTTTTAGTGGTGATGCTCACTCACTAATATAGATGTTGAATACCTTCAAGAAAGCTTGAATACCTGATAGCTCTTCCTCATAACTTTCTCTTCTGCTTATTTTATAGGCAAAAGTTACTAAATGGGATGAAATAAGTTACTAATTTGATGAAGGGTAAAAGTGCCTATTTTTGTAGCTTTAAAAGCTTTGTTTTCAAGACAAATTACCATTTGAAGTTTCCAATCTCGCACAAAGATCTGGCATGCTTTAAAGTTGGTTAAAGCTAAAGAGGGGACCTAACTGTTGATGGTTAGGCTAACCGTCGGTGGTTACCCTAACCGTTAATGGTTTTTAGGCTAGGGGAAAATTTAAAAAAAAGGGTGAAAAAGAGGTGATTTAAATGATAGGCAAAAATGGGTTTGGTAAAGTTAGGTTGATAAATGGGCCTAGTTATCATTCTAAAGGTGGGGTGACACTAAAAACTATCGTGTGTAGTTTTTAGGTGTCTATGTTTTCCCCATTTTTATTGTGTATCTTGGGCAAGCTGTAAAACAAAAATAGGAGGTTGGTTAAGGTTTGGGTTTGATTTCCCCAAGTTATGGGAGGAGGTATCCCACCCTCAAACTGAGAAATGATAGAGGTTGAAATGAAATCAGGTCATGGTTTGATAGGTAAAACAAGGTGGTTGAGGTGGCTAAGGAGATGTGAGCTCATGCAAAAAAGTGATGAAGTGTGATATCAATTATCATGTAATGACTAAATTTGCCAAAGTTGTAAAAATAAGGTCAAGGTTTAGAAAGACAAGAGAGGGTAATCGATCCACAATGTTGGTCATAGCCGATCAAGTTAGGAAGTGCTCCCACAAAATAACCCAAGTGTTTGGGTCATGCATGAGTTGGTGCTAACTTTGAATGGTCAAGTTGGCAAAATTGGTCTAAACATTCAAATGAGAATGTAGTGGTAGTGCAAAAGATGTGAAAGATCCGTTCAAAACATATAATCATCAAAGAGGTGGTGGTGAGGTAAGGGGATAGGGTTGGGTTAGAGAGGTCGTTGAGCTAACTCTGACTGCACCTGGAAAGTGGATGATGCCTACATAGTTCCCCAAACACCCAGATCCAAAAGAACTTCAAGGCAAATGTAGTTCTAGGTAAAAGGTAATTTGAAGGGGTTATAAGGTTGGTGAGGAAAGCAAAAATAAAAAAAAGGGAAAAAAAGAACTTAACCGTGGCTGGTTAGGGTTCCCTAACCATCAATGGTTAGGGTTAACTGTCAATGGTTCCCTAATCATCGATGGTTAGGGTAAAACCCTAAAATCCCATGAGGTAAAAAGGAAAATTAAAGAGTTATTTTACTCATTTAACTTTTGGCAATTTGTGAACTTGAGCTTGGGTGATTGGGACTAGTGATTGGACCAAGAGCCTACTGAGGTGGAGATTGTTGAGTGGGTGAGGGTGTGTGCAAGTAATGGATGGATGATAAGGACACAGTCAAGGAGGGGTGAGAAAGATCTGACCATGCCACTGAATGTAGAATGAGGTAGGTTATATTTTCAATTGGATATAATAATGATAATTAGTGATAGGAAAAATTAGAAAGAGGATAAAATTGAGAAAATTGGGAGAAACAAGATAAGTGGGTCGCAATGCCCTAGGGTTTTAGGTAGAAGGAAATTTGGTAAAATTAGGTAAAAAACCAAGTTAAAATAGGTAAAGAAGGTAAATAATGAGGAATTAGGTAGGTAAAGTGGTAAATTAAATGTTTTGGTAGGAGATTGAGGGTGATAGGTAGAAAAGGCAATAGGGTTTCACCTTCGGTGGTTACACACAGTAACCATTGATGATTAGACCCTAACCATTGATGGTCGACATGGGTGGTCAAATGAGGCCCTAAAACCATCGATGGTTAGCTAATAGAAGGTCAACCCCTAGGCTAAGAAGGGTAAGAAAGGGTAAAAAGGGAGGAAAATAGCGAAAAGGTGCAAGAGAGAAGTTAGGTTTGTGGTTTAAATGGGTTAAAAGAGAGAAGAATAGGTCACAGATAGAGATTATAAGTTTAAGAGGGATAGGACTAAAGAGTTGTGATGGGTAAGGGTTAAGAAACGTAGAAAGACTAACAGGGTTGGATTGACGTGAAGGCATGTGAGTGGACCTAGATGAGGGATTGAGTCCCTAAGATATTTGCTAACTGTTAAGATAGGATGACGGATGTTGAGTGGAGGCATATGGAGGCTATTGACCTAAGGGCCATATGACGCTACCAACACTTACCATGAGATGACATAATGATTATGGCCCTCATTAAGAGATGAGACCTAACCATAAAAACCTTTTTGTTCTGAATTGGTGAGATGTTTATTCTACTATAGGACATCCAAAGGATTACATGGATATCAATTTGGGAGGAGCTGATATACCACATAGAGAGTGATGAGTGTAATGATTTTATGGAGTGGATATATGGTGATGACTAATATGAGGCCAGATTCTATATGGGAGGTGTATGCTTGGGACATTATATAAGAGGGCCCTAGATGCCAGGTGTTTAATTATCATGATGATGATGGGTATCCCTTGTTTCACTATTCTAGATTCAAACAGTGGCTAATTCTCAAGTTTGTTATTAGGAGTTTTGACAGAGATGATGTTAGGGGGCATAGTATTTAGATGAGACCCTATACCAATTTTATAAATTTATAGGGATATCTAGGCTTTTAGAGTGAGGAGACGATACAGATCAGTGTTGGGTTTGTGCTTAATTGCTAGGCATATGAAGACATACAAGTGTTGAGACCAATTGGACTCCCATGGGATGGATTTGTACCTAATAATTATAGAGTTGGTTTTATGTGATGTCATAGAGATATAGAATTATTAGGGGTGGGTGGTGGAGCCAGGGATGTGGAGTGGTTCTAAGATTGGTTGAAGGGTTTGATTTCTACAAATATCATATGGAGGCCATATTTAGATTGGCCTATATGGATAGGGTACATGTACCATATGCTTTCATTATAGAGAGGTGATGGGTGTATAATAGATGAGATGAGGAGACAAAGTGGATCCCCATAGATCAAGTTTAGAGAAAGTTTGTGCTACTACAAAATATACCTCTAGATGTTCCACACTATAGGAGGGAGGATGCAGAGTAGGGTTTCACTGAGCCACAACCAGAAGAGGGTTTGCTTGATTTTTAAGAGTTACCTATTAGAGATCCTATTGATGATGTTGAGGCCATAGAGAGATATATAAGGTGGTATTAGACTAGATACGTGGCTATATATTTTTGTTGGGGGATGATGGGTATGGACCTATGGATGTGGATCTTGCACAGGCACAAGGTGTAGGTGATCAGATGGTGGTATCCCTTGCAATGACACAATCCCAAGTGACTATTTTGTAGACATAGATTGCCACCTTATAAGGATAGGTTGTCACTCTGATAGGTGAGTGAGATCAGGTGAGGGCCAATCTAGTGATGGTCACTTAGAAGAGAGATGTTTTATGGTAGAGGGTAGGGGTAATGACTACAAGAAGAGGAGCTCCTGAAATAGTTCCAAGGACATGGTATATAACTATCATTGAGGAGATGAGATACTATGAGGTGATTGTATTCACCTAGTCACCTAATACTATGAGGTATGGTGAATACATGAGTATCCTGGTAGGGGGACCATCATCGGCTACACTGAGTTAATGGGTAGTGATTACAACATCAGGAGGTTTATCAGGGGGTCCAACACTAGATGGTAGAGTAGGTGCAAGTGGTTCTAGTTTCGATGTTGCAGGCCCATGATGACACTTATATGATTTACATTGTTTTTTGATATGTATATATGTATTTTGATATCAAGATGTGTGCAAAAGATGTGAGATGTATTGATGAGAGTGAGAGAGACATAAAACATTTGTATCGTGTTGTTTTATGATATTATAACTTTATAATCATGTACATGGATTGTTTATGATTATGGCATGTTCTCCTATTTTATTGATGAGATGTTAGCTTAGGCATGTTGATGTTGTTATGATGTTATGGTTGGATTTGATTATGATGATTATGTTTATGATATTTATGATGGGTAAAATTATGTTGTGGAGCATGTTGTTGACTATGATCATTATGCTTGTGTGAATCATGAGGTTGATTACGAGATGTTATGTTGATTGTCATGTTATTGTGGGGACAATGATATGATGTTTATGATAGTGTTTATTATTTAGATGATGTCATGTTATGTTATGTTATGTATGAGTGTAATGTTTGATGATGCCCATGATATTGATTATGAGATATGATTTTGATGTTGATGATATGATGATGTCATTACATGTTATATGGACAATCATTATGGTTACGTGGAATGTTACTATGATGTTTATGATGTTATGTTATTAATTATTATTTGGATGGTGATTATGTTGATGATGATTATGTTAATATAAATGTTATTAGGATGATTATAATGATATGAAAAATGAATGTTGGATGTTTAATGCATGATGTTTGATTAGGATGTTGATTATTATGTTTTTTATTCAAATTAAGGCAGTGATAGATGACTTCAATTAGGATGTGATGATAGGTGGAAGTGTGGGAAAATGACCATGTCAAAATAAACACTCTAATGGGTCCATATGTCCCAAGAAATGGCTAAGAAGTAGGTACATTGTTTTGATTAGAAAGGACCAAATAAGAAGAATCCACAGTTGGATTGGCTTAGTGAACACAAGTCAATCGAGCGCTTCATAAGAGCATGTTTGAATTGATAACAAAGTTGTCTTGATCACTTCCTATCAAGTAAGCTCATAGTCCCTTGAGTTCAGAGAAGAGAGAAGGCAACATAGGTGAAAGGTGAATGGTTTAAGGGTTAACTTGATGTGGGTTAGCTTACCTCTTCTATAGGGGACCAGAGGGATGTAATAGATAAGTCTATGCCTTATAATAATGTGTAGACTGATCAATGTAGGAAGTCTAATAATGCCATGTATAAGAGCTGATTATGATGTGATGTGATGATATTAAAAAAAAATGGCATTTTTAAGAGCTGATTACAATGTACTTATTTGGATTCTTGATAAAATTTGACTCATTGTTCTTGTTATTTGAGTAGGTGGTTAAAGTTGATTGATGCATGAAGCTTAAAATGGTTGTGTGCTTGCTTAGCCATCCTTCAAGGGAGTGGTCTAAAATTTTTATTTTTATCATTGTCTTTCAAGGGAGTAGTCTATTTTTAAGCAATTTAGAATTATATGGGCAGTTGTCCTTCAAGGGAATAGTCTACATTTACTTGAGGATTATGATTTAGAATGCAATTTGTTCTGACATGGATAAGTATAATAAGCTAAAGGGTCCACCATTATGGAGGTAAGATTTTTTCACAAGAGGTAAATGATAAATGGAAGGAAGGGTTTGAGAAACAACTAACCATGGGATTCCATCTATTGAAAGATGAAAAGTATCCATGAGAACCATGTTATAGGTAGAGCCATGGTACCCATACTTAGGACTGGGATTAGATGTTTATGATGGATAAATCACATGGTTCTTTGTTGAAATCAATTGTTATCAAAGGATAAGTGTAAATGAAAGGGAGGGTATAATCTCATGAACCAAGGGATGAGCTTAAGTTAGACACAAAAATGAGTGCAATATTGTTTAACAATAGAAAGGATGTAGATGTGAGGCATTGATAGGCTCGGGCTCTAGTTTTCCCTCAAGAGAAGAGTAATGGTAAGCACTAGATCCATACTTATGGGTTATAATATAAGGTCCTAACCAATTAAAATCAAACTTGTCCTTATTTTTTTTCATGTTGGTGACACGTTGGTTTTCTTTAAGGACAAGGTCTCTGATGTTGAAATCTCATTTTTTCAAATACTTGTTGTAGGCACATTTGATTTGCTCCACATAAACATGTAGATGATTAAGGGTGGACAAGAGATGTTTGTCAATAATATTGAGTTGAGTGAGGTATTCTTGGAGATAATCACTCTCAAAAAGGATTTCATGCAAGGATACACAAAGTGAAGGAATTTAAACTTCAAGAGGTAGAACTACCTCAGCTTCATAGACAAGGGAGAAAGGTGTAGCTCCCATGGAAGTTTATATGCTAGTGCGATAGGCCCATAAAGTGAATGACATATGAAGATGCCAATCTTGACCTGAGGCACTAACCACCTTTGTGAGCATTTTGATAAGGGTTTTGTTGGAAGCTTTGGCCTATCCATTGGCATGTGGACAATAAGGGGACAATAAACTTAGATCGATGCCAAAAGCATCATAAAGTGCTTGGACTTTCTTATTTTTGAAAGAATTATCATTATTTATGATGATTTTATGAGGGACACCAAAGCAAAAAATGATATGGTGATTGATGAAATCGATGATTTTTATCATTTATTGATATGAGTGAGATAGACTCTACCCATTTGGTGAAATATTCTATGGCGGTGATGATATATTGATGTCATTGTGAAGAATGTGGGTTACTTTCCCTGATAATGTCAAGACCCCATTATGAAAAGGGCCAAAAATATTGAGATAATTGAAGACTCTAGGAAAGTACATGATGAAGGTTGGGATGTTGTTGACATTTGATGCATTTATTGACATAATCACAATAATCCTAGTTAAGTGTGGGCAAATAGTAGCCAAGGTGAAGAATACGCTTGGCAACAACCATACCACTAAAATGTCCCCCACATATGCCATCATGGGCTTCCTTGATGACATGAGAAGCTTTATGACTACAAAGACAATGAAGAAGGAAATTGTTGAAGCCTCACTTGTAAAGGATACCTCCTAGTATGATATAACGAGAAGTGCCTTGGATAAAGGTTCTCCAAGCATTCTTTGAAAGATTTGGTTGGAGAAAGCTAAGGGTAAGATAATAAATTTTTTGGGTATACCAAGTGTCGAAAGGGGATGTTTTCACTCTACAAATGGTAAGTAGATCAGAACTAATATAAGATGGGGTAACGAAGTGGTGGATGGTAAAAAAGATTTTGGACTTGATGGGTTCAGATGGTATTTGGGAAGCAAGAGAGGCCATGGTATCTAAAAATTTATTAGTTGATCACAGAATAGATTGGATATCATAACTATCAAATAATCCTAAGAGTGTGTCCACAAGTTATTTGTATTTTAGGAGAACATCATTTTTACATTGATAAGCTCTTATGACTTGGTTAATGACAAGTTGAGAATCCCTAAAGATGATAAGTGTTTTGACTCCCAAAGCCATGGTAGTTTGAAGACCTATGACTAAGGCTTCATATTTAGCCATATTATTGGTGTATTCAAAATCAAGATTAAAAGAAAGGGGAAGTGGTTCTCCATTAAGTGGGACAAGAATCATCCACCACCCCCGCGCCCCCCCCGCGCCCCCCACCATCTTGGCTTTTATAGCCATCAAAAAACATGGTCATTTGGTAGGTGGGATCCTCTGATGAAAGAGTTACTATAGTCTCATCTAAGAAGGTAAGCGGAAAGGGTTGTTTGTCAGGCAGAGGGGCCTCTACTAATTGGTCAATGATAACTTGCCCTTTGATGGACTTTTATGGGAGAAACTCAAGATAAAACTTAGCGAGAAGCATAATCTAATTTTCCATACATTGGTTTTGATATGGTTTAGAGTGCATATACTTGAGAGGGTCAGTGCTAGTGATGACTTAGGTTTTGTGATTAAGAAGGTAATGGCAGAGTTTGGAGGCTACAAAGACTAAGGCAAGGTAAAGTTTTTTAGGATGGGTATACCGGGTCTCATATTTTATTAGGGTATGATTGATGTAATAAATGGCATACTCCTTATTCTAGTCATCGTGATGAGTAAACATGGCTCCAAAGGAATGATTAGTGGTGGAAATATATAGATAAAAGGGTTTATCTTCTTTAGGGGGATTGAGGATAGGTGGAGAAAGAAGATACTCCTTGATTGCATCAAAGGTTTGTGGACATTAGTTGGTCCACTTGAAGGATACATCTTTCTCTAATATATGATGAAAAGGTTGACAACAACTGAATAGTTGAGAAATAAAATGTTAGATTGACTAAAGTTTGTCTTACAAGCTACAAAATTGCTTCAAGTTAGTGGTAGGAGGAATCTCTAAAATGGCTCTAACTTTGGTAGGGTTGACTTATATTCCATGAAGGGAAATAATAAATCCCAATAGTTTTCTTGATAAGACCCCAAATATGCACTGCTTAGGATTGAGCCTAACATGATAGCAGATTAGCCATTCGAAAATGATTGCAAGTACAAGATAATCTTTATGATGTCTAGATTTCTAAAGAATATCATCGACATAGTCCTTGGCAATATTATGAATGAGATCATGGAAGATATAGGTCATGACCTAATGATAAGTAGCTCTAAAAATTTTAAGATCGAAGGGCATGACCTGGTAGCAAAAAGTTCCCCACAAAGTAATGAAGGAAGTTTTATATTTATTTGTGGGAGTGATCAAGATTTGATTGTATCCTAATAAATTTTCCATAAGGGATAACATTTCATGGTTGGTGGTGACATCAATAAGTTGGTCAATGTTGGGAAGGGGAAAGCCATATTTTGGATAAACAAGGTTAAGGTCCTGAAATTCAATACAGAGGCGAAAGCCCCCTGTAGGTTTGGTGATAGGAATGATGTTGGAAACCCATTGTGAATAGTCAATGGGTTGGATGAAATTAACAGATAAGAGGTGTTAAAGTTCTTCTTTAATAATAAGAGCTATGCAAAGATATATACGGTGAAGTTTTTTCCAAACTGACTTAACCTCAGGTCGGGTGATGATGTTATAAAGAGTGATAGAAGGGTTGATTCTAGGAATATCTTGGTAAGACCAAACAAATGCTATGTTATGGTCACAAAGGAAAGAAGGATAATTTTGTTGTCAAGATCATAATAAGAACAATTGATTACTTTGTGCAAGCAACTAAACACGAAATTAAACTAGAAGTATAAGTAACTAGAAATCAAAATCAGCAAAGAATAAGAGATACAAGAAACAATGAAAACTTGTATTAAACTCTTCCAGAAGGAAATACAATTGAAGAAATCTCTCTTTCTTCCACACCTCTCAGATGTACAAATCTCTTTCCCTCAAGAGTTCTCTCTATCAATTACAAACACACTTCAGCTACTTGAATTGTCTACAATTTTATGTCTACAAGTTATGAAGATCTATCCCTATTATATAGAATTAGGGATCATGAGCTATGCATTCTCCACCATTAGATACACCTAATCAAAGGTTAAAATCAGTCCTACCAAAAATAAAAATGTGGAATCAATACTAACAGTTAATATTATCATGCAAACAATCTGTTCATCGCATGAAAATAGACTTCTGGAACGCACAGGTGATCGACGTCGGTCCCTGTCTGCCTGCATATGACCGACGTTAGCCGATCCATAACCAATGTTGGTAGCCTCCAGTCGATCCCTGACCAACATTGATGACTGTGTAAATACAACAACCTTTGCATTTTCTCATCCAAGTGAAGCTTTTAGCTCCACAACTCAACAATCTCCCACTTGGAGATAAATAGCTGCACCTGTACCTGTACAACAACATCTTCTAGCTTCTCCATCTTCAAGCTCAATCTTGAAGACCAACAAAAGTTGAATGAAGATTCAACTTCTCCTTTGTTACCAGCTTTCTTAACATATCAACAGGGTTCTTCTCTGTATGGATCTTTTCTAGCTTTAACTCACCATCCTCCAATACCTGTCTAATGAAGTGGTACCTAAGCTGTATATGTTTGGTTCTTGAATGAAAGGCTAAATTTTTTGCCAAATGAATTGCACTTTGACTGTCACTATATAATTTGCAACTCTCTTACTCCTTTCCCAACTCTTCCATGAACTGTGTCATCCATATCATTTCCTTGCTAGCCTCTGTGACTGCAATGTATTTTGCCTCTGTAGTAGACAAGGCAACGACCTTTTGTAACTTTGAAATCCAGCTAACTGCCATTCCACCAATAGTGAAAACATAACCTGTGGTGCTTCTCCTACCATCCAAGTCACCTGCCATATCCGCATCTACATAACCATGTAGAGAAGTGTTTGACCCTCTATAGCATAAATGCCTACTATTGGTCCCTCTCAGATATCTGAGAATCCACTAAACTACTTTCCAGTGTTCCTTCCCTAGATTGGCCATAAACTTACTGACAACTCCCACTGCTTGAGCAATATCAGGTCTAGTACATACCATTGCATACATTAAGCTCCCAACTACAGAAGCATATGGAACTCTACTCATGTACTCTACCTCATCATGTGAATTAGGACACTGTTCTTTGCTCAATTTGAAGTGTCCAGCCATAGGTGTGCTCACCGGTTTTGCATCCTACATATTGAACATTTTCAACACCTTGTTCACATAATCCTCTTGAGACAAAATCAACCTGTGATTTTTTCCTGTCTCTCTTAATACTCATGCCAAGGATTTTATTTGCTACTCCCAAATCCATCATGGTAAATGTGTGAGCTAATTTTACCTTAAGCTCAGAAATATCCTGCATGTGTGAACCTGCAACAAGCATATCATCTACATATAGTAACAGGATAATATATCTACCATTATCCAATCTCTTAAAATACACACAATGGTCAGATTGACATCTACTGAAGCCATGCTCAGTCATAAACTTGTTAAACCTCAAATACCATTGTCTAGGAGCTTGCTTAAGACCATATAAGCTTTTCTTCAACCTGCACACAAGCTTCTCCTTATCTTTGACCTCAAAACCTTCCAGCTGATCCATATATATTTCTTCATTAAATATCCATGAAGAAACAATGTCTTAACATCAAGCTGCTCAAGATGCAAATCCTCAATAGCGACTAAAGACAATACAGTCCGAATAGAAGTCATCTTAACTATAGTAGAAATTTTTTTGCCAAAATCAATACCTGGTTTTTGTGCAAATCCCTTTACTACCAACCTAGCCTTATGTCTCATCTATCCATTCTCACCTTCCTTTAATCTGTAAACCCATTTGTTTTTCAATGCTCTCTTTCTAGCTGACAACTCAACCAAATCCCATCTTTAGTTCTCTTTCAAGGAATCAATCTCCTCATTCATGCCAAGCTCCCACTGTTTCCAGGTTTCTACCTGCATTGCCTCATTAAAAATCTTTGATTCTCCACTATCAGTGAGAAATAAGTAGAATAATGAAGGGGAATATCGAATTGGAGGTTTACTTACCTTTTTTGACCTCCTCCTAGGCATTTGAGACTCATCCACAACTTGTTGTCCGCCCAAATTCTCTGTCAGTGACCGATCTCGATCATCTCCAAGTTTGTACTTGATCGACGTCAGTTCTTTCCTGATCGACATCAGTCACTATCTGATCAACGTCGATTCCTGTATAACTGACATCGGTTCCTTTCTAATTGACGTCAGTGTTTGTGTTTTCCTGTGTGTGAAAATTCTTTCCCACGAGCTCATTTTAGATCATCACCTCGTCTAAATCAACATTGCTCTACTCAAAACTATTCAGTTTCTTAAGCTGATCACTGTACATCACCTTTTCATTGAAAACAACATCACAACTTCTAATTATTTTGTTAGTTCTTAGATTCCACAACCAAAATCTGAAATCTCCAGAGCCATAACCAATAAAATTGCACCTCATAGACTTAACATCTAACTTCTTTTTATTTTCTTTATCAATGTGCACAAAAGCTTCAGAACCAAAAACTCTGAGAAATAAAAAATCTACCTTTTTACCTGTCCAAGCCTCTTCTAGAATTCCACCATCTAGAGCAGTAGAGGGTCCTCTGTTAATCAAGTAAACCGCAGTGTCTATAGCTTCTGCCCAAAACTGTAAGAACAAACCAACATGCAACCTCATACTCTGTGCACACTCCAAAATTGTTCTATTCATCCTTTTAGTAACTCCATTTTGTTGAGGTGTCCTTGGAACCATCCTTTGCCTGCATATTCCATTCATAGAACAATACCTGTTAAACTTATAATTACAGTACTCACCACCATTGTCAGATCTGAGGCACTTCAATCTCAAACCTATTTCATTCTCAACCAAAGCTTTTCATTTCATAAATGTGTCAAAAACATCAGATTTCTTCTTTATGCAATAAACCCATACCTTTCTTGTAGCATCATCAATGAAAGAAACATAATACTGTGATCTTCTAATAGAAGCTACCTGAGTTGGTCCCCACATGTCTGTGTGAACAAGCTCCAACTTGTGCTTCTTCTTTGTTGACCTAGTTTTGAGAAATCTCACTCTCTTCTGTTTTCCAAAAATACAATGCTCACAAAAATCTAGATCTATACTTTTCAAATCTAAACGCTTACCTTTTGACTTAAGAACTTTCATTCCCTTCTCTCTCGTGTGGCCAAGCCTCTGGTGCCACAACTTTACATCTACATCTGAAGTAGATAATACAGAAGGAGAATAATCAGTAATACAATTACATAAATAGAGAGTACCTACTCTCTTACCTCTGGCTAATATAAGTGCACCCTTGGTAACCTTCTAAAATTTAGTTGTGAGAGTTACCGTGCAACCCTCATCCCCTAACTTTCTTACAGAAATTAGATTTCTCTTCAGGTTGGGTACATGCATGACATCCTTCAACACCCATGTGTTCCCATTCTGCAATTTCAGCTATACTTTTCCTTTGCCAACAATTTTACAAGGCTCATTATCCCCTAAATAAACTATTCCAAAATCTCCCTGGACATAATCATTGAAATATTCTCTATTTGGGGTTGCATGGAAAGAGACACCAGAATCTAAAACCCAGGATTCTATTTTATTATCCAAAGAAAATATAAGAGCATCTTGTGCAACAATACCTGCAACTTTTTCTTCTTCTTTACCTTCATGCTGATTTTCTTTTTTAATCGGCAACCAACAATCTTTCTTTGCATGCCCTATCTTTCCAAAATTCTAGCAGGTTATTTTTCTTCCATTTCTGCATTTGGATCTACCTCTCATCTTTGACTTAGACCTTGATCTCCCTTGCTTGCGCTTCTCTTTTTGCCTTCCCCTGCTTTTAATACTTAAAGCATTACCTGATGTTTCCCTTGTGCTTTTCCTGTGAGTTTCCTCATTTAAGATTACACTAACAACATCATCTACTTTGAAGATATCTGTAGCAGATGCAGTATTACTAACTTCCATTACCAAGCTATGCCAACTTTCAGGTAAAGAGCATAAAATTAAGAGAGCCTTAATTTTATCATCAAAAACTATTTTGACTAAATTTAACTGATTTACTATTGCATGGAAATCATTTAGATGACTAGATACAGATCCACCTTCCTACATTTGCAAATTAAATAATTGCTTCATAAGATATACCTTATTTGAAGCTGAGGGCTTTTTATATAAATTTGCTAAAATATCCATCAACTCTACCGTTGTCTTTGCCTGTGACAAGTTAGAAATCACAGAAGATGCCAGGCTCAACCTTATGGATCCCAGAGCCTTTCTATCAAGAACATTCCATTCTTCATCTTGCATATCTGTGGGTTTGCTTGAAACCCTACCCAATGGTAAGTACAGATCTTTTTGATATAGATAATCTTCTATCTGCATCCTCCATAATTGATAATTCTTGCCATTAAACTTTTCCATTCTTAGTTTACTTTCTTCTGCCATTGCTATACTCCCACTCAAACAAAATCCCCTGTGAGTGCCCTATAATCAACACACACTAAACAAATTTGAAACCACCTGTTAGTGAACTCAAGCTCTGATACCACTTTTTAGGATCGTAACAAGAACAATTGATTACTTTGTGCAAGCAACTAAACACAAAATTAAACCAGAGGTATAAGTAACTAGAAATTAAAATCAGCAAAGAATAAGAGATACAAGAAACAATGAAAACTTGTATTAAACTCTTCTAGAAGGAAATACAATTGAATAAATCTCTCTTTCTTCCACACCTCTCAGATGTACAGATCTCTTTCCCTTAGGAGTTCTCTCTATCAATTACAAACACAATTCAGCTACTTGAATTGTCTACAATTTCATGTCTACAAGCTATGAAGATCTATCCCTATTATATAGAATTAGGGATCATGAGTTATGCATTCTCCACCATTAGATACACCTCCTAATCAAAGGTTCAAATCAGTCCTATCAAAAATAGAAATGCAGACTCAATACTAACAGTTAATCTTATCATGCAAACAATCTGTTCATCCCATGAAAATAGACTTCTAGAACGCACAGGTGACCGATGTCGGTCCCTGTCTGCCTGCATATGACCGATGTCAACCGATCCATAACCAACATCAAAAACCTCCAGTTGATCCCTGACTGACGTCGGTGACTGTGTAAATACAACAACCTTTGCATTTGCTCATTCGGGTGAAGCTTTTAGCTCCACAACTCAACACTTGTCACTCTTTAGGAGTCAAAGATTGGCCTATTTTTATGATATAAGGATCCTCCTGGGTACCCAAATTAACATCAATGGTCAACTCATTCAACATGGTTTGGTTTTCAGGAGAGACAACTTTATGGATAGAATAATCCCCCACACCAAGGTAGGTGAGGATGGAAGAATAATCTTGGCATTGGATGGTGTGAATGATGGGTGAGTTGCAATAGATCATCTCAGGGTGGATGAGAGGAAGGGTTTTAGTTTAGCCACCATTTTGATAGGTTAGTGGACCTAAACTAATGATAGTGATAAAAAAATTAGATGGGATGATGTCAGAGTCTCCAAATTGGGAAGATGAGCTTGGTGAGGATGAAGTCTCTTCAGCAGGGGTGGCAATGGGTTTTAGTGATGTGGGTTCTTTTGGTGGTTTGAACCCAAGCCCAAAAAACTCATGAGATTTTTGAGTTTTGATGATGGGTAATTCATGAGGTCCTTGTTTGTAAAGGCCTATACCAAATCCTTTCCAAGAATAGTGATGAAGATAGGTTTTGTCAAAGGCTAGATTGATTAGATATGAGAAATTAGAGGTGAAAGGTTGAATATATGGAGTGGTGGTGGGAGCAAAGAGTGGTCGATAAATTCCCCCATAAACAAATTTTGTTGAATTGTTGGGGATCCCAAAGGGGATGATGATTCTAATGTTGGGATCATAAGAGGGGTCAATTTGAAGATTACCATACTCATGTAGAGTAAGAAGAGCATCTAAAGCCAAAAGATGATATTCCATAAGTGAGAGACATTAAAAAGTTGATTGAAATGGATCTTTAACTAGAATTTGAGAAGAGGGAATGGTTGAGCTTGTTGATGCTTCATCATTGTTAAAGCTATAGGTATGAAGGTTCTGGGTTAGTGTGGATGTTTGAATATAAGTGGATGGCATGGAAGATGAAGGAATGAGAACATTATTGGGCTGATATGTCATATTAAAAGAGGCAAAGGGACTTGGATCAGCTTTGATTGTAATAATTTGGTCCTCATTCTCGAACTTGACACATTGGTGCAAGGTAGAAGGGACATAGTGTATATCTCAAATCCAAGAGCATCCAAATAACACATTATATTAGAACTCACCTTTGACAACATAGAATAACTCAGGAATGGTGTGAGGTACCAAATGGATATGAAGAACAATGATCCCTAAGGTGGTGGCCATTATATCATCAAAATAATGAAGGACTGATGAGATCTCAGAAATAATGTTTTTAGGTAGTTGCAATTGATCACATGTATGGGAAGAGATGATGTTGATGCTCTCTCACCTATCAATCATTACCCATTTTATGTGATTTTGATTAATGTATGTTGTGATGAATAGGGGAGGATCTATATCTTTCTCTTAGAAAGGTGGGATCTCAAAATTTTGAAAGGTGACGAGGGCAGAATGGCAGAGAACTCTAACAAAAAAGGCAAGATCTTGTGGATCATTTGGTTAGACCTTTATGGATTGCAAATCTTCCATTAATGCCTAGAAATGCTGGAGTGAGGTGCTAATTAGATTATAGAGACTCATTTTTGTCAGCGTTTGGTGGAGTTGTTTTACCATGAGCCACTAAATGAAAGGAATAAGGTTGGATGATGGAGCTCCCAGAATGGAGACTTTAGGTTTGGATGGTTGTGATGGTGGAGGTGAAGATACTTTGGTTTGGTTAGTAGGTTGAGAAGTTAAAGGATAAGTCCAAGGGATGGATACTTTGGCTTTCTCTTTTTACTTCTGTTTATCCAGGGAATAGGTCACCATATGAATGGTATGGATAAGTGGTTCTAATATTTGCTTCGGTTCTTCCTCTTCACTCTTAGGTTAGGGAAAAGGAGTTTGTTGGATATGTGAGTTAGATAATGGAGTGGGCATTAGAGGTTATTCTAATAGATCATATTCATCCAAAATATTGTGGACAAGTGTTTGGAGAGCCTTGCAGTTCTTTGTGTCATGCTCAGGAGTCCTATGGTAAAGACAAATCAAGTTATCAATGAACCAAGTTGGATTAGGTTGAGATGGGTCAAATAATTTGATTGGGGGTAAAGCTGATAGAGGAGGTTTGTAACAACCTTTTAAGAATAGTTGTATAGGATTCTGACAAAGGTGAGATAGACTTTAGGATTGGTTTCTTCATGGAAGTAGTGCTTGGAGTAATTTTGGTTGATGGGTGTGGTTGGGTTTGCTTAGATATGATTGGATTATGGGTTGAATATTTGGATGCAGAAGTTTTTAATGATTATGGTTTGGTTACTGGTGGGAGAGTATATGGGGACAAGTTGGTTAAGAAGGATGAAAGATGAGAGGGTTTGGTGATTAAAGATGGAGAAGAAGAAGAAGATGGTTTGATAGTGGAAGGATGTGGTCCTAATATAAAATGTAGATGTGAAGGAGGTGGTATAGGCGTAATTCTACGTGAAGTTTTTGGTAATCCTTCCTTATTAATGGAATTAATTGGATTTGACCTTATTAATTTTGAGGGATTTAAGTTAAATATTAAAGGAGGGTGAGAGGGACTAGGTTTGGGAAGAATCCCCAAGTTCTTGATTGTTTTGGTGGAAGAAACATGAGGTGAATTGGAAATTTTAAGTGGAGGTTTTTGAGATGGTTTATTTATGAATTTAGAAGTATTAATTGGTGAAGGGGTGATAACAGGTGCAAGGGCAGACTCAAGAAGAGTTGAGGACTCAAATTTTTTTGGATAAGGAAAGCCTAGTCGATGTCAAAAGGTGGCTCGATCAAAGTTAGGTTAGGATATGAACTCTAAACTTTGAACTAACCTTGAGAAGGGCTTATAAATGGGTACAATTCCTTAATCATTAGTCTCAAAGAATAATCCCTTAGGTGGAGAAAAAGGAAGGGTTGTGGTGGGAGGTATGATTTTGGTTTTGATATTGGTAGGTGGTTCCAAATGTGATGATTGGGTGGACAAGGTAACAGCTTCTTGTGGGATGATTTCCAAAGAGGGTATAGAAGAGGTAGGTGTGGTGATTTTAAAGAACGGGAGGGATAAGGTTTTGGTTTTGGCCTAAATGTTCAAATAAGTAGGTGATTTTTCTATTTGGATTGGGAGAGTGGAGGAAGTGGTTGAATCAATATTGGTTTCTTTGGGTATTTTTGTCGAAGGAGTAGATGAGGTTGTGGTTTCAATGCTTGGAAAAAGAGGAGAAATTGGTTCTTCCATTTGGGTATTGAAAGGAATGGATGGCAAGTTGGTTTCCTTTATTTGGGTGGTAGAGGTATCCATTTCCTCAATAATGGCCACATTACTGATAACATTGATTGTATGTGCTTCCTGCAAGTTAAATGATTTAGGCTTACCATCATGATATTGTGTGGAATGAGGGTGATTTGGAAAAGGCTTACAGAAAATGTCAAGAGATTGGTTAGGGGGAGCATTGAGGTTATCAAATACCAATTCTACACTATCAATGAGATTTTAGACAAGACTTTTAAAGGTATTACATTTGTTAATGTCATGTCCAATAGTTTGATGAAAAGTATAGTGGTCATTTTCATTATACCACCCAGGTAGAGGGCGAGAAGAATCAAATTGTTGAGGTGGTTTTATTGGTGAAATTTTGATAAGATTGGCCTTGATCAGTTTATCCAAAATTTATGCATATGATTCCCTAATGGGATTATATTGTTTTGGAGTTGCTCAGTTTTGGGTTCAATTTTGTTGATAAAGAAGTTTAGGAGAGTTGTTTTGATTTGATTAGTTGACAATTGATGGTGGTGAAGTTTTCAAAACCACTAAATTTACAAATGCCTTTACCTTAGTATTAGGATGATTGGTAGTTTTGGTTGACGGAGAATCATTAGGTTTAAAAGTGGAATTTTTATTCCATAATTTCAATTTTCCCTCATCAATGGCATAGTTCTCAAGTTTTTGTGCCATGGTGAATGCTTCATCAAATGTTTGGAAAGTTTAGAATTGGAGAGTGGGTGTGATATTCTTAACATAACCTCTAGAGAATAGTTCAATTAATTCGAGTTGGGGCAAGGTAAAGGAAATTTGGTTGATGAGACCTCTTCATCTAGTCACAAAATCAATAATGGATTCATCCTCAAATTGTTTGATGGAATAGAGGTCAATTATGGACACCTTTTTAGTTATGTTGACTAATAAATGTTCTAAAAAGATTTGGGCTAGTTGGGAAAAGGAGAAGATGGAGTGAGTAGGGAGACTGCTATACCAATCCAAGGCAGGGCATAGTAAAGATATTAGAAATGTTTGGAGGAGGAGAGTATCGTCATATGCGATCAAGTAACATGATGATGGAATGATCTTAAATTTTGCTATGGGTCCTCTTTGCCTTGAAATATAGAAAATTTAGGAAATTCCCATTGAGGAGGATAAGAGTGGATGGGAATGGATGGATGGATAGGTTAGTTACAAATTTGGTCATAGGATAAGAGCTTATGAGACCCAAAAATTGATGACTCCAAGCTAGTTATTTTGTCCATTGTCATTTTTATCAAATCTTAATGAGGTTGGGAAGATGCATGATTGAGAGGTATATTATATTGGGGTTGAGTGGTAGCTATGTAAGGATAAGTGGTAAAAGGCATGGAAGAGGCCACATGTTGGGAAATGGTTAAAAGTGGTTTAGATGGTGCCACATATGAACTGATTGGAACAAATGGTTGGGTAGATGGTGGTATGTACCCATATTGGTAGGTTGTCATAGGTACTTGTTTGGGAATAGATTTAGGTTGGATAAAAGGAAAGGTTGAGGTGGCAGGTGGAGGTTGGGTGGTGACTCTAGTGCTAATAGGTGGAAGTGTTTGGGATATAGAAATCACTAGGTTCTAAAATAGGGTAGTGATTAAGGGATTAGTTACCACTAAAGGAAATGTGGAAGTAGGGGTAGAAGATAATCCTAGGGTGGGTAGAGTACAGGTGATCAAAGGTAAAGTAGAACTTATATGGGGTGTAGTAGGAGGTGTTTGGCTAGAGGTTGGAACATTGGATTTGGGTTGGGTGGTGTTGGTGAATGGGATGTTGGAAAGTTGGGTTGAGGTAGCACCCACCATAAGATGGGATGGTATTTCATAATAAGGATCTGTAGAAGGTATTGAAGCAAAAGAGGTATGATGGGGAATGATATTAAGGTAGTGTTGAAGAGATACTTGATTGTTATCAAGGAATGTAGCAAATTTTGCATCCCCTTTAGATATAATAGTGATTCTAGAAGGAAGGGGATAAAAATGAGGAGAACCTTCAACATCAAAAGTGTATTCCATGGAGGAAGAAGAAGATGATGGTGGTTGGTTGGTTTGATTTCTTAGTTGTTGTCTAGTAAAGACCATATGAGAAATGGGGAGATATTATGATGAAACCCACACCTCAAATAAAGAGCAACCAAAAATAATTCAAAGCAATCAATGCATCTACTAAAAGTGTGTTTATCTTAGGATTACTTTTAAATCACTTTTGGATTATGTATTAAAGTGTGAAAAAATATTTGGCTTGTAAATCAGGTACTAAAGAGGAAATCTAAGGTTGGTTTCAAGTTGTTTAGGTGCTCAAGAGAGAAAATATGTATTGAAATTTGGTACATGGCTTGTTATTAGGGCCCACCCCCTCACTTCATGATCCTGCAATGGTAAGAGTGTCGATTACTTAGCCAAAATATACCGAGTTCAGAGTTTATACTTAACTAGAGACCTGAGTTGGTTCTCCCCTTGGTGGTAAAATCTAAGTAGGAAAACCAAGAAGGGGTAAGGTTACCACTAGATGATGAAATCCTAGTCGGGTCTTATCTCATGTATATTTAATGTGTTGATTGTGCAAGTGGTTTGGTTTGTGTAACATTTGTGGTTCTAAGATTAATTTGTTTTACTTAATTAGTCTAGATGAACTAAGATAAATAAGCAAATAATGTATGCAATCAATTTTAACCAAAATAAAAAAATTGATCTCTTTTTAATGAAAATAGAACAACTAAGATGCAACTAAATACAATATGAAAATGTAATCCTTGTCTGAGGATGTATGCAACTAAAACTTATATAGTTTTTTCTTTTTTGATTTTGTATAAATAAAGAATGAAAGATAACTAAATGAATTTTACTAATGCAAATCTAAATTTCATGTAGCATGTATGAACCCAAGAAAATGCAAGGGTCCCACTAGGTGTGCCAAAATGTTTTAGTTTATTTTCTTTATTTTTTAATTTTTAAAGTAAATAAAGGAAATCTAGTGATTAGGGTGTGTAGAAGAATCCCTGGTAGAATGCACGTGTGAATCTAGATGAAAGTGAGAACTCTTTGGCTAGGAAGTAATAACCTGCAAGTAGCACAGACACTTGAAAATGGGTTGTTAGATGATTGGTTGAGTGGACTGCCTTGCATGCGCTAGGTCCAAGAAGTACAAGGCTTGCTAGAAGGTTGTCAATCCACTTTTTATAACAATTAAGTCTAAAATGATAAAATAAAATATATACATTCAATGATAAGAAATTAAATGTGCACTAGAAATAAATGATAATTTGTCTATTAAATAAAATTAGCAAATTTAGATGTTAAAATGATTTGGGTCTGGCTCAAAAAATTAGAAAGGGTCATGTGATTAGAGAGAGACACAAAAGGTGGGGTTTAATTAGAGGTAACAAAGTGGAAATTGCTTGCTATAAAATACCACCATAGGGAACCATCGGTGGTTAGGGTGAACCGTTAGCAGTTAGAGTGAACCGTTGATAGTTAGGAGAATCATCAGTGGTTGCCTGTGCAAATCTAGAGATGAATAAATTAAAAAGTTTAGATTGGGGGTTTTGGTCAGATAGAGGTGGATATGAGGCTAGAAAGTGGAAAATGGGATGTAGGTGGACCAAATAAGATAATGATATTGGAACTAAAGCAAAATCAAATGACACAAGCAAAAAATACGTGTAACCAAGTGGAAGAAGCTGGAGTGATAAGGTTAGAGTGATAATGCTTCAGGCCTTCCAGAGTGATTTTGATAAAGTTTCAAATCTCCAATGGTGATTCTCACTCACTAATATAGACATTGAATACCTATAATAAAACTTGAATATCTGATAGCTCCTCCTCATAACTTCCTCTTTTGCTTCTTTTATAGGCATAAGTTACTAAATGGGATGAAAGAAGTTGATAATTTGATCAAGGATAAAGCTACCTATTTTCACAGCTTTAAAATCTTTATTTTAAAGACAAGTTATCATTTTGGAAGTTGCCAATCTCACACAAAGAGCTGGCATGCTTTCAAGTTGGTTAAATTTGAAGAGGGGACCTACCTGTCAACAGTTCGTAGGCCAGGTGAAAAATTGGTAAAAATGGTGAAAAAGAGGTGATTTAAATGATAAGCTAAAATGGGTTTGGTAAAGTTAGGTTGATAAATGGACCTATTTATTGTTCTAAAGGTGGGGTGACATTAAAAACTATCGTGTGCAGTTTTTAGATGTCTATAATTGTACTTTTTTCTATCTTAAAAGTCTAGAGATCTCAAATCTATGCAATTTTTTATATTTTAAGCCTATTTTTATGTCATAGATCTAATTGAGAGTCTTTAAAATAGGCTAAAATTGCTTCTTTAAGCATTGAAAATTTTAAGATTTTTTTATTTTTAGACTAATAATTTGTATGAAGGTGGTTAAAGCTCTCTAAGTTATAAATCTAGCACTTACAGGGAGTTGGAAGCATAAGGATAACCAACAAGCGAGCAAATTAGCCCATAGGTGTTTTTCTATGGTCTTGTATAGTATTTTAAAAAATATATATTTTGTATACTAAATCTTTGTTTTGGTCACTCAATTGGTGTAGTTTGGCCATTTCCAAGCATTTTTGACCTTTACTTCACCTAATTTGGACCCCTATAGGTGATTTCAAATTTTCTCTCTCCTCCTAAATACCTTTTTTTAGCATGTGAGCTAAAAATCAATGAGATATCATATTTTGGGTAGTAAATCTCAATTTTGATTATTTCATTTGATTAGTTTGGCCATTTTCAAGTAATTTTGATCTTTATTTTGCCTGATTTGGTCTCCTACAACTCTTTTTAATTTTTTCTCTCCTCCTAAGCACCATGCTTCATCTTTTATGACAATGAAAGAAGAAAAAAATTAAAAATCATATATTATCAGTCATTTTTTGAGATTTAAAAGTTGATTTCATGTTTTCTACAATATTTAAACATGTTGGAGCCATTTTCAGACCTTGAAGAGCATCAAAAGAAAATATGAGTTTTTTTAATAATATGCCATAGCAACAACATAAACATTAAAAAACCATTTTGAAATATGTAAAACCTAGATCTGGCTCTACTAGTAGCTTTGGAGGGTACTTTGCAAGTATTTTCAACCTTTGGTTCACTCAAAATAGGTATCTAGAGCTCCTGCAATCCTCCCCTGCTCTCCACTTGTGCTATGCTTCAACCATTAATTTTCTTGCTAGAAATTTTAACGGGTATGTCTAATTTATTTTTGCAAAGTATTTAAAAAATAAAATAAAAATTTAATGCTTTATTTTCCATCCAAGCAGTGGACCCCACCTATGCATTTCAAAATCTTTTTTTTTTCAAATTTTAAATAAAAGCTTGCATTTTATTATTTTAATAAAAATATTTTATTTTGTTTATTTATTTATTTTTTTAAAAAAAAATCAAATCAAAAAAGAGTTAAATATAAGTTAATGCATTCATTGTATTAAGGTGCTTAGTGGATGAGTTGGTTAGCTTCATTTTACTAAGTACACTTGCATGAGAGAGGTTTAGAGTTCAAATCTTCTCAATCCTCTTTTTTTTGACTAAATTTAGTTTAGTATTAAAAACTCTTTTTTAATGTGTGTGATCATTCACATGGGAACGTGTGCCATGTGTGACATTTTGTTCGACTTTTGACTCCATCAAGTACTTGTAGACCATAGTCATTCAACTAGTCCATTTGTAGGTTTTGACACATTTTGGACACATTAAAAAGATCTTTAAGTTGATTTGAAACCTCTTTATATTGATTTTATAATAATTTGGTCAAATAGTGCAATTTGTAACACTATTTATGACACTTGTGTCCACTTTTGTAACACTTGCAACTTTCACCCTTGTTATAATTATTTAAGTTTTTGAATTGTTTTGAAATCAACTAAAGTGGCTAATGTTGTTTACTCACTAGAATATGTGTTTTTATTATAACATCAAATATAAAATATGTTAAATTTTTTGCTTTCTAAATATTTTTTTATCTGTTTAGTATAAAACACAAACTTGAAGTGTCGACTTTAGAAGAAAGAAAAAATATTCATGACTCAAATTATAACATGAATTATTATTAATAAAATATGTAATATTTGGTTAAATTAGTATCAAATTATTAGTGAATTTATTGTATGTGCATCACATAACCTGTTTGTTAAATTTAACATGCTTGACTGCAAGCTTATATATATATATATATATATATATATATATATATATATATATTCCTATTGAAAGTTGTGTTAAAGCTTGATCCAAAAATTATTTGTGATAAAACTAACCTCTATTTACAAATATCTTATTATAATTTTGATTTATCTTACTATTATTAAGCTATACATTTCATAAGATGTGGGTGTTGCTTCCAGATTCATACAGGATTCATACTTGGATTATTGAAAATTAGCAAAGTGAATATTTTGGTATATAAAAAAAATTCTAAACTTTGGTTTATATTATTATTCTTTTGATTATGCTATTTATTTGATTATTATGATGTTAATCATACTATGATGAGTTTACTTCTGGATATGTGTTTATATTTGGTGTAGGTGTTATCACTTGGAGCACTTCATATGGAAGTTGCTAAAGAATCATTGTCGCTATGAAGGATGATAGAAGAATATCATGTGGAAGTTCCTCATTGTACCAACCTTCTTGGTGATAGTCAAATTTGTATATCTTTGGTGAGAAATCCAATGCAGTATCAATAAACTAAAGTCTATTGAAGTTCATTCAATATTTGGCTTATCGAAGTTGCCATTGAGGGGGAGTATGCATGACAATGTCACTTCTTAAAATTTGTGTGGGTCATGTGTTTCGTTCTATATCTCTATACATATTCTCATTGTAAAGAATTGTAATATATCACTTTATATGATTTAAATAAACTTTATATGGAAATCTACACTGTACTCAATACATAGTAGCATGGAGGTCTTTATGTTATAAAAGACTCCAATATGTTTGGTTGATTATTCATGATAATTTGTGGGATGTATTCTCACCATGGGATGTAGTATCACGATCATGCTAGCATAAACTCATTTTAAGTGATTTAGAATAACATCAAGTAATTTATTTAAAGGCGTCTATGGGGACATAGTGCAAAACCTTTAGGTATTTATGTGTGTATAGTGTAATTCCTTTAAAGGTGACTATGTGATTGTGGTTACATAGTGTAATGTCTTTATGTATCTATAGTTGTATAGTGTAATTCCATTAAAGATGACTATGTGATTGTAATTACATAGTGTAATACCTTTGAGTGTCTATATTTAAATAGTGTAATACCTTTGAGTGACTATGTTTACATAGCATAATTCCTTTAAAGGTGATTATGGCATGATGAAGGATGTGTCCTTCAATTATTACATCATTAAAATCATCATATATATGGTTCATGGAGTGTAAGTTTGTTATATTGTTACCTCCTAAAAATCACCATATATCTATACTTAACATTAAGGGAGAGTATTGGAATAATTAATGGTTAAGTGGTGTTATTTATGTACCCTTAATATATTAAATTATATTAGCTAAATAATAATATATTTTATTATTTATCACAAGTTTATCTTTATATAAATAAATAATAAAATATATTAAATGATCTTTGGAGAGATTGGACACATTAATGTGGTGGTTGGAAAAGGTCATTTATAATGGGCAGATTATCTTGCTTATATAATAAAGAGTTTATATTGTAAGATGTAATGAATAAAGAGAGAAGAGAAAGAATAGAAATCTTGTATTCAATATATTTTTTATTTCTCAAATAATGAATAATCTTGGTGGGTTTTTTACCTCTTCATGAGATTTTTTCATGGTATATATGTGTTATGGTGTATTCAAATTTGATCTCATTGTTTCATGGTGAATGTCTTTACTATTGGTCTCACATCTAGATCTGGCTGTGTTACAATCGTATTTCTTTTTCTATCAAAATATTTTTCATACATATGTTGATATAGACAAAAACCTCTTTCAATTTGCCAAAATATTGTATAGATTTGCCAAATTTAGAAATTTATTAGTTTTTGTAAATTTAGATCTATAGGCCATGCATGTACTTTTATTCCCTATTTTCTTGGGTTCATTTTATTTCTTGTTTTTATATAAAAACCTCTCATATTTTCAAAACATTCAACCAATAGCCTAAAATTGCTATATCATTACTATAATGATTGATTGATCCTTGACATTTGTTTCCCTTGCTTATCTTATTCTAATATTAGTTTTTCAAATATATCAAATGGATAAAACTGAGTTTATTCCTACTAACCCTAAGGAGGGTGATAGATGTAATCCATCTAACTAAGTTCATACTATCACCCCTTCAGAGGAACAGGTGGATCATCTTATTATGCCAAAAGAGGGTAACCATAAAACCCTACAAGATCAAATTAATAGTATGAGAAAACTTAATAAAAGAGTTAAAGAAGCAGATTGCATACATGAAGAACCCACAATATTCTATGGTGAACCATGTGTGTGCATTTTCTCATACAAATTATGTGCCTAATAAGAATCAATCTTAGAAACTTAAACCAAAGTCACCCAATACCAATGATTCTATAAGTGAACAAAAGCCTACTAAGAGGTCAAGTGAGATTCTAATGGAGATGCTTAGAAATAATGTGATAAAATTACCTCTTATTCATCCTACACAAAAATTTAAATATTTTTGTGCATATCATAGAATGCATGGTCACCATATAGATTATTATTTTTTATTGAAAAGAAAGATACAAACGATAAATTCTCCCAAAGAAAATATGTCCAATGAAAAAAATGGGTACCAAAAAACCCTCCAAAAAAATGAGAGAAACCTTTACCAAATCCACCTCAAGATTCACATGATATATCATTAAAGTTGGATGATCCTTCACATGATGTGCAAGTTTTAAATGTTCCAATTTCTAAAAAAGACATACTAAATATTCTAAAGAGTGATCCAAAGCAAATAATTTTGATAGAATAATCCAAAATGGTAATGTTACAACATGATCAAAATACATCATTTTATAATGAGCAAGATAAGATGTGCAAAGTTTTTCCAGATTATATCACGCAGGTTGCCAATAATGAAAATAAACAATAAACATCTATTTCCTTGAAGGAATCTCCAACCTATGGTCACTTGGTTTTTCATACACAGATACTAAATTTGTCAAACCATTTATTTAGAAGTAACTTATTCAAGACAAACCAAACATCTTCAAAATACCCTTTACTAGTTATGAGTTTGATCCTAATGATGACATAACTTCGTGTGATTCTTCTAGGATTTTATGTGATCACATGGGTCTATGCACTTCAATGTTAAATCTACCTAGACATATTTACTTCTATATGCTACATGGTTACATTCATAGATTTATAATCATCTTACCTTTTTGAGGTGAGCTAACTAATAGGTACTAATTTCCCTTTGCCTCAAAGGGGGGTGTGTCAGTTGGACCATTTCATGGTGACATGGCTTCCATGCTTTCACAATTATTAGATTCAGTGGGGGAATGCTTTGGAAGCATGTTTTCCACACTCACATAATATATGGTACTTACACTAGTTTGTAGTTTCAGTGGAGGTATGTAATGATGACATGGCTTCCCCACATTCACAATTTCAAATTCAGTGGGGGCATGTTTGAGAATCATGTTTCTCATATTCATTTACTATGGTTATTATAATTCATAGATTTAGTTGGAACATGCTTTAGAAACATGTTCTCCACACCTACTCAATTTTTAGCATCTCTAGTTTATAATGAGAGCATGTTTTAGAAACATGTCCTCCACATTGGTATTTATATCGGTTTCAAATTTATCCATATATAGTGGGGGTGTGCTTTGGAAACATGTCCTCCACACTTACACAATTTTCCAAATTGGCCAAAGCACATAATTATATGGTTTTGATACACATTTGTGATAGCATTCTATACATGCTACCATCGTTACATATAGTTTCAGCATGAGACAAATCTATGGTGCATATGTTATGCAACATGACAAATATTATAAAATATAAATCAAATTCATATTCTAAAACTAGTGCACATACCGATACTAAGTAGACTTTTACAAACTTTAGTGAGTAAATTTACTACAGTAGTTGGTTCACCCTTTGGCAAGGTTTGATTGATTAAATCACTCAATTTTGTCAAGTTTTTAGTTTGGAATTGATCATCCAAACTCACTAGGTTTTGAGTATCATTGGTTTGTATGGTTGAGATAATCTCAACTTTCAGGTGGCAACTAACCTTTTCTCCAAATTTGAGGGTATTTGCCTCTCTCTCTCTCTCTCTCTCTCTCTCTCTCTCTCTCTCTCTCTCTCTCTCTCTCTCTCTCTCTCCTTGGTTATATACACTTCAAATATTTATCTATATTTATCCTAATCTTAGTTTTAGAGCCATATAAAGATATATATTTTTCAAAAACAACTTGCCAATAGGCAAGGTGATTAAATAGACACACATATAATCCTAAACCTTGCTCTTTCAATTTTAAACTATTTCAAATAATTTTGACCCAGATTATATACACTGATTATACAGGGTAACATGCTCTTGGTTGTAGATCAGTTATCAAAAAATCACTCAAATCAAGCTCCAACAAAGCACTCAAATTCAACTCAAATAATAATAAGGTATGAATACACACCCATATACTTACTCATTTCCTATAAATTAGCAATTTTATTACTAGATTAAAGGGGGGAATGTAGATGATATTTTGTGATTATCTAGCACCTTAGTCTTATACACTTGGAAAACTCATGAATTAGGTTGTTACTCTTAGTTCTACACATGCCTTACTTCTGCAAACCTTGCATTTGCTCTATCTTGTGCCCCTTTACCTATCTCTTAATCTGAATAGAATTATATTGATGACACGTACATCCCATCTTGCCCAAAATACTTAAAAGGTACTTATTTTATACCTCTATAATTTCTAAGCCTATGTCTACTCTCCTTCTCCCTAGACACTAATGTTCAAGTTAGATAGTAGTGTCGACAGTATTATCCTGACCTAAAAGTAAGTGTTCAGTGACCTAAAGTCATCTAATTTGCAAATGAAACACATTATAATGGCTAGCCTAAGTGATTTAATGTGAGTTATCTCTTATTAGGATTTTTATAAATATAATACCAACCCCCATTCAATCATCACCTAGAAATTAGACCAAAAGAGCACTCAAGTTACAAAAAGCTTTCATATTCTAAACTATTTTGATATCAGTCAAAGGAACAACCCAACTATAGGTCTAAAGTACTAAAGGAGTAATCATAAGTTCATATTTGTTGAGTTACAAGCTAGATCACTGTTGTACTTATTTTACACACATTACATGATTCACACACAAGCTAACACGTAGGGGATAACTACAAGTTTAAAGCCCTCTTATGGAGTATTAGATATGTAGATAATGTCATTTGATAGTGGGGTCATTGTGGGTCAGCTCAACATTATATTCCCACTAATCCATTTTTCTCCATGTTCACATTGGAGATAAGAAACTAGGGTTTTACCATTTCACTAGGAGCGATAGTCTATGACCTAGATATGATTGAACTAGAGTGAAGACAAATCCAAACCCAAAAGCATCTAGGTGGTTACATCTTGTTTCAACATATATTTTGTACATGACACTGAATTCGAGATCAAACACTAATGTCAACATAACTGTCCTAGTCTGATGTATGTGTCCAGAGAGATAGATGCACTAAATCTTGAGTCTGACAACTGATCTAGAATTGTATTCCTACCCATACCAGAACCAACATTGTATTAGCATAAAAAATAACTAATTATTTTATTTTATGTCATTTATATATCTAGAATAGTTGTACTTTATATTAATGACCTATCTCAATTTTATAAATTTAGTATATGATATATTTGAGTTTTGCACATTAATTGGCTTGTTGTAGATTTGATATTCACCCTTGTACCCTATCATTTATATATTCTTAACTCTATATACCCAAGTAGGACAATCTCTTATCTAAATTAGGGTTAAACACATAGTCAATTGTGTTGATTACACATAAAACCATTTTTTGTCATTACTTTACAAGCACAAGATTGGGTCATTACCACAAGGTGTGCAAAAATTACCATTCCTAGTGCATCATCATCTAATGCTGAAAATAAATACAACATTATAGATCATCTTGAGAAGACACCCACCAACATTTCCATCTTATAACTTCTCAAGAATTCACATGTATATAAGGACATTTTTTATAAAGTCCTCCAAGGGTCTATTGTCTCAAAAGAAATCAATCTATGTAGCTTCCAATTGTTAGTTGGAAATCTATCCACTAACAATCAAGTCATGTTCAACCATTATGATGTCTCCCCTTTGGGATATATTCATAATCTCTCATTATATATATAAGTTATTAGCTCAAGATACAAGGTAAAGAGGGTGTTTATAGACAATGGCTTGGCTTTAAAATTTATGTACATTGAGGTTAATTAATTATTTAAGATATTTAAAAATAACATTAGAATCCAAAATAATCACAATAAATACATATGATAACATGATCAACGGTCTATGGGTACCATTTATCTTCCCTTAATGATGGGGCCAGTCATATAGGAAGCATTACTCCATGTGCTTGATCTTGATTTACCCTATAATTTAATCCTTGGAAATCCATGGATACTTTCAATGAACACCATACCTTCCACTTTACACCAATGTTTGAAATTCTTGCATGATAGCATGGAAGTAACCATTCCATGTGATCTTCAACCCTTCCAATATTATAAACTATTGGAAGGTTGATATTAAAAATCCAACTAACTCCCCATTACTGAAGACAACTTTACTCATGTTTAGGACTCACTTACATTTTAAAATTACATCCATCCTAATACTTTATTTCAAACACCTCCCCTTGGTGGTTGGATAAACACACCAACTACCTCCACTTCAATGTCATTTACTAGTAAAACTTCTAACCAACCATCCACTTCCTGAGCTACTTCATCTCCTCCATCCTAATTTAAAATCATTGATAAAGGTTTGGGTGAATATGAGATATAAGATTCTAATTATACAAGCACAATTCATATGTTTCCATGTAATCATGGCAAGCTTCACTATCAAAAAGACACTCAAGTAATTCACAAATTTGGAAAAATAAAATTTTTAGAAGGTGGTCTTCTTTTTGATGAACACATTGAATATTTGAATCCTTCCTAGCTTTACTCTAATGAGATAATTACTTATTTTATTAATAATAAATACCCCATAGTTAAATCCATTATGTGCAAAATAATTAATTAAAAAGATAAGGGCATTGGTCTCCATGAACAAAGATTAATAGATCCTATCATATTAAAATCTAATGAAGCCTCTCATGGCAAAGGTTTTAATCCACTTGATGTAAATACCACACTTTTATAAAGTGACTCTTCTAGTGAGTTAGAGGTAGATTATTTGGATAGTGAAATGGATTCCATTCTTAGCCACTTCGAAGACCTATCTTTAACCAACCTTTTCCATGAAAATGCCATTTTGACACTTGAACTTACATATATATATTTAATACAATGGGACCAACATGCAATACCTCTGCTTGATCATTTTCAAAATGATGAAGAAATTTCAAAAAAATTGGGAACAAGAGAACACATTCCAACAAGTGACCTTAATAAGGGATTTTCCATTTAGTTAGATAATTATGCATATTTTGGGGAACAAATATCACATTAACAAATCAATTTAGCATCAACATCACATAAAGAAGATAGTAGAGGAATTCAATATTCCTCCACCACCCCCTAAGTATTAATAAAATTCAACTCTCCTAATTGAGGACACTATTTCTGTCAACATTAGAACCAAAGAAAATCCAAAAATAGTCAAGCTTGTAGTTTCCTTAACTCAAAGAAGAATGAGAAATACTCACTCTTTTGCTTAGAGAATTCTCTGATGTATTTTCATAGTCTTATGTGGATATGTTGGGGCTTGATCCTTCACTAGTTTTGCATCACCTTGTGGTACATCCAGATACAAAACCCATAAAATAAAAACTTCAAATAATGCATCCAAGGTTGCACTATTAGTAAAGGAAGAGTTAAAAAAATTAATTAGAGGTTGGTTTCATTCACCCCAATGAATATTTAGATTGGATATCAAACATTTTACCAATGTCAAAGAAGCCAGAAGGAATCAAAATTTGTATAGATTTCCATGATATTAACAAATCATGTCCCAATAATGACTTCCCATTACCAAATATAGATATGATTATGGACTCCACCACACGAAATGAGATGTTGTCTTTGATGGAAGGTTTTTCAGGATATAATCAAATCAAAATAGCTCCCAAAGATCAACATAAAACAACATTTAAAACACCTTGGGGTACCGTTTGCTATCAAGTGATGCCCTTTCGTCTAAAGAACACTAAATCCACATATCAAAGAGCAATGACTATCATATTGCACAATATGATTCATGATATCATAAAGGATTATGTTGATGACATACTTTGAAAATCCAAATCTGAAGTAGAACATATAAAAGTACTTTATCACATCTTTACAAGAATGAGATAATATAAGCTTCACTTAAACCCAAAAAAATGTGTTTTTTGGGTGACATCAGGGAAGTTGTTAGGGTTCATTGTTTCACGCCATGGCATATAATTTGATCCTTCTAAAGTATTAGCTATCATGAATATGACTCCATCGAGAAATCTCAAATAACTTCATAGTCTACAATAAAAAATCCAAGTAATCAGACAATTCATATCTCAGCTTGCAAACATTTGTCACCCATTCACATTTTTGCTTAAGAAATACATTCCTTTCACATTAAATGAGTAATGTAATAAGGTATTTGAACATATTAATCAATATATTTCCAATCTACCAGTTTTAATGCCACCTACTACTGACAAGTCTTTCTTTTTTTAAATATCATCTATTCATTATGCATTGGGGGCATTGTTGGCACAACATGATGACAATGGCTCCAAAAAAATTTGGTTTCATATGGACTTAACTACTTTCCAATGGAAAAGGTATGTCTCATGGTTATTTTTACTTCCTACAAACTTCTCCATTACATGCTCAACAATCAAACTAAAATCATTAAAAAAATGACCCTCATAAGTATCTCTTATCCAAAATAGCTTTAACATGCAGAATGGATAAGTGGGTCATGATTCTTAATGAGTTTGATCTTGAGTATGTTAACAAAAGTGATCAAGGGACAAGTAATAGTGAATGCTCTAGTAGAGGCTCCTCTTGAAGATCATACATCTATTGTTAAAGACTTCCTAGATGAATCAATAATGTTCATTGGTGAAACTCTACTTTCACAGTTGTATTTTGATGGTTTTTTCATAAACCATGGTTTAGGGGTAGGTATTCAACTAGTTACATCAAATGGGGATTGTATTCCAAAAGAATTAAAGATATTTTTATTTTACCAACTACATTGTAGAATATGAAGCCCTCATAGTTGGTCTCAAACTTGCAATACAATGGGGTATCTAACATCTTCTTGTCTTTGGTAACCAAGTCATTGATGAATTGCAAGCTCATGATGACAAGTTAATTACATAAAATAGGATGGTGGATAGTCTTAAATTATGTTTTACATTTATACAATTTAAACAAGTGTCACAGATTAATAATAGGTCAACTGCACCAAAGCACAGTAAAATCCTTGTAGAGTACTTGATGATTCCAATATATGACACTCCTGAGTCTAATATGGTTTGCGAGATGATTGGTCCCACTTCTCCATGGTATAGTGATATTTACACATATCTCCATAATAACACCTTTTAATACAATTTAACCCATAATCAATGCAAATAATTCATCCAATGTACATCTTGTTACATAATCCTTATCCACACTTTGTATCAAAGAGGATATGATGGAACCCTTTTACGTTGTTTAAATTTTAAAGAATATACCTTGGCTATTAGATAAGTTCATGAGGGAATCTATGGTGCATGCTTTAGTGGCATAGTCCTTGCTAAAAAGCTCTTGCGTGTAAGTTATTATTGTCCTATAATAGAATTTGATTCATGTGCTTATGTTAAAAAATGCATACCTTGTCAAAAGCATGGTGACCTCATATATAGCCTTTCGCAAGCTTTGTAGTCTATTACCACACCTTAGCCATTCTCCACATGGGGGTTAGACCTCATTATAAAAATAAATCCTAATTCATCTGATGGCCAAATACATATCATTACCATCACTGAATATTTTACCAAGTGGGTAGAATCAATGCCCTTAACATATGTCATTGGTAAATAGAGTGTCAAGTTTATATTGAACCATATTGTTTGTCACTTTGGTCTATTATCATCTCTAATAATGAAAAGTCCTTCAAGAACAAATAAGTCAAGGCCATTTGCACTACCTACCATATCAATCACAAATGGTCCACTCCATATTACCTACAAGGAAATGACCAAGTAGAAAAAACAAATAAAAGCTTTCTTTGAATCCTTAAATGAGTTGTCAATGAAGTTGGTCATGATTGGCACACATAGCTTTATCCCGTCTTTTGGGCATATCCCACTAGCATCCACACAACCATGGGGGAAACCCCATATTCACTTGTTTATGGCAGTGAATCTATTCTACCTATATAATTCAAGATTCCATCTTTACACATATCCCTACAACATATTATTGATGATTAATCCTACCGCATTTCACACCTCAGTGAACTTGATCTTCTCGATGAGAAACATCTCATGGCCTTAAACCATCTTCAAGTCTACCAAAACTACATTCACTATATCTATAATAAATAGATAAAATCTAGGGAGTTAAAAATTAGAGATCTTGTTCTAAAGGAAAACCAACAAGATATTAATGTTGAGAGGGAGAAGAAAGGAAAATTTGAACCCAATTATTTGGGACTATATGTCATTATTGCCAAATATGGATTATGAGCTTACAATTTAGACACAAAAGATGGAGAGGAGGTTGATGAACCTACAAACATCATACACCTTAAGATATTCTATACCTAACTTATTTTAATGTTGTTGTTTTATATTTTAGGTGCCAAAAAATTAAAAAAAATAAAAAACATGACAAAAAGTTAAAAAAAATAAAAATAAATTCAAATTTTTAAAAATGAGAAAAAGAGAAAAAAATACATCCATGATTGAAAATGAGTTTATTGGCACTTTGGGCAAGTACCATGGTAAAAACTAAGTTTATTATGCCATGAGTAATCCATTGTCTATATTCACCATAGTTACTTGAGGGCATCCCACTACAGTTATCACTTGTATATTCCCACATTGTCACTTGTTTCACCATCCATTTCATCTCATTTTAACTTAAGGTTAGCTCCTTGTATTTGTGTGACTATATTCTTGCTCATGTTATAGGAAAATCTTATGTATGACCAATTCTATCGCATCTATTTCCACAAACACTTTTGAAACAACATTTCAAATACACATAAACATTTAACCTATCTATGTATACCATCCTAGCTTGCTTTCAAACCAAGCATCACTATTCATTACTCACTTTCTAGGGGAATAGTGTATTTGTTCATCTACATAAAATAGTCATCACTAACCCATTTTCTCATCACTTCCCATATTGGGAGAACTACATCTAGCCTAATATCCCCACATAGACTTTCTCTAAGGTGGATTATAGGCAACACTTAAAGACATGGGGTCTTTAGGGTTAGCTTGGCCACTGAAATCCTGATCATCCCATTCCCTAGAGCATGGATTCATTCTTTTCACATCTAGCATGTGAATTCACTTTTTTACATTCACTTCCAAACCCTTTTGGTTCTATTAAAGGCTTCTTCATTGATCATTTAACGTTGTCATGGATATTAGTTACTAAAGGTTTTGGTCATAGCCTAGTATATTTGCACAGTCAATCATTTTCTTTTAGGTGTTGTTTGCTTTCAAGTGTTAGTTTTTGTTTGTGTGTCTTGTCATTTACTTGTTTTCTTTTGTCTTTTACTTGTTTATTTGCGTGATCTTTTTTTTTGGTTTGCAATTGTCTTGTTTTTAATTTTTTAGTCTTTTTCATCTTTTTATTGTGTCTTTTAGGTCAATAATTATTTTATGTATTACAATATAGTGTTATTATGATTTCACATATCATGATGCATTCTATGTGGCACAACTTACTATTTTGTCCTATTTTCCATTGTTTTATGTGTTTATTAGGTCAAAAATTATTGTGTATTACCATATAGTTTTATAATGATTTCACATATCATGATGTATTCAATGTGGCACAACTTAATTTTTTGTCCTCTTTTAAATTGTTTATGTGTTTGTTAAGTCAAGATTAGTTTGTGTATTACATTATAGTGTGATTATGATTTTCCATATCATGATGCACTTTGTTTTTCACAAATACATATATCAAGTCCTTATATGTATAATATCAACACTCATCATGATTATTTCATATCATTGGTGATTATTATTTTACTCTAAATTAAAAATTAGGTTTCTCAAAATCTTACTCATGTTGGAATTTCAATGCAAGACAAAAATAAACAAAAGGAAGATATCTACATAAGCATCCATCCATACATTTTCTAAACATAATAAAAGCTGAAAAGGATTAACATGTGCTACTATAAACTAAAAATAAGGAAAGTAATTACCATACTATATATATATATATATATATATATATATATAGTATGGTAATTACTTTCCTTATTTTTAGTTTATAGTAGCACATGTTAATCCTTTTCAGCTTTATATATATATATATATATAGTATGGTAATTACTTTCCTTGTTTTTAGTTTATAGTAGCACATGTTAATCCTTTTCAGCTTTTATTATGTTTAGAAAATGTATATATATATAAGCCATATACCATACATGAAAAAATAATATACAGTCCATAATGTCCATCACATATCCATAACACAAGTCCAATACCTAAAATGAATCATGTATACATACATAAAAAATGAATGTGTGTATACAATGATACATCTTTTAAAATAATATACAGTCCATAATGTCCATCACATATCCATAACGCAAGTCCAATACCTAAAATGAATCATGTATACATATATAAAAAATGAATGTGTATATACAATGATACATCTCAAAAAATATATATACATTGATACATCATAGTCAAAACCATCTCAAGTCTCTCCCTGACCTTCAAATGGGGCATCTGTAGAAGGAGTCATATCATGATGTCATAGCATGCTCTTAAGAGGACCCATAGCATGTTGTGAAGCCTACCCTACATATCTCTCTGAGTCCACTAGTTAGATAGATCTCCCTGATATAGATCTCCTAGTAGAATACTCTTTGAAGGATGGTACTCGTTGAACTCATGGAATGACCTCCTCATATAGAATCCTATAATAATTTACCTTATTTATCGCTTGCATGTCCTTCTCTAAGATCGTTAGTTGTCCAAACACTGTTATAAGTTCTCTCACCTTAGCCAACTCCAACTGTAGTATATCCCTCCCCTTCCCATATCTTTGTGTTATTCCAATATCATCTAGATTCTGAGTCTTTACATCATGTGTATGTCACATAATTGATCTAATAAAACCCTCACCTTGTTTGTCTATCAACCTCAACATGTAAACCATCAGCCTCTCCCTATAGATGTCTAATATCTATCACTCTCAAGCCCAATTCACATCCAGCCATCCATGTCCCCTTATAATTTGGTAACCTCTCTCTATAAACCTACAATCTATACATCCTTCATAATAATATCCCAATGTAGTCTGTCTATCAGTCTTGGATCCTCTAAAGATATTATAAACCTACAATCTATACATCCTCGAAAGATACTACTACTCCTTTCATATTAATGACACATCTTGTCTAGTGATTTTCTTTGGAGTGGAAGACAATTGTTCAATTTTTTTTGAATTTTTAAACTTATTTGGCAAGAATCTCTTATCCTAGGGTTGTTTAACTTGTGTTATTTAAGTTTCATGTGCATCCTTAACTTGAATACATGTACTACCTATTAACCCACACTAAAAGTGTGTCATGGTCCTCCATAAAAGTATAAGTACAAAAATAAATAAACCTTTTATAAAAGAAACATTGTATGCGACTAAGACAATGCTTTTATTGAAAATGAAAAATCCTAATCTAATGGCATAAACCTTATTGTTACAAATATTATACTATTAAGTAGAGAAGTACAGTCATAGCTGGATACCATTGTAATGTATAGGAAGAAATTTACCATCCAATCTTTATAAATAGCAAGCTCTGGTAGGTTGAATGTTATGAATGACAAAAGAACCATCCCAGTGAATAAGAAGATTTACAAAATGGCACACAAACTTAGAGTCATAGAATAAGACTTTTATTTGAGGGGTAAATGTCTTATGCTTGATGTGTTGATCATGTTATGCCTTTTGTTTGCATTTCTCTATATCTTGACTCCAATGAGCAAGGAAACGGGCTCCATCCAACTACAACAAAGCATCCAAATGTGCTTTTAATGATGACTCATCATCCAATTGTCCAACATGAGTAATATGAAGAGATGGTACCAAGAATTCAATTGGTAGAATTACTTCTATGATATACACCAGATTGAACAGTGTGTTCTTGTTCAGGGGCTTATAAGTTGTTTAGTAAGCCCAAAGTACTATAGATACTCTATCATCCTAATCAGTATGACAAATATTACAAATATTTGTAAGTGTTGTGCCTAAGATTTTATTGAATGCCTGGTAGTGTCATTGGCCTAGAGATGATACTATGTTGCTTTATGATGGGAAATCATGAACTCAACAAGTATGACGTGGATAGTTTCATTAAGGAAATGTGTACCATAATCACTAGTAAATCTTAATGGGTAGCCAAAATGGATATGATATGTTCCCATATGAAGTGCGCAATAGTAGAAGCAGTATAATCCCTTGTTAGTGTGACCTCAACCCTACACATGAGATAATTAGTTGTTGTAATGATATAATGGGAACATATATATCATCCAATTGGATTGATGGGGCTGAAAAAATCAATAGCCCACTTTTCAAATGGTTCTTGAGATAGAATAGAATGTAAAAACATGGCATCCTAACGATTTGGTTTTCCAACACATTGATAAATATCACATTTCCTAAAATACACTTTGGCATCTTAAAAAAGGGTAGGCCACCATAATCTAGCCAACAATACCTTGTACATAGTAGCCTCCCCAGCATAGTGTTTGCCTGTAATGACTCTATGAACTTCTTGGATTACTTAAGAGCATTCATGTTTCATGACATAGCATCGAATAATTTCATCTCAGTCAAGCTTGTAGAGGTCCCCTCCAATGAGTTTAAAAGGTGCGACATGGACTGCAAGTTGTTTCTTAGCCTGTGGAGTCAGATAATCAGGTGTTAAACTAGTAGTTAAGAAAGCTACAATATCTTATAATTCCTTAAGAACATAAGAAACATATAATAGTTATACATCAGGTAGGCCATATTCAATAACATGTGGTGGTTCTTCAAAATCAATTCAAGAAATATAGTCAGGGCCATAATTAGTTTTTTTAGGTTTGACCATGATAGAGAATTGAAATTCTTGAAACAATACTATCTAGTGTTAGATGTGGCCATGAAACATAGGTTTATGTACCAGATATTTTAAAGTTTGGTAATCTATATAGAATATAAAAAGAGTTACCAACAAGTATTTTCAAAATTTCTACAGAGCATAAACCATTGAAAGTGTTTTGTGCTCTATGGTGGTGTAATTCCTCTTAGCTGGAGTAAGTTTTTTACTAGAAAAATAGATAGTGTGATCAAGGTGACCTTCACCTGGTTATGGAAGGATTACACAAATGACCTTTTCAGAGGCATCAACATGGACATGGAATGGATTTATCCAATCAAGGAACTATAGAATTAATGCAATGACTAGTTTGTTTTTTATGGCCTCAAATGTTTCTTGACAAGAACATGTCTAGATGAAGTGTTCATTATGTTTCAAGAGTTCCTCCAAAGGCATGACAATCTTTACATATCCTTGGATGAATTTTTTATAATACCCGATATGTCCTAGAAAGGCATAAACTTTGCATTGAGACTTTGGTGTTGGGAGGTGAAGAATGATAGCTACCTTTGTTAGGTCTACAAAAAGTCCATTCTTGTAGATAATATAACATAGAAGAATACCGAAAGGTGTATCAAAAAGTTACTTCTTTAAATTCAATGATATTTGTAGTATTTGAAAATGCTCAAACATGAGCCATAGATTAGAACAATGATTTTTTACCAAGCCATAGATTGTCCAATCATCCAAGTAAATTTGAAGGAATTTATGGATGAGGTCTTTAAAGGCCTCAATGGCTATACAGGAAAATATAGCAGGTGTGGTTTTCAAACCAAAATGCATGAAGTTATATGTGAAGGATCCCCATTTGATGGCAAATATAGTCTGAGGTTGATCCTCCTCAACAATCCAGATCTGATGGTACCCAGAGAATCCATATGTGAAAGTGTAAATTTCACACCTAGTGATGCCTTCAAGGATTTATTTTGTTAATGGCATTGGGAAGTGATCAGTAATGCAATATGCATTAAGTATATAGTAATCAATGCAAATCCTAATGCATCCATCTTTTTTTATACTAATGACCATGGGACTAACCCACTTGGATTCATCGATTGGGGTGATCACTTTGACATGCATCATATTGTCAATTTCTTCCTTCACGTGTGTACGTAAATTTGGATTTATCTTATATGGCCTTTTCATGACTAGTCGAGCACCATCACCTAGTTTGATATGCATTTTGCCTAGATATGGATGAACACTTTCATCTCACTTATAACTTCTTAGAAAGATATCTTGGTATTATTTTAACAATGCAAATATTTTTAAAACTTCTATGTCAGTCCAGTAGTTATCTATGATAGCTATTTTTGGTACTTCCTCTATGTCGATGTTACATTGGATAGTTTGAATAGGGCCTAAGTAAGGGTGGTCTTCATCAAGACTAGTATCATGAATAGTTCATGCTCAATAGTCTATAAGGACATCTAAATGATTTACCAATGAGTCGGGTGGGTTGGACCCTTCACCTTCATCCACCTAAAATACTAATTTTTGTTTCCATAGGCATATCTCTTTATAGCATTTCTGATAAAGGACAGGGTCTAGCACATGAATAAGTTATTCAGATGGATTATTAAAGAGAACTAAACCTTCTTCCAAGACATCATGTATATATCTTAGGTGATCTTCAATGGGACTAGGGCCACCAATGACTGTTTCATGCATATCTTGGAGTGTGAGGCACAAATTCATTCTTGGATATGAATAAGATAATGTCGAGTTCATAATCTCTTCTAACTAATGCCAAAAATGGGTACCCATATGTCATTATTCATGAACATACCATGCTCTATCTCAAGTTCATACAGTTCCATAAAAATCATGTACCCATAGGTACTCTGGAAAGAAAGACTCTGGATTCACAAGCTTCAAAGTGTGGTTCTAGTGCTCATAATTTGCTATAGTTTTTTATACTCCAAATTTAGTTATCATGATGAAACCAACGATGCAAATCAAATTGTGCTTGATCCCAATGGAAAAGTCACTCATTATGGTTTCACCACAACCTTACAACTATGCCATCAAAATGATAAACCAATGATTGCATACAATCATTTTCAAAGTTATAGAAGTCTTTAAGGCACTGTATAAAGTCAAAGACTTCCACTTGTCTATGAAACCAAGGAGATTCATAAAGTCTTTCTAATTGTGCATCTAGAACTAGTCCTCTCATGACTTGTCTAATAACAAAAAGAACAAACCTGTGGTATTTATGATATTGGCATAGAATGTTCTCAAAACTACCAATGGCACCACACACTCTTCTAGTGAGATCATAGTCACTATGAGTCCAACAATTACAAGCATTACTTGTAATATCAAAAAGGGATTAAGTGTCCATCCATCGAGGGATGCCATCATGAGTAGGATCATGATGCTCACCATCTCTGGCTATAACATTATAGATGTGGTTAATATCTTCTTCTACATTAATAGGTTCTATATATGGGGGATGATGTGTTTGATCCAATAGAATAACAATGTGTTGATCAGTATTCTAAAAAATTATGTAGTACTTCTTGAAGATTAAGTCTGCATTATTTCCCTTTCTACATAGCTTCCACCTATGATCCTTTGTCGAGCTTCATCATATGTTCAATTTTATAATGCCCACTAATTTTATACCATTCTAAACCTATAATTCTTCACCAACACCTATATATTCCCCTTCCAATTGTATAACTCATGCAAAGATGGATTTATCCCTCTATTGACAGAGTTTCAAGTCCACAATCAATGAACAAATTATTGACTTTTAGTGGGAAATTCCTAATATACCGACCATGTGGTTCTCTGAGAAACTAAAACTTGGTTTCTTCAAGACAAGAGTAAGTGGTTACAACATACTCTAGAATGTAGTTGTTCACCACTCCTCTCCACCAGATATTAATAGCCCGTGTCCATGGTGTTCCTAGTCATGTCAATGCCTTTTGACTTTCTAATATCCAAATTTCTTTCCTCTCAAAATTTTGTGATCAACCTTGAGCACAAGTAGAGAGCCAAGCATGCAAATGAAAAGGGACTTTGACAAAGAAGGTTTCATATAATGCGCTATAAATATGTTTAACCCATTCTCATGCAAAAATTCTTGGTTCAAAATAAGGAACCACAAAATTATCCTTGACCTCGGTAATCCGTTGTTCAATACTATCAAGGGTTATACATTCAAGCATATTTCATTACTATGCACCAAGCACTATGGGTCCCAACAACAAAACCAAAATGTTGGGTTTTTATTCTCTTAATCATGTTTTTTTAAGGCACTAGAGTGTAGCCCCAATAAGCTTGTGCATTGTCCTTTCATATAAGACTAAGGTCTTATGCACTCACCTGAAGCATGAAACAAGAGATCGGTTCTCTTGGGTTATGTTACTTAGTAACACACTAGTCATATACTTCAGTCTATTCATATCTCTAATTAGAAATTACATAGAAAAAGAAATACATTACTGTAGACGTTGGCTCATCAATCACAACCACCAAGAACATAAAGATAAATGCCATGTAGTTCAAAGGATTGTTTGTTGGAAGTAGCTACTAAGAGGAGAGGTGAATCATTTCCTCAAAAATTCATATTAAATTTCAAACACCATTCCATGAAGCATACATAAGATATTAATGCATAAGTAAACAATCACACAAGTACATCACAAGATAACACAAGAGATTATGTGGGAAACCCTCTTCAAGGATAAAACCCACTAAACCATGCACATGGACTAATATCTTATAATGACAAGATTAAACATTTCTTGAAGCACTCACTTCACAAGTAGCACCAACCCCTACCTAGTTGAGCACCCACCCAACTAGTCTTCTACAAGATCCAACTTGTAAGGAGGCTCTAACCCCCTAGGCAACCAAGAACCAACTCAACTACCTTGAATCTTTGATCATATTGAACACCTATTGCTAACTCTACAATTGATGATGACCTCCTTTGTTTTCACTCTTTCCTCTTCACTCTCACTGAAACAACCTCTAGGGCTTACTCTCGCAATATGCCTCTTCTAGGCTCATTAGGTCCAATGACATGTGTGTTCACCTGCATCAACTTGATCAGATATGCATGACTGATCTTATTCACCCTTTGATGGTCCTCAATGACTTATCTCTACTCCTCAATTGAGCTCCTTCATTTTATTAAGTCCTCTCTCATTCCCTTAGACCAAATGTTACACCCTTAACCTTTGGCATGTTTAGGAATAGGTGTGGCTAACTTGTGGCTTATATACCTCTTTTATATTCTTGTTACATTTCTCTATGTTCTCAGATAGGTCGGCCTATGGAATAACCATGGCTAAGTAGACTATATATAGGAGGTAGTGGTTAGTCTTTGAGCATCATGTTAAGTATTTTGTTCTTAATATATTATTGTGGAGGTTGCCCCCTTAAAGTGGATATGCTATATTATCAAGTATTCTACTATGCTATCAATTATTTATTTGTGATCTCTCATATTTTTTATTTGTGTGTGATATATAATTATTTTGTGCAAACATCTAAGTAATTTCATTACAAGTGGTGTCAGATCTCTGATTTGGGCAAGTTGTCTATGACATTTTTTTTGGATCTAGCGAGGCATGAATTTTGTGAGTGAAAGGAGTGAAAAAAAATAACTTACAATCCAGAAAGAATTATTTATTTCTATTAGTGAAATATTATTTGAAATGATTTTTTGAAAAAAAAAGAGTCTGGAAAAAAATTCCTTTTGCACAATTGTAGTTGTTGGATTCATCTCAGTAAGATGATCATAATGGTATATTCTGCCAGTACACTTTTTTTGGTGCCAGATGTTTTTACCCTAGTGTGCAAAGGTAGTTATTAGATTGTCTTGGTGAGGTGATCACAATGGTACCATCTCCTGGTACACTTTTTTTAGGGTAAAACCTTCCTAGGGTTTGTATATGTCAGGTCCTACTCAGGGAACAAAAGGGGGAAAGAAACTCCTAAGACTCCTTCTGGGCATGACATGGAATCTGAAACTTCAGATCCATTGATTTATCAAATTCAAGTCAAAATAAAGGGCTTGGTGCGGTATGATGACTTTGTTACAGTTCAAACTGATGTTTTAGGGATGCATAGAGAGATTAATGGGGTTCACACTCAATTGTATCAAATCACTACACAATTGGCTACCCATTCATCTCATTTACAGTCAACCGCCCTCCACTTCATCATTTGGGTCCTCCTCTCAACACTAACAACTCCAATTTTAGTGTGAAATCAATGTTACCAAAAGTGGACATGTATAAGTTTGATGGTAAGGATCCTCTCACTTAGATTACCCAAATTGAGAATTTATTTGATCTGTCTCAAACTCCTAGTTCTTAGAAGGTGATAGTGGCATCTCTGTATCTGAAACTTGAGTAGTTCATTTGGTATTGTTGGTTGTGTGCTCAAAAGAAAAAGAATGGTGATCCTATTACATGGTGTATTTTCATTGATGAGTTATTGGTTCATTATCAAAATAATGTCTTTGAGAACTACTTCATCCAATTGGCTAAACTATGACAAATAAGAACTATGAAGGATTATATTCATCAATTTTAGAATTTATCTTTGTGGGTGGAAGACATCATTGAATAAAATTTGATTGATCTCTTTTTGGGTGGTCACAAAAATAGCATCCAATTTGAGGTTTAGATGTTTAACCCAGCATCTGTATTAGAAGCTATCCTAAGGGCATGCATGACAGAAGAAAAAGAGATGGTCAAATGGAAATTTTTTACTAATGATCATGATCGCACCTTTCCAGCACCATCATTTTCTCAACCCACCAGATTGACACCTAAGCAAATTGAGAAACAAGCTAAAGGGTTGTGTTATGGTTGTGATATCAAATGGAACAAAGACCATCATTGTGTTGAAAAGAATCTATTTTACATCGAAAGTGCCAATAAGGATGAAGATGAGGATAAAGAAAGCCCTAAAGAGGAATCTGAAGACTTTCATCCTACTATTTCCTATCATGCCCTTTACAATATTAGAACTCCCCAGACTCTTAAGGTGGTGGGTTTCCTTAAGAAATAAAAGGTCACTATATTGATTGATTTTGAGAGCACACACAACTTCATCAACAATAAGTTGGTTGCTTGTTTGAACTATTTCATTTATCTAACTCCAAAATCTCAAGACATGATTGCAGATGGTGGTACTATTAGTTGTTCAAGAAAATTCCATAGTATTAAGCTAGCCATGGGACACTACCTGTTGGACTCTCCTATATTTTTTATTTCCATAGGGGGAGCTGACATTATTTTGAAAGTATAATGGCTCACCACTTTGGGCACTATTGAGATAAATTTCTTAGAATTATTCATGTGCTTTCATTCTAAGGGTAAGACATTTGAGCTAAGGGGATTAAGGGCTAAATCTCCATAACTTTTTAGCTCCCATTAAATGACAAAGACTCTATGAAAGGGTGCTGAAGGACTTGTAGCTTGCTTGTTTTTCATTGAAGTTCAGCCAACCCAACCATCTACACCTCTTGATCTGCAATAAGTGATTGACATCCATTTTATTGTTTTTGGTGACATGCCAAAGGACTTCCACCCAATCGTACACATGATCATGCCATAAAACTTATTCTTGGTAGTACACCACCCAACATCAAGCCATATAGTTATCTTTATGCCCAAAAAATTGAAATTAAAAAGATGGTATAGGAGATGTTAGATGCAAGATTCATTCATCACAGCCAAAGTGGATATTCTTCACCAATTGTCATGGTGAGAAAGAAAGATGACACTTGGAGGATGTGCCCTAACTATAAATATATAAACAAGTACACTATCAAAGATAAGTTTCTTATTCCCGTTATTGATGATTTGTTAGATGAATTGAATGGTGCTTTTTATTTTACCAAGTTAGATCTACATTATGGGTATCATCAAACCCTGATCCATGATGAAGACATACCCAAAATAGCATTCAGAGCTCATCAGGTCTATTATGATTTTTTGGTTATGCCTTTTAGACTAACAAATGCACCATCCACCTTTTAGAGTTTGATGAATACTACTTTTGAGGAAATTTGTTTTGGTGTTTTTTGATGATATTCTCATTTATATTAAAAATTGGGAAGACCATTTATACTATGTAAAATAGGTACTCTCAATTTTGGAATAACATTAGTTGTATGCCAAACTTTTCAAATGTAATTTTGGAGCTCGTGAGGTTGAGTATTTGGGTTACTGGTTTCACACGAAGGAGTGAAATTGGATCCTAAAAAAAATCCAAGCAGTGGTGGATTGACTAGTTCTTAAAACACTTAAGCAACTAAGGGGATTTCTAGGGCTAACTAGTTACTGTCACAGGTTTTTCAAAAATTATGGTAGCATTACAGCCCCACTCACATCTTTGTTGAAGAAAGACTCCTTTTAGTGGACTAATACAGCTACCAGGGCATTTGAACAATTGAAACTGGCTATATGTCCACCACTCTAGTGTTGGCCACTCCTAATTTTTCCAAGACTTTTATGGTTGAATGTGATGCATCTGGGTATGGTATGGGTGTTGTGCTCATGCAATAAGGTAGACCACATGTATTTGAAAGTCATCAACTAAAGGGTAAAAATTAGCTCAATCCCATCTATGAGAAGGAAATGATGGCCATTCTACATGCAATCAAACAATGGAGACCTTATTTGATGTGTCATCACTTTCAAGTAAAGAATAATCATGATAGTCTCAAATCTTTTTTGAAACAACGGTTGTCATCTAAAGAACAACAAAAATGGGTAACTAAAATGTTAGGCTATGATTTTGAAATAGTCTACAAGAAAGGAAAGGACATTATGGTGGCAGATGCACTATTCAGAGAGGATGAATCAGTTGAGGCATTGTTATGTGTCACGAACATTTTACATGTAGATTGGCTAGAAAAAGCGCAATTAAAATGGAACAATGATAGTGATACCCATGATATGATTTAGAATATTCAACAAGGTTTGGGTGGATTTGAAAAATTCACATAGAAGGGTAATGCATTATGGTATAAAGATAGATTATACCTATGTAAGAATTCTCTTCTTAAATAAAAAACTCTTCAAAAACTTCATGCAACTCCACTTGGGGGTCATTCAAGATTTTTGAAAACCTATCATAGAATCAAACATGATTTTTTTTGGGAAGGACTTAAAGGGGATATCCAAAAATATGTGGTTGAATGTATGATCTGTCAACAAAATAAAGGAGAAATGATCAAAACCCCAAGGTTTGTGCAACCTTTATCCATCCCTAGCCAACATTAGGAAGAGGTGTCTATGGAATTAATTACAAGGTTACCAAGATTTAATGGTAAAAATGTTATCATGGTTTGTTTTGGATCATCTCAATAAGTATGCTCATTTTTGTTCTTTATCACATCCATTTATTGCTAGTATAGTAGCTTCTACTTTTTTTAATATTATTCAGAAACTACATGGTACCCCTAAGATCATTGTCAATGATAGAGATCCTATTTTCAATAGTAATTTTTGGACTGAGTTATTTGCATGTTTGGGCACCCAGTTGGGTCATGGTTCATCCTATCATCCTCAATCAGAAATACAAATTGAGGTAGTCAATAAATCTCTAGAAGGATATCTCCGTTGTTTTATTTCTGATAAATAGGATAAATGCATTCATTGGTTGCCACTTGCTGAATAGTGGTATAATACTTTTATTCATAGTTCTTTCAAAATGTCTCCCTTTGTGGTAATATATGGATAACACCCTCCATTAATCACTTTAACCTTGAAGGTCCATCCTAAGGTTCATGTAGTTAAAGAACATATTTACCATCAATAGGAGGTCCTTGCAAGTTTGCGTGCAAATTCAGCCATGACCCAAAATCACATGAAGCAGTAGGTAGATCAACACAGGAGTGAGAGGCATTTTGACATTGGAGATTAGGTCTTTGTTCACTTGTGACAATATAAGCAAATGTCCTTGAAGCAACATAAAAAGGATAATAAGTTATCCCCTAAGTGTTATAGGCCTTATCAGATCTTGTAAAAAATTGATAGTGTGGCCTACAAGTTAGAGTTTCCTTCATCCACTTGCATACATATAGTATTTCATGTATCATGCCTAAATAAAGTCATTAGACATAGAGTTACTACTCAAAGTGAATTACCAAAATTGGATAAGGAAGGAAGATTTATTCTTTATCCTGAGGCGATCCTTTAAATTCGCACTAAGCAGCTATGGTCTAGAGCAATTACGGAGTACCAGATCAAATGGAAGAATCTTCTATGTGAAGACGCTACTTGGAAGGATGAATCATTTGTACAATAATATCCAGAGTTAACTCAATTTTGAGGACAATGTTTTTTTGAAGGAGAGGGGCATGTTACACCCTTAATCTTTGGCATGTCTACGAATAGATGTGGCCAAATTGTGGATTACATACTTCTTTTATATTCTTGTTATATTTATATGTGTTCTTAGATAGGTTGGCCTATGTAATAACCATGGCTAAGTAGACTATATATAGGAGGTAGTGGTTAGTATTTGAGCATCATGTTAAGTATTCTGCTCTTATTGCATTATTGTGGAGGTTTCTCCCTCGAAGTGGCTCTATTATATTATATAGTATTCTTCTCTACTATCAATTATTGATTTGTAATCTATCATATTTTTTGATTTAGTGTGATATATAATTATTTTATGTGAACATCTAAGTAATTTTATTACACCAAATAGGCTTATTAAGCCTTTCCATTATACCACACACTTCATCTAACCCATATTGGTTGGCCAAGATATTTACCAAACTTGTTTTTACCCTTGAAAAAGGTCCTCATGCATGTTACATGAATGAGAAAATCTCTCCATAGGTTGGTCATAGTCCATAGAGACCAATTTCACTATTAGGCCTAATGAAGACCTAAAGGAATTAGGCCTTCATACCCACATGTTACACTTAGACTTTATTGAACACCTTTTGTCTTCACCAACACTTGAAAAACATCAAACATGTCTCCAATATATCCTTTCTTACTCCCACATAGGTCCATACCACCTGTAACTCCAACTGACCACTTGAACCAAGTCATTTAGCATACTCACCATTAGGCCTTGTAACTCCTTGAAAGCTTATCATATAGAACTAAAGCACACAATCACTTTTCTCACATAAACTACTCAAAAAATTGTATTAATGGATCCTCCATGACTTAAAAAACATCACCAGATTCATTTGATATCACCACTCAATCTCCAAGCATCCAAAACCACCTTTGCAACAAGACCACTCATACTAGTCAAACACAGTCAAAGTACAGTCAAGTAACTTTGACATTTCACACTTAATCAGGGACAAACTATGATTTCCAATGCCTTATTGTGAACCTTTGATACTTTTAAAACATATTCATACTCATTGGTTTCTTCAACTCTATGAATAACATTTCCAACTCACTTCAGCAAATTGGTCACTCAAATTGCCTGTAGCCTTCAAGAACACAGTCATAAAAAAATTCTTGTTTAACACCTATAAGAGTGATTCAAAGACATATAATGCACACCCATAGCTTATATTTGATTAAAATATCACTATCAATTGGATAGATCACATGTTATAATTTTAATCATTTGTCTTATAGACCAATCTCTCAAACCACTCTCACACTGTGCATACACAACTTAGACAAGCCTTTTTGGATTTGACAATTCAACTCGTCAAACTATCTCTCTACCTTCCAAAAGTCTTATATAGTTCAATTAGGTCTCAAAACACATCAATAAATTCATTATATTCATAAAATCTTATCAAAGAACCTCAAACACTTTACTTCCCTCAGCATGCTTGAAACAGTCAACTCGACTCAAAACATAGTCATGGTGAAAATGAATCCTAACACCTATAAGACCACTTAATTAAAATCCAAATGTATTCATGAGATGATTAGACACCTTAAGATAACTCCATTCACAAAGATATATATGTCTAATAACACACAAGGAACATATAGATCATTCTATGAGACATACACCTTCATTGTCTTGATTTATACAGACTGATCAATTTGAGAGCACTTTCTTGCTTGTGTATGAGCATCACCAAGACTTACCAACCAAGGTAATATGAGGCATATGTATTAAACAAAGACCCCAAACCATTTGATCCATCCCTAGTCACCTGCAACTCATCCCTAAATAGGTTCTCACTCAAGTTTAGTTTATTTCATTGTTTTCATATTTGAAGTCTAGTGATAGGATATTTTGATTAACCAAAATGATTAACAAAGAGAAAATATCTTGCCAAAATAACTCTATGGGTCTCAAGAACAAGTCTTGGCCTTCAACCTTCACCAAATTGTATGCATTGACTCAGTCAACCCTTCCTATAACAATAAAATATTCAAAAATTACTCATTTCCCTAACACACCACTACCACCTAGAGTGCCTAGAGGAGTCCTCTACAACATAAAATAATAAAAATTTATCAAACAATCCATTCTGGGCCAAGACCATTCACATCTTTCCAATCGATCCACTATGAGGGTTTATAAGCAAAAAAACTTCCTTACCTTATTAAGTTGTGTTCATAAAGTTGAGGGCTTAGTTTCTATGCAAAATGATTCTAGAAGATTCGTAATACCCATCCCCAACTACTCCAAATGGATCAGGTCACCAAGAAAATTCTACACGTGCCAATGAGCATCTCTACTTCCTTCTCGGGCTTGAAAACCTTCACTTTACATACATAGGAAACCTTTCAACATTGTTTCTTGCTTTGTCTTCCTCCTCAGGACCTAAAACTTGGTCAACATATTTGACCCACCCTCTTACACCTCAATCCATGCTCATATGGGATTAAACACCTTGAAGACTCAATTTTATGTTTCATTTGGACCTCACTAGGTCTCTATGCACATTGGGTATAGAACCATCAATCAAACTTGGATATTGAAAGAACTTAAAACCTTTTTGTACTAATCTCAAATCATCATTAGCATGTCATATGAACTCATTCCATGATTTCAATCTTCCCTCCATGTTCACACAGGTCACAAGCTTCTTACCTCAACAAGCTATGACCATGCCTAAACAATAACCTCTCTTCAAGCTTCCTTGTCACCAAACCACCTTGAGATTATACAAGACCACTTTTGTAGCTTAAAAATAATCTCACTACTCCTGAGAATATCTTGCAAGCCTGTCATATCATTCTCCATTGATCAAGAAAACTCAAAACACATGGATTACTTATCAAGCACACAAGGCCTTCTTGTCACTTCATGAGTCATCCTTCATTAATCACCACTTTGTCATTACCTTTGACATCAATGACAACACTTTTGGAAATAATCTCCCCCTTTGTCATTGATGGCAAACTATTTTTCTCCTTCTCCCCCTTTGCCATTAATGACAAAGTGGACTAAACAGTAACTAAGCTCCCCCTATCATCATGCATTCAAATATACTTTAGGTACTTAAAATACTTACCTACCTTTCATGCACATGCATGAATAATTTCTCCCCCTTTGACATACACATCTTGATCATCTTCTTCATGTACCAAACATGTACCTTCTTGATCTTTTTCTAGATAACTTGTCTTTGGATTTTCACTCACTCTTTCTTACCTGATCCTTGGACCTATTTACTTACAGATCTCACAAGCTCCCTTTGCTCATGCATGAAGATTCAATACATTTTAAAAATTATACTTGGTTTTATTAATTCATCATATCAACTTTTTTGACTTGCCTCTTGAGATTACATCTGTAGCAGACTTCTCCATCATGAGTTAAGTTTAAAATTAGAACATCTAACATATGTTCCTCCTCACATCATGCACATCTCTTCAAGCCTATAAAACTATCTGAGTTAGTTAACCCTAACTCCATGATCCATCTAAAAAAATTAATCTTCAAAAAGTATCCTCAACTAACCAACAATGAGACTTAATGGCCCATATTACCCTCATGTTACCAATAGGTCTCATGGAGACCTAATCAACATAGATCTACTCCTTCTTGCTTACATTTGTCCTCTTAGATCAATTAGACATCTTAAGCAGTCTTTGAACAACTTCACAACATGTAAAAGTAACTCCTCATACATCAACTTTCTACTCTTCAAGCAACACAAGCCATTAAGGCTCAAACCACTACAAGATACCCTCTTGGTCAACAACAAGTCATATTAGGTCTGTGAGACCTTATACACTATAGCAGAGCTTTGACACAACTTTGAATCCTTTAGATAAGAAAATTTTGACTAAGAAAGATGATTTGATCAAATATGACCTAAATTTCATCTCATGATCATACAATACACTAAACCTTAAAGATATTCTTCAAATTCATTTAAAGAATCAACTTTGTATACACACACAAAACCCTGCTTAAGAAACTTAGAAATTATGTCATACTTTGATCACTGTCACTCTTCAAATCATTGAATATATTCATGTCCTTTCATAATCATGTCAACACACTCATATATGACCCAATTAGGTCATCAATATATCAATGGAGCTCTCAACATAATGAAGCAACTCATGAAATAACATTCTTCAACCTTCTCAAATACACACACAGAACCCTAATATTAAAACTCAGAAGTATAGAATCTTCAGATCTTTGAAAATTCTTATAGTATCTAAATTATGGCATCACACCTCTCTTATTACCTTATGAGGTCATCATGACATCCAATATACATTAAAACTCATGATACAGCTTTGAAGAACACCATAGCAACTTTCTTCATTCAAATCACTAGCATCTTGATATGTTATAGGAAAACATCATCTACAGAACTTTGATGCTCACTTTTAAGGTACATATAGCATAAAAACATAACTCTTGGAACATATCTAGTCCTTAAAACTCAAGGACAACAATTTTAACAAGACTTCCAATGGTCTCATAGACCATTCTTCAACTCACTCAATCCATTGTTTTAAATCTTGCTTCTTTCACATCATCTTGAGCTCACACATGCATTATAAGAATGGACACTATTGAAAGATACATTGCTCTCAATCCATCCAACACTCACAAATATCCAAAGGAAATGAATGAACTCATTTTTCCTTATTAGTGCATACCTTAGGGTTTGTAGTCATAACTCATCTTGAAACCCTCAAATCACTACCTTTCACCTCTTGAACTAGCTCTTCTAATCTGAGATCAATCTAATTACCCTCAGAGCATTTATAGGTGCCATATTATCTTGTGAACACTATTGCACACTTTGATTAGTCATGTTGAGAGTGTAAGCTTAACATTTAATTCAATAATTCACACTAGTCTGTCAATCAGAAGACATTAAGACAAAATCAACTTTCATGGAACTTTTCTTGCACATATGCATACTTCCAAATCTCTCTCAATGAACCAAACCTTGTCATATACTTTGTTTCCATTTTATATGAGTCTTCTCCATGTAGAGGTATCTAAAAAATATTCACTTTTACTTATAAAGCTTCATTAACTCTCATGCCCTCATTATGTCTCATGGAGACTTAATACAAATACAACTATCTTTTAACATGTCTTCAAAGTCCTTTTGTTTATGAATTCAGGTTTGATCTTGGATTTAGATTTAGAACAATCCTTATTCTTTAACCTTGATGAAACCATCATGCATACTTATATGTAGACCTCAACCATGATTTTCACAAACTTATCCATCACTACAAACAAGATGAACATTATCCTCATCATACTTTAAGTTACTTAGGATCACCTTCAAGATGTTAAGATTCCTCCAAAGGACCGGATCTGATACCAATTATTGGAATTAGATATTGAGAGGGTGAATCATTTGCTCAACAATGCATAGTCAATTCCAAACACCATTCCATGAAGCATACATAAGAGATCAATGCATAAGCAAATAATCACACAAGTACATCACAAGATAACACGAGAGATTATGTGGGAAACCCTTTTGGGGGATAAAACCCACTAAACCATGCATATAGACTACTATCCTATAATGAAAAGATTCAACATTTAGTAAATCACCCACTTCACAAAGAGCACTAACCCCTACCTAGTTGAGCACCCACCCTACTAGTCTTTTGCAAGCTCCAACTTGCAAGGAGGTTCCAACCCCCTAGGAAAACAAGCACCAACTCAACTACCTTAAATATTTGATCATCTTGAACACTTATTTCTAACTCTTCAAATTATGATGACCTCCTTTATTTTCACTCTTTCCTCTTCACTCTCACTCAAATAGCCTCTAGGTCTCACTCGCTCAATATGCCTCTTCTAGGTTCATTAGGTCTAATGACCTATGTCTCCACCTGCATCAACTTGATCAGATATGCATGATTTATCTTGTTAACCCTCTAATGGTCCTCAATGACCTATCTCTACTGCTTGATTGATCTCTTTCATTCTCTTACATCCTCACTCACTCCCCTAGTCTAAATAGGCCTATTAAGCCTTGCCTTTATACCACACACTTAAACTAACCCATCTTGGTCATCCAAGATATTTACCACACTCGTTTTTACCCTTTAAAAAGGTCCTCATACACATTAAATGAATGAGACAACCTCCCCATAGGTTGGCCATAGTCAATTGAGACCAATTTCATGATTATGCCTAATGGAGACCTAAAGGAATTAGACCTTCATACCCACACATTACACTTGGACTTCCTTGAGAACCTTTTGTCTTCACTAACACTTGAAACACATAAAAAATGTCTCCAATATATCCTTTATTACTCCCAAATAGGTCCATACCACTTGGAACTCCAACTCACCACTTAAACCAAGTCATTTAGCCTACTCGCCATTAGGCCTTGTAACTCCCTAAAAATTTGTCATATAGAATTGAAGCACAAAATCACTTTTCTCACATAAATTACTCAAAAAATTGCATTAATAGATCCTCCATGACCTAAAAAACATCACCAAATTCTTTTGATAATGCCACTCAATCTCGAAACATCCAAAACCACCTATGCAATAGGACCACTCGGACTCGTCAAACATAATCAAAATACAATCAAGAAACTTTGACATTTCAAACTTGATCAAGGACAAAATATGACTTACAATGACTTATTTTGAAACTTTGAGACTTATACAACATATCCATACTCATTGGTTTATTAAACTCTGCCAAGAACACTTCCAACTCACTTATGCAAAGTGGTTACTCAAACTCCCTGTAGCCTTCAAGAACATAGTCATGAACAAGTTCTTATTTAACACCTATAAGAGTGATTCCAAAACATATAATGCACACCCATAGATTTTTTGTGATATAAATATCAATCTCAAGTGGATATATCACATTTTCTAATGTTACTCATTTATCTTATAGACCAATCTCTCAAACCACCCTCGCACTGTGCATACACAGCTTAGACAAGCATTTTTGGCTTTGACAATTCAAATCCTAAAATTATCTCTTTACCTTCCAAAATTTTTGTATAGTTAAATTAGGTCTCAAACCACATCAATATATTCATTAGATGCAGCAAATATTGGAAAGGAACCTCAAACACTTTACTTCCCTCAACATGCCTAAAACAGTCAACTTGACTCAAAACACAGTCATGGTGAACATGACTCCTAACACCTATAGGATCACTTACTTGAAATCAAAATGTATTCATGAGATATTTAGACACCTTAAAATAAACTTCAATCACAAATATGTGTAGGTCTAATAGCACACAATGAACATATAGATCATTTTATGAGACATACACTTTCATTGTCTTGATTTATACAGATTGATCAATTTGAGATCACTTTATTGCTTGTGTATGAGCATTACCAAGACTTAATAACAAAGGTAACATGAGTAATATGTCTTAAAAAAATACCTCAAACCATATGATCCATCCCTAGTCACCTACAACTCATCCCTAAATAGGTTCTCAGTCAAGTCTAGTTTCTTTCACTATTTTCACTGTCTGTAGTCGAGTGATAGGACATTTTGATTGACCAAAATGATTGACACAGAGAACATATCTTGAAAAACTAACTCCATGGGTCTCAATAAAAATTCTTGGCCTTAAACCTTCATCAACTTGTATGCATTGACTCAGTCAACCCTTCCTATAACAATAAGACCTTTAGAAATAATCACTTTTTTGTACCTTCTACTCATTGTTCTGACACACCACTGCCACTTGGAGGTGTCTAGAGGAGTCCTATACAACATGAAATCATCAAAATTTATCAAAACATTCATCATATTCCAAAACCATTCACATCTTTCCAATCGCTGCACTATGAGGGTTTGCAAGCACAAAAACCTCCTTACCTTAACGTTTGTGCATAAAGTTGGGGGCTTGATTTCTCTGTAAAATGCTTTTGGAAGCTTCTTAGGACCCTTAACCAATTACTCCAAATGGATTAGGTCACCATGCAAACTCTACACGTGCCAATGAGTATTTCAACTTCCTTCTTGGGCTTGGAACCTTCACTTTGCATACATAGGAAACCTTTCAACATTTTTTCTTGCCTTATCTTCCTCCTCAGGACCTAAAACTTGGTCAACACCTTTGACCCACCTTGTTACACCTCATTCCATGCTCATATGGGCTTTAACACCTTGGAGACTCAATTGAACCCTTCATTTGGACCTCACTATGTCTCTATGTACATTGCGTCTAGAATAATTAGTATAACTTAAAAATTGAAAGCACCTGAAACCTTATTGTATTGATCTCAAATCATCATCAACATGTCATATGCACTCATGCCATGCTTTCAAGATTCCCTCCATGTTCACATGGGTCACATGCTTCTTACCTCAATAAGTTATGATAATGCCTAAGCAACAACCTCTCTTCAAGCTTCCTTGTCACCAAACCACCTTGATCTTCTACACAACCACTTCTGTAGCTTACAAAACATATCACTACACTTGAGAATATCTTACAAACCTGTCATATCATTCTCCATTGATCAAGATAACTTAAACCACGTGGATTCCTTATCAAGCACACAAGGCCTTTTTGTCACTTGATGATTCATCCTTCATCAATCACCACTTTGTCATTACCTTTGGCATCAGTGACAACACTTTTGCCAACATTATCTACATAAACTCATATAATTCATGTTCTATAAATTCCATTATGAAATATAATCAACATAATTAGTCAATTTAACTCATTGTTCATACTCAAATATCAAATTAATAGAAACACACAACCCCTGAACTAATTTTAATATCAGCAAATCTATATTATATAGTCACAATATGCTATCCATTATTAGTCACCTTACATGACTTCATACAAAGGTATTTATACTTATTTTTTCCTGACCAAGTAATTACATAATAAATGACAACATGGTTGATTGGCCAACGAACTCTTAGTAGACTGAGAGTCATGGCAGTCTTTTAATTTTTCTCTCCTAAGGACCCAGGCCTTTGCATCCCCTATATTCTTGTTTGATGTGAGATTCTTGTTGCCAAATGTTCTCTTTCTCACGTGTTGGTGTGAAACTCATGATGGTTAAAGTCTAGATGGTCCTTGATAATTTTTCCTCAACTATTTCCTACTTTCCATGTGCTCCCCAAGTCTTTTGTTGTTGTTATGAGTCCTATGCTCTTAGGTTCTTCATAATTATGTTGTGTCTTTGATTGGGTATTCTCGTGCTGATAAATTTTATGCGATTGTCCTCTATCACTTCACTAGTTTTATGCCATTATCTTCCTACACCATGCTAGTTCCATGCCATGGTCTTCTTGCGCCATGCTCCTTTCGTGCCATGCTAGTTCAATGCCAAAAAACCAAAACACTTAGTCAAAATTTGGAGTCCAAAAATTTTGTTTTTTTAATATAAAATAAATCTAAATGTTCTTTTAAGTGGCATCATAAATCCTTTTATGTATTAAATTTTTTCCCAAATCCAAACCCAAAAAAAGTAACTTTCAAATTTATTATTTTAAAATTTCCTTAAGAGGATTGTGTAATGAATTATGTTTTTTGGTCTTTAAAGTTTTGATTTACTCTCAAAGTATTTTATATTTTATATTTAGTAGGGTAAAATTTATGGGTTTTGAAGATCCTGAAACTTAATACAAAGGAGAGAAAGATGAATCATTTACGCAAAAAAAGAATGCCTCTATCAGTGGCCATAGGGCAAGCATAACAACAATATGCCAAATGTAACTAACAATAAAAAACAAACAGTGGTTCTACCCAACCACTTTATGTGTATTTTTAGTGATCTTCCACTTTCTTTCTACCTTCAACAACTATTTTTTGTGGTTCTGTTACGAGTCCCTCCAAACTAGGATGGTTGTAAAACTGCTTTAGTACCTTTTTTCTTTTTCTGAACCTTTGTCCAGCCTTCCTTATCTTCTACAATAACATAAGGATGGGATTTATCTTTTGTTGTTATGTCCTTAGATGTTTATACCTTAGATAATTTCAAACTTGGGTTTTTATCAGAGGAAGAGACTGGTGCAGAGGGGACTACCATGTTCGTGGCTTTCCTTGGAGAGATTAGGTCTTTCAGCGAAACATCTTCATATTGAGAAATTTTAAGGTCCTTAGCTGGAACAGAGGGTTTAGGATCTTCCAAAGGTGACTCATTTTCATAACCATCTAAATCTTATTCAACATCCACCTACAAAAGGTCAACGTTGCAGTCTTTCCACTAAGAGGATTTTTTTTCTGAGAGAACTGCAATTTTTGGTTAAGTGTCATGTATTAAAATAGCTATTGCAACGAAATAGTAAACCTTCATAATCCATAGGTTGGGACCAAGATCAGTCCCCAACTTGTAAAGTGATATTTTCAAGCAAATTATTGGAGGTATCAATATTATTAAAAGAACGCCTCTAGTGTCAACGTATTTATATTATTAAAATACAATTTTCTTATTTGGATTTGAAATGGTGTGATTGCGAATGAAATAATAAACTTTAGTTTGTGATCTTAAGCAACAATTGTAGAAAAAGATAATGAAATTGCTTGAAATGTCAACATAAGACAATTTTTATATTGTAAAATTTACATGAAATGTAAAAACTTGTTTAACTCTTTTATTATTAAAATTGATTATTTTGAAAATAGTCAAGTTGCTTTGAAATGTGATTTTTCATCTTCTAGAAAGTGTCTTCCTTTACAACATAATGTTTCTAATCTGATTTAGACAATTATGTAATAAATAGGTTATTCTAATGGTATTTTTTGTAAGCATGAAAATAACATTATTGAGCCCAATTCATGTCTCTAATGTAAATTTTTTAACACTTGATTTTAATACTTCTAATGTGAATGTGAAGTCTTATTGTCCTCCTCATCAAAATACATTTATCCTAATGTTTTTCTTATAAAGCTTCTAGTGATCATACATTGATTAAACATGGTAAAATTTATGAGCATTTTGGTAAACACGGGCATGATATTACTCAATGTTGGAAATTACATCTTTGTATATCTTGTGGTAAAATAAATCATGATATTTTACATTATTGAAAAACCACTAAAACACTTCATTCAAAAGTTAAACCAGTTTAGACCCTTAAAGATATAGTATCTTCTCAAGACATTAATGAGACTTATTTTGATAATTAACCAATTGCTTCAAGTAGGGTATTCTTTTGAGTAAGGTGAAACATCTTCTTTGTCTCCCTTTTTAAAAGTTTAAAACTAAAAAAAAAAACTATGCATTCCTTGTTTTTGTGCTTACTTATAAGTTGTCAAGAACGCATGTTATGTTAAAAGCTAGTTATTTTTTTACTCACTTTTTTTTGTGCATAAATTTAGCATTTTGTTATGGAAATTGTCTTTTGCTCCTTGTAGCTTCTATTAAATCTAGTTTTATTACTTTAATTGTATGTAGATCATATTTTTATGACATGCTTATTTACTTAACATGAAGGTTAGTGTAAGCTTATTTACTTTGCAGATATATTGTATCACTTTTGTCATCTCATTTCTTATTTTCCTTGTTCCAAAGAAGATTGACTTTCTTATCCAAAGAGGATTCTTTAAGATTGTTGATGATCACATCTTCATCTCTGCATGCTTCTTGGACACACCTATTCTTTTCTTTTTACTTTTCTCAAACTATTGTAATTTATCTTGAATGAAGTTTTTATGAAGGTGGAATAATATGTAAAAGCAATTCATTTATTTATTCAATATTTTCTCCTCTTTTTTAATCCCAAATAAAGCTTAAGAGGGAGTGTTAGAGATAAATATTTATCTAGATTAATTTAGGTCAATCTTAAGTCAATTTAAGTGTGTGTAGGTTTTCTTATTTAATTCACATATTCTAGATTCACAAGGTGTCACACATCTTTTGTCCCTTTTGAAAGGAATCTTAGTCACATGTAACTCCTCCCATACTTTTCAGACACTTTCCCTCACCTCATGGGAATTAGTGATGCTCATTAAGAAGGTTGTGTAAATTCATGATGGGGTTTTATTAAAAACTCATCTTTTTTTCTAACTCTGTTTAATGAATTCTCTCATCTCTCATTCAACACAAGTTCATCTTAAGACACTTGTTTATAGCTTGAGGCCTGTCTCTCTTTCTCATTCTCTTTTCTTTTATTAAAATTATAATTGGAAAATATTGTTGTTGTAAACCTTTTAATACATGTGGGGTTTTTTCCATTGATTTGGTTTCTCCACTTAACAACTTGTGTCTCACGTTCTCTTTAAGGCTTACTTTTAAGGTGATATCCTTATGTATTCATTCTCTCTTTTTTTCAATGTTATTTTAAATCTTATCATTTATTTCTAGCATATTCTTTGTTTCTCTCAAGAACCTTGCATTCTCTTTGACATACTTTTGTAAATTTATTGTAGCAACTCAAGTGTATGTTATACGTATCATTAATTTACTGTGAGCAATTTCTATTGGTGAAGAGAGAACTAAATGTTTATGTCTCTCATTCTTTTGGCATAGATTTGGATTGTTTATTAGATACTATAGTGAAAGATTTCATTTCAATGTTCACATCTCATTATTGTGGGTTCAACTCAAATTGCTATAAATGCATTCCAATCTCCTATCATCCCATCATTGTGAAATTATATGTCAAATTATTGTGATTGTTCATATACCATGTGCACCAATTTGATTTAATTTATTATTTATAAGGAGTTTTAGTTGAATATGGTCATTCTTGATTTGATTTCTCCTTGAGCTTCAAAGACACCTCTGGTGGTTTGAAATCTATCAATTCATCTAGTTTATTATTGTGTTTTATCAATTTTAGGATGTGTGACTCTAATATGCATAAAACTATTAAATAAATCATATTGATTAGGATATAAACTTACTAAATAAATATGATTGCAACTAGTTAAATATAGTAACTTATTATTTCTAGAAAACACTAAAGAAATGATGTACTTATCTTGTTTTGTACCTATACATGTTTGTGAAAGAATACACTCATCTAAAATGCACTAGAATATGTATGTGAACACTCGGATATATACACAAAGAGTCTACCTAGATGAGTTCATGCTCCCTAGACACTTGTCTAGTCCTGGCACTGTCTAATTTTTTGTAGAATTTTTTCAGTCTATGACATTATTGCCCACTACATGTGTAATTTTTTCAGTCTATGACATTATTTCCCACTACATGTGTCTAATGGGGGTGATTGTATATTCATATTTCTGAAAGTCCATGCAAATGTCTTTATTTGCTTTCTCTTTGTTTTAAACCCTAGTTGTGCACTGTAAGACAATTGTAAATCCAAATATGGAATCAAAGCTACGGGTTGAGATAACCTTAAACACCCCTATATGAATAAGTGTTGCCTACATATCCAATAGCTTGAGGAGGGAATCAAACCACATGTAATTATCCTACTTAGTTGTATGTGTGCAATCATGTGTAATAATAATATGTTATGCAATCCTGAGTATGGATTTCAATACTTGACAACCCTTCACTTGAGCTTGAAAATGGTATGAATACATAGCTCAGGGTTTTTCTCATTTGAGGAGTGATTTATAGTGATAGCCTGATATGTGCCAAATAAATGCTAGATTGTTAAATAAGAGTTATATGAATGTTAGATAGATAAATGGTTAGGCTTGATGTGGTTATATAGTTAACTCTTTAGGTTATTTCCTCTGAACTGACATACAAAACATGTTAGTTAACCTATATGACCATTGTTAATTTTGAAAACTAGTTGTTAAAGCACCCAAGGACAAGTGTACATTTGTTGGACAAGTTCGTAGCAATGACCTTGTTTCATAGGTAAGAACCTATATACAAAACATGAATAATGACTTGGGCTATGAGACAATATGATAATGATATTAACTTAATTGGGCAAAGATTATAAATATCATGTGTAACGATATCAACAATTTGGAAGGGTCAAGCCCATACATAAGAGAATGGCTATGAAAAATGGTGAATAAAAGTCATGTATATGAGAATATGTTAAGTAAGTTGAAGTTTAGTCAAATTATACATTTTCACTTATGTCTAATACCAAATATGAGTGTCTAAATTTTCCCTTGTTATTTTAGTAATGAAATTATTAGAGTAAAGGGATAGAAGGTGACACGTGAGGATAACCACAATGGGTATTTCTCAAGTATGTACTATGTGTTGTGGAATTATTTATGCAAACCTACAATAAAACATGTAGAGATCAATTTTTCACTTATGATGTAAGATTAAAAATAAAAACATTGATCATATGTAAAATGAAATATAAAGGAACAAATACACATGTATGCATGCAAACCAAGCTTGTCTTTTGAAGACAATGGAGACTCATTGGGGTGATCATTCCCATTAGAGATGCTTAAGTAAGAGCATGGGTTGAGATAAATATGCCCCAACCCTCATTTGAACTGGATAAGTACCTATAAGTTGTCATGCATAGCTTCAAGCCCACACAACTCCAATAAATCTAAGTAAATGGAATTCACCAAGGGTTCCAATAAATTCGATTAATGCCTAAGTAATGTCTAAAAGTTTGTAATTTTTTTGAATCATCACTAAAGACAAATTATATGATTCAATATGAGTAATAATTGAATCTAATTTGCTTCTTAAATAAATCTAATTAATATTAAATAGAGAATAACATGAATTTCCATTCTATCTGGTAATCTGTGTAACTTGAGTCATACAATCCATGCCAAAATATAATTATATATATGAAAATGTGAACATATGCCATGCATATGCTCCCACTATAATAATTTATGTAATTTGAATCCTTAAACTATGTAATATTCTAATAAAATCTATGAAATATCTCATAGTTTGATGAATTTTGTGACATATGCCCCCAATCTAAATCAAATCTGTCATAATCTAACAATACTTGTACCATTCTAAAATATTATGTGCTCAAATTTTTAAATTTGTATTGTGAATGTTTAATCTCTAAGACAAACCATTGTCTATGCCCTCCTTCTGAAGTGAGGAATAAAGCATGTGAATTACTTGTCTCAAAACATAGTAGTTAAAGACGTTATGTTGTGTGTGTGCAAAAACTGTGAATCATATAATAACATGTGAACAAAATGTCATCATAATTAAAAATAGAACATCTAAGTATGTATGAAATATCTATCATAAGCATACAAGTGTCATGCCAAGATAGATATATCAATAAAAAACATAGTGAATAATAAACATAACAATGAGAATCTATGTATTAAGTAATAACTACATGGAAAAGTGCATAATATGTATCATGGCACTACAAACAAGAAGAAGAGTGTGTCATATAGATCACAACACTAACAAGCTCAACAATTTCAACAAGTCTAACAAACACCCCTAGATATATCCACAAATAGAAAATAGAGACAAAGTCACACACAATGGATAATCAAATGTCACACAAGTCCAAGGACCACACACAATGGATAATCTAATGTCTCATAGATGATGAACAATCTAATATCACACACATGATGGAAAATCTAATTTCACACACATAATAGAAAATCTAATGTCCCACACACAATGGACTATCTAATACCTAAAAATCGAAGTAAAACACAATGGAGAATGAAATGTCACATAATAAATAGAGTCAACATAGAACAAGCAACAACATAATTCATGCAAAAAATAAGGCTAATCTACACAATCGATATATGTCATAATTGCATATATAAAAATACAATATCCAGTGAAATAAAAATCTAAATAGTGTGAGTTAGAGCAAGTCGTATATAATCAGTGTAATATACTATTATCAATGGAAATAATCATAGATTGCTACAACCTATGTAAAGCAACTAGATTCTCCTAGTAAAAGTGTGCTTCCAATGTTAGAAAGTGGTTCCTATACATCTATGTGTCCATGTCATATATGTTATGTATTTATTTCATCTCACTCATATATATTGTGAAACACATATAGATGAAAACTGGATATAGAATGTACTATATATGATAGAGCATAAACAAATCATATAAATAAATAATACATATCATGCATTGTCATATTTTTTTAATTTTTTTTAATATTTTCTAAGTATTAAGTATATAATGTTGAACAATGATCCCATCAATGGGATCTTTACATGTAGGTCATGTGTTGAATGTGCCTAATGTTACCCACATGGTTGAATATTGACATGTGTATCTAAGTTAAAATCTGAGAAATGATCTCATGTTGTATCATATTGATTTAACTTTTTGGGGAATATTTGAGTTTTATCCCTATTTTAGTTAAGGATCTGGATTAATAAATTAGTAAATAACATTGTAATAATTATAGTCCTAATTTATATATTTTTTTTTACCTTTCTAAAAATAGCAATAAATAAGGAGAAAATATAACTTATCTTGAAACAAGCTGAGATGGTTGATACAGGGTCTGAAATTGGTTATGCAGGACTGGGACAGTGTCATGAACATGGATCTGGTTTTCATTCGGCAAAAAGGAGCATTGAAAACTAGGCATACTTTGGTGTTCGACATTGTCCACTCCTGTCACTGTTGTCCAAATTAGTCATAGAGACTTGAGTTTTTTGGGTTCTTTGCATTGTTCCTGTGTGAGCCTGTCTGTGAAATCTTGAGTGTTGAATGTTGATAGAGCTCATTGTAGAGATGATTTAATATTCAAACCCTAACTCTCCATCATATTTGATAAATAGGATTTAAATCACTTGAAAAAAAGGGGTGTTAGTATGTGTAAGATGCAATGAACATGTGATCCACACCCCTTATGTGGTCATGATGTCTACATACCAATACTTAGAAGAGGGATCAAGCCATATGTAGTTCTTTCACTTGATGTTTTTTGTGTAATAGTGTGATGCAGATGTAATGCCAAATTAAGAGTGCTTGAGGTGGCTAATGATTGGTATGAGAGTTTGAATATATTTGCAACTATGTTGGGTGACTGTATGCAGAGAATAGGAAAGTTTGTCTTAGTGGTTTATTTGTATTCTTGCTTGTTTTGTAAGATTTGTCACCTCCACTTTGTAAATGACCTTTGGAAGGGCTTTTATACGGAACTATTTGGTCATGGGTTAAATGTATTCACGCTAAGCCAACATAATTAAGGATAGGAATCGAATGAAAATAACCATTTGAGCTCAAATTACAAAGGGATAAGAGCACCAAAAATAAGACACCCTAGGGTCCAGTGCTATAGTCCAAGTATGGTGCTCCTATCCTACAGTCTCAGGACCTAGGGGATAGGATTGACCTAGGAAATAGAGTCTAGCTGATCTAGAATCATTTTTTGGAAGGCTACAGATGACTAGTAATGAGCAAAAAGGTGCCTAGAAGGGTAACAAGAGCATGCAAGAAAGACTAATGGATTGGGTGTCACAAGCCATACTCAAACTACCAATTTGGAAATTTTGTATGACTACACATATATGTCATCATCATCATTAACCACATGATTCTATGTTTGTTGTGTAACTCTATGAGCCATAGTACTGCATAGAATCTAATGCATAGTAGTATAATGTGCCTTTGTTCACTAGATAACATGTGGAGAACGTTATAACAATAGTCCAAGATGTAATAGAATAGATAATGGCCTATGTGAGTCTAGTATAGCTCTTTGATATGATGGGTGGTGAAGAATTGGTTGTCTATGAGAGTCAAATACTCTCCTATGAGCTATATGGATAGGATGAACGTTAAGATATTGTACAACTGATTGTAGTGGTGGTGAGGGTGCTGGAGACCTAATTTACTACCAAAGAGGGTACTCATATGGAATACCTGAAATTGTGACCACCATATTAGCATGTATATACTTCATACATCTATGTATTGTATATGGCACTACATGTATTTTACGTATCCATAAATATCTTAAGAACGTGTCAAAGACTATGTTACTTGATAAAACTAGAAATATAGTAGAAACTATGGTAGGGCCTACTTGAATAGATAGCACGATGTACCCTAGAATAACATGTATGTGTCCATCAAATCCCTTAACTAATCATGAAGTACCTTGTATATCCTTTTGTGTGTATTTGAGAGTGTCAAGAAATGTCATTGTCGAAATGTTTTCACTTAAACCATTGTCCACCATGACATTGTGTACAAGTTGTCAATCTAGATATGCATGTATAAATAGTGCCTCATTTGAATACTCATATTTGACAATCTCTTGTTTCTCAAATGTAATATTAGGTATCTTTTTGCATATAATCTAAAGTGTGCCAATAATTCCATGTAGAGGATGTTCTTCTATAGTTATATAAATATAAGAAGTTGGAGGAGGATATGCATTGTAAGTCATATGCACCTAAGGTTGAGAAGTAGTCTCTTGTATCACATGATTAGGAAAAGGTTCATTAAAAATATTCAACTTATCATTACCATTAGGTTGTATCCATGACTCCTCCTTTGATGTATTAACATAAATTATGTTTGTCATCTATCAAATATTGTATCTTATGTCACAAATTGATGCATTTGTTGGTCAAATGTCCTATACCGCGATGGTAGTCACAATATGCATTATTGTCAAATCTATTAGCTTGAGGTTTACTCATATCAACCTCTTTTTGGGGAGGGACATATATGCATTTATACTCAAGTAATCTTTGTAATACCTTCTAAGGAGGTTTTGGTAAATGTGTAAATTTCCTCATTGGTGGAGCTGAGAGAACAAGTTGATTAGTTACGTATGAATTGCTTTAAATGTTGCATTAGTATCATTCTTATTATCATTCTCCTTTGATTTAAAATTTTGCTTGCTTGAAAACTTTGCATTATGAGCAAAGGGAGGATTGATCCCATACTTATTCATTGCACTAAGTTTAACTCCTCGATCCGTAATCATGTGACATAAATTATCAAATGATTAAAACTTTTTAAACATAATATATTCATATAAGGAAGAAAACAAGTTTTGCTTGAATATGTTTTGTAATTCTTTATCTTTCATTTGACTTGTCATCTTAGAGAGCATAGTCTTGTACTAGAACCCATAATCAGTGATAGGCACATTTGATCCTTACTTTATTTTTATAATATGGACATAAGACACTTCTCACTAATGTTGATTGAGAAGTGTGCTAAAAATTGGCCATCCAATAGGTTGAATTCATGAATGAATCAAAAATGGAAATCATAAAACCATCATAATTTGTAATCCTTAAGACTTCACAAAAACAATTTAAGTTAATAACTTATCATTAGATGCATAGTCCAATCATGTTGCATGAAAAACTCGAAGATGTTCTAAATCACCTTCACCATCATATAATGTAAACTTAGGTTTCATAAAACCTATTGGTAAAGGATATGTTGAAATCTCAAAAGCTAATGGATTATGTAATAAAGAAAGAGAATTAGTACTATGTCCTACTTTTGAAAAAATCTTCTATAACTATGGAACCTTATTCTGATGATCAATAATAAAGAAAGAGAATTAGTACTAATGTTTGAGCATTGAGCATAGCAAAATGTAAATTATCAAATGAAGTGACCTTAATAGTAACCTTAGAAGGTATGACAATATGATGTGTAGGGATAGTCATAATAATATGAGAAAAATTATGCCTTGCCCTCATACCATTGGTAGAAATCACATGTGAAGCAAATGATGAATACATGGGAATAACTTTATTAGTAGTATTCTCAACACCTATTGTTAAATTGATATCTCTAAAAGGTGCATTAATATTTGTGAAGAGCTCATATTTTTGTTCCTCAGATATGGCAATCTTAACATTCTTTTTATTTATAACTTTTAAGATTGTTTGTAAGATCTTATGTAGGTCATGGGGCTACAAACGGATTCTCTCTTGAAATGTAGGAATAGATACAACTCTTGCATGATGTATCCTATCAAGGTTATCTAGATTTATTTGATCATTATATTCATCATCTTGTTCATAAATAGTTTCAATATGTAGCATATAATCATTAGAAACATTTTTCACTTCTATGTGTTTGTTATTAAGATTTGCATTAATAAGAGGAATATCATCAATTTTAACCATTTTAAATAAACATGATTGATTTAAAAAAATCATACTATGCTCATTTTCAATACCACCTAATCTAGCACTTTACCTTAGAGGGATAAAAGATGTAATCTTCTTAGCTAGCATAGAATATGAACATGAAAAATATCAAGCTTAAAAAAATCTGCAATGAGGGAAAATCACAAATCAAATCTAAAAGCTATAATTAAATACTGAAATCTGAAACCATGGGAAAAATAGAAGGCAACCTTAAGGAGACTAGGGTTTGATATGCTCACTATAAGGAACATGTTCACCAATATGTTTTATTGATTTTAGGATTTATGTGACCCTAATATATATGAAACTATTAAATCATTTAGATTATTTAAGATATACAATTACTAAACAAATCTGATTGTAACTAGCTAAATATAGTAACTTGTTATTTATAGAAAATGCTAAAGAAATGATGTAGTTAGCTTTTTCACATATATGAATGTTTGTGGAGGAATACAATCATTTGAAATGTATTAGAATAGGCCTATGAACACTAGGATCTAGAAACAGAGTGTCTATGTGCACCTAGATGAGTTTGTGTTCCCTATATACCTACGTAGTCACAACACTATCTGAAGTTATACAAAATTGTCATGTAATTTTTGGGTCTATGATAGTGTCATCCACTACACCTGTGTCTAATTAGAGTTCCTATATATTCATATTTTACAAGTATACGTAAATGTCTATGTTTACATTCTCTTTGCTTCAAACCCTAGTTTTTCATTATAAGACAATTATAAACTAGGATAAAGGGTTAAAGGGAAGGGTTGTGCTAACCTAAGACACTCCTATGAGACTACATTTTTCCTATATATCTAATATTCTAAGGAGGAAATCAAACTGCATGTAGTTATCCCACGTAGTTTAGTATGTGAAATCTTTTTTAATATTAATATGTTGTGTAATTCTGAGTATAGATTTCAACACTTGACAACATGTGACTTGATCTTGAAAATGGTATTCAGACTTAACTTAGGGCTTTTCTCCTTTGAGTGGTTATTTCTAGTGATAGATTGATATGTGTTAGATAAATGCTAGATGAATGTTAGATAGATAAATGCTAAGGTTTGATGTGGTTATATAATTGGCACTTTGGGTTATTTTATCTAAACTAACATACTAAATGTGTGGGATGACCCATATGAGCATTTTGAATTTGGGAAACTAGTCGTTAAAGGGCACGAGGAAAAGTCTACCCTGAGTGGACAATTCCATGATATCGACTTGTCTTAGAGGCATGAACTTTGTCAAGAAAAAAGAAATGGTGACTTTAGGCCAGGAGACAATCTAAGAATGATATTAATTTGATTGGATAGAGAATAGGAATATCGTGTGTAATAATAATAACAATTTGGAAGGGTCGGGGTTGTATATGAGAGAATGGCCATGAGGAAAGGTGAATAAAGAGTCATGTAGGTGAGCATAAGTCAAGTAAGTTAACATTTGTTCAAATTACACATCATCAAGTGTCTAATAACAAATATGAGTGTCTAGATGTTGATACCTCTTTAGAAGTGTGAAGGGAAATGAAACACTAAAATATCATTATATTATATGTTGAAGATCATATATATATTTTATAGTTATAAGAGCTTGAGTGTGTATTGTTAGTGACAATAATAGGGCATACAAACACATGGGGTCTTTCTCATGTTTCTGGATCTAGTGAATTAATGATTGTTTGAAATAAATGCATACAAGAACATCATAAGTCCCCCATTGGCTTTGTAGAACTAGAAGTGTGGAGGTTAGAAACCCCCTTCCCTTGGTGGTTGTTTCTTGAGTCTAATTCTAATTTTTTAAAGTAATGAGAACCATTGTGAAGAGATAAAGTTTGTTTGTCTTTTTGGCTAAAATCTAAGGTGTAGATTTGAGCACCAATGAATTGGTGTCATTGCGGGGGTACCACCAATTGTTCTACTACATAACAACATTTCATTATTAGTAAGGATTATTCCATGTCATTTTGATTTACTTTTGTTGTAGTTATGTACAAAATTTAGAATTCCTCGTGAATACATTTGTTCTCTCATAATATCTTTGATTTTATCTTCATTTGTGAAGTGGCGACTCTAACTAATTTTATGGACTAGCATATTGTATGTGTTTATTTCAAATATTTTCTTGATGATTATTATTGTGTGGGCGCCATATGCATATTTTAGTGATCTATTGTAAAAAATTATAGTATGATTTTAGTGATCTAGACATTATATTAATCTATCATTCTGATTTTTTAGCAAATGGAATTTAGAATTTTGTGAATTGAAGATCATGATAACAAGTTACTTTCATTTTCATTTTCCTAGCAACTCACCATAGTTACAGACTTGACAATAACTTTGACTTTAAAATGAGAACTATAGCCCTAAAAACCCATATGTTTACATCAAAAACACCAAAATCAACCCCTGAATCAAAAAGTGGTGCTACCAATAACACCCTTTATAATGGGGTTAATATTACAATAGTTTCCAAACATGGCCTTAAAACCCCACAATGTCACTAACAAGGACCTTAAAATCAACCCCCCAATTGAAAAGTGGTGCTACCATTAACACATTTTTTAGGTTTAATTTTTTTTAAACCATGGCTCTGGAAACCAATACCGTTCCAACCAAAACCCTAAAATCAACCCCCGAATCAAAAAGTAATGCTACCAATAACACCCTTTTTTTAGGTTATAATTGTAATATTTTTTAAGCCATGGCCTTAACAACTAATATCATTGCAACTAAAATCTTAAAAACAACACCTGAATTGAAAAGCAATGCTACTAGTATAATAAAACATACAAAAGCATGGGAAAATCTTAGGAAAAAACATGTTTTTTAGAATAAAAATATTAAAAACACATTTTTAAAAAACTAAAAACAAAGGGTGATTCTAAAAATCATCCCTAATGACCCTCAATCCTTTTGTACGCTCTTTACAAAAAATTGAGAATTTGAAAACAAAAATTAAATTAAAAAGAAAAAAGAAAACTAAAATAAAAAAACATTTAAAAACTAAAATGAAAATGAAAATGAAAATGAAAATGAAACAAAAATTTAAAAAAAAACACCTAAATTGGAAAGGGAGGACATGGAGGGGGGAAGGATGCGATTTTCAAAATCTCCCACACCCTTGCCACCCTTCTTATCCCATTAATTGAAAATTAATGAGAAAGAGAGGGTGTGTAGGAAGGGGTGATTCCTAGAACCACTCCTTGTTTGCCCTCCTCCCTCGATGTCTTCCTTTTCCCATTTATATGCAATATTTTTTTAGATATATACGAGGTTTTGATTGGCCCCCAGCCAAAAAGAGTTTTACAAAAAGAAGCCACTAAGGGCCGGAACTCAAGGACAGAAAAGCCAACACAAAGACATAATAAAATAAAAACACTAGACAGAGACATGAAATGGGACAAAAAAGCCAGCTAAAAAACTAGACCTATTCTGAGACCCGAGAAGATAAATGATAATAAGACACCAAAAAGACCCCCTACAAACAAAGAGTTAAGACTTAGTGCACGGTTGCACTATATCCTCCATTTTATCAAGAAAAATGATTTCCCTTCATCAGAATTCATTTGGTGATACCTTACCAAAGACTTTGCATTTAAGCTCCTACAACTCCATTTTATCACCATGCACCGAAGCATCAGCAAAATTGTGGACAAAATTACCCTGCACTACTTTAGTGACAGACTTTTTCCTAAATTTCTTGAACCACTGAGGAGCAGCCACCTCACTTCTCACGACCAATTTTGCCAATTTCTTCACCACTTCCACCCTGTCATGGTTATGGTAGTTCTCCCTCCATTGTGAAATTTTAGGAATTGGGCCCTTTAGCAGCTTCATGGGTGGCAGAGTGAGATGCCCATTCGAGGGATCTGAGGAACGAATATATTACAGAAAATTATCCACAAATCTTACCAGAGACATAAAATGAGTTTTTAAAGCATGAAAAGCTACCATCGGGACTAGGCCCAAGCCATCCGTACCAATGAATGGTAGTTTGGGGAAGGATCTAAATCTTACTTGGCAACATCCTCCACGAGGCCGACTCGATGCTCAAGATTGATGAAAAAAGTCACCAACCTAGAAACCACCTCAGTGTCAGGAATCAGAGCCATGATATTTAAGGCAAATAAAGTTGCCACCTCCAAGTTGATACAATTGTGAATACTCTGTTCCAAATACTCCACTCCTAGCACATGCGAGATCAGTTTGAAAATCTCCTCTAACAGAACCCAAAAGAGATTCCTCAAATGTACCTAAGAGATTCCCCCATTGAATGCCATCTCACGAACTGAGCTTCCTCTAAAAATAATAGAAGTGGCAAGCGCAATAGCGACTCCACGATCTATGTTAGCCCCACCAATACCCAAGAAAGCCATACAACAAATCGATAGAATAAATAGGCAAAAACCCAATAGAATCCAACCAGATTAAAAAGAAAGCGCTAAAGCACAACCATTAATGTTGATCTAAAGGCTCAAAAGAAGTCTCTCAAAACATGCATGCCGTTGAATTCCTAATGCTCGAGCCATCAATCTGGCATCCTTTGCAATAATGGGAACATCAACCCCACAAGATTATCCTAACATGTGATGATGAAATTAGATACGATAGTGGATTTGGCCCGTCCCCCAAAAACATCAGAGAGCCCCTCCGTCATTTCACTAGTACCTTAAACTCCCACACTTACCAATTTAGCAAATTAAAAGAAAGTGTAAATTCAAAGAAAACCATACCAAGGCATATAAAAATAGAGATTAGCATCCCATATCAATGTAAGAAAGAGAGGTAAAATCCTCTCACGACTCCCACTCATTTTCTAAATGACTCATCTCCAATTGATCGATCCCATAATTGGCTAGAAAGTCTGTTACAGAGTTAGATTTTCAATAACAATGATTTGATTCAATGAAAGTAAATAAAACTAGTCTTTCCCAAACACTAGATAGAATATTATCTAGTTTCCAAGAATTAGCAGCCTTCTTATGGAAAGCCGAGATGATGATCTGAGAATCCCCTTCAATTATGAGCTTGACAATGTTGCATTGAATTGTGAGCTCAATTCCGTTGATAAGTGCATGTGCCTCTACTTCATTTTTGGTGCCATCAGATAGCTTTCTGGATATGGCTCTAATCGGATATCCGCTATAGTCATGGATGATGCACCTAGCCCCAGATTCCCTTAGGTTTCCTTTGGATGCTCCATCAAAATTTAATTTAAACCACCCAAATGGTGGGAGATTCCAAGAGCCTTTATCCTTTCTAACTTCTGTACCAGTAGCTACATTTGACCCATTAATGTGGGGGATAGAAATAAGTCTCCACTTCGCACTCATTCTCATATCCCAGCTTGATAGAAAACATTTCCTCCTCTTTATTTGGGAAGTTATGACTTTAGAGATTGACAATTCTATATCTTTTAGGATCGCAGCGATAATTTTTTCTTTACCTTTGAAAATGCATTGATTCCTTTGCTTCTAAACTGTCCAAATCAAAACTGTACAACTTACCCATTAAAGGCCAAAAAGAGAGTTTTTACAATCCCTGATTGACCAAGAGGAGAAGGCATTGATCAACGAAAGTGGCCAGGCCCAAGACCAATCCATCCTAAATCATAACCACACCCAGCACCACCTTACAAAGGAGCAATCAAATAAAATATGAGTTGTCATCTCTTCATTACTTTTACAAAAACATCACCAAGATGGCCCAACAAAACCAGTCTTATTAAGTCGATCTTGAGTTAAAATGTGGTTCTAGATAGCAAGCCAAGTGAAAGCCCTAGCTTTTTGAATCCCAATTTTATCCCAACAGAGAAAATTATCCCATGATATTATATCATCCATAGCGTCCGCCATTTGGTAACCAAGGTTTACTTTGTAGGCTCCCAATTTGGCTCTGATCTAGTGCAGGCAATATTCTTTATCGTTTAAGAAAATTTTCCTATTCTTTAAGCATGTAGCTAATCTTGCTCCCTGTTCCATTGAAATATCCATATCATCTATGCTTTTCCATACCCAAAAAGGTAAGCCATTAGTATGTTGCAATTCCACATAATTGACCACTGAAGTGCCTCAAACAGTAGATAAGATATGTTTGATCTCTTCCATGTGCAGGAGCTCAACAAGTGGCTTGTGTCCATTCCACGAATCCTCCCAGAACTTAGCAGTCCTACCATTATTGATCATCCAAGAAACATGCTTTGAAATAATAGGCCTGCAGTGTAAAATAAAATTCCAAAAATGTGATCCTTTAGGGGGATTCGTAATAGAGATTATACTCCAAGGGTTATCTAGAATTAGATATTTACTTATCAGTAATTTCGACCATAAGGCATCAAGTTTAGAGAGCATTCACCAAACCAATTTATCCCCAAGCACCCTATTTTGAAGACTCAGATCTTTAACCCCAGCACCACCCATTTTCTTAACTTTGCAAACCCTTTCCCATTTCAAGAGTGGAATTTTATTTTGATTATGGGTGCCTTACCACAAAAATCTTTCATAATCCTATTGAGTTTTTTATAAAATATGACAGGGGGGTTGCAGCATAGAGAAACAATAAACAAGAAGGGAACTCAAGACCAATTTAATGAGAGTGATTCTTCCAGCCAAAGTTAGCCACCAACCTTGCCAAGAGGCCAATTGAGATTTAAAGGATTGGACAAGGCCATCCCAATGAACAGTTTGAGACAAACTAGAGAATAGAGGAACCCCTAAATATTTGGAAGGAAGTTTGCCAATGTCAAATCCCAAAATAAGAGAGATTGCCTATTGTTCCTGCTCAGAACAGTTTAAGAAGAAAATTTCAAATTTCTTAGTGTTTACCATTTGACCATAAGACGCTACGTAACTATTCAAAATAGATTTAAAAGTTTGGGCTTCCCTGACTGACGCTTGACCAAAAAGGAAAGTGTCATCGATAAATTGTTGATGTGTAAGATTTTCAATACCAACAGAAGCTTGAATTCCATGTAGCAACTCTTTTTCCTTCACAAATTTCACCGCCCTCCCCAGAGCTTCAATGAGCAAGATAAATAGGAAAGGAGAAAGAGGATCACCTTGTCAGATGCCTTTGGAGGATTTAAAAAAACCCATCGAACTACCATTCACCAGGATGGAGTATTTAGGGCTAGAGATGTAGTTGAAAACCCAATTACACCACTTTATGTTGAACATAAACTTTTCCAAGATCTTTAGAAGAAAGTGCCAGTTAACCCTGTTATAAGCCTTGCTAATATCAATCTTCAATAACATACCTTTATGATGTGTAACAGATAAGGAATGGATGATTTCATATGCAATGATAACTCCTTGGATATTTATTCCAAGGAGAAAACCCACCTATTCTTCCCAAATTAGGTTATCCAGAATCTGCTTGAGTCTTAATACCATTACTTTGGAAATAATTTTATACACCATGTTACACAATGAGATAGGCTTGAAATCACTAAAAGACTCTTGTAATTCACCTTTTGGAATCACTAAGATAAAGGTGAAATTCAAATCCTCAAAAAATGTATTCCTCCTTCGAGATTCCTCCACCATTTGCAGCATATCATCTCCAACTAAATCCCAAAAGGTCTAAAAAAAGTTAGCTGGAAAGCCATCCAGACCAGGGGCCTTGTCTTTTTCCATCACAAAAACCACCATTTTGACTTCCTCCAAAGTGAACGGAGCCATAAGTTTCTCATTTTGTTTAGGGGAGGCCAGCTGAGGAATGAAACTTAGGTTGTGATTCTGAGCAGCAAGATTCGAGAAAGTGTCATTGTTAAGGAGGTTATTAAAAAAAATTACTACCTCGTTCCTGATTTCTTATTGATTGACTATAGTGTTTCTATTAGACGATCTAATATGAGAGATAAAAGTAAAATTCCTCCTGATTTTGATAGAATTATGAAAAAAAATTGAGTTCCTGTCACCTTTTAACCAAACAGTTCTAGATTTTTTATTTCTAGAAAATTTCTTCACATTGAAGCAACTCTTCAGATGCCTCAAGTAAAGTTTTTTATTTTCCATAAGAGATTTGATCCATCCCAAATTTATAAAAAAATTGATTCAAGTTCTCCAGATCCACTTCAATTCTGATTTTCTCTTGAAAGATGTTTTTAAAGCACTCAGTATTCTATTTTCAAAGACAACCCTTGATAAATTGTAGCTTTTTAGCCATGTGAAATATGGCAGAGTGAGAGTGAACCACACAATTCTTCCACCAACTTTCCATGATCCCGGGAAGAGATTTGTCTTTGAGCCATATTTTTTCAAACTTGAAAGGGCAGTGTAAGGGGGTGTGATCGATAATTACCGATAAAACAATAGTAAGGTGGTCAGAGCCAACAAGGGAAAGAATGGAACTTTTAGTTTTCCAATTTTGAGAGAGCCAAGAGTTTGAAAAAATAAATCTATCAAGCCTCTCCAAGATATTATGAACACATCTTTTATTGCTCCAGGTGAAAAACGCCTGTTTGGGTGGAATATCAATGAAATCAATGTTTGAAATGAAATGTGAAAAGTCCAGATTATTTTGAGAACCATAACTTTTACCACCTTATTTTTCTAAAGGATGTAGAATGGCATTGAAGTCCCCTCCCATAAAATTATGAGAGTTTTCAAACTGCCCAAAAAGATTCGACAGGTCAATCCACAATAAATATTTATTAAGTGCATAAGTGGGTCCATAAACATTACACAGAAAAAAACTCAAATCAGACCTTAGGTAAGAGATTTTGAAAAATTGCCAATGGCTTCCCATTTCAAGGATGTCCACCTGTACTTCGAAAGGGACCCAAACAATGGCCAAACCACCAGAAGCCCCGACGGCTTCCAAAAAAGAACTATTCCAACATTTCTAACCAAATCTCATCAGGTTTGCAACCTCCTCGAGATTTAATTTGGTTGCTTGGATCAACAGAACATCAGGGCATTCAATCGAAAGCAGATGTTTTACCAAACGTCTTTTGTTAGGGGCGTTAAGACCCCTAACATTCCACTAAATGATTTTTATGATCCCTGAGGGAGGATTTCCACCTCCACTTATTAGAGCCAAAGTATTTGGAAAGGGTATCTTATTTGCTAATAAAAACTTCTCCTACAATGAGATCAAGCTTAGATTTACTTCATTTTCTTTTGGGGATACAACAATTTGGTTTGTGATTTATACTTTGTATTTGAGAGATTGACAACCACTCTCTAGAATTTAGCTCTTTTTCCAATTCAGATTCTTCAACTTTTGAATCACTGATTAAAGCCTCAATCATAGGATTATCTTCTTGCCGGCTTTGGTTGTCATTGTTAGGATTGACGTATTTTGTTAGGTTATGCTTTAATTTATGAATGATGTTCTTAGTAGTTTGTGACTGCTTAGAAATAAAATCACATCCTTTAATCATTGAGTTACGAGAGAGGGAGTCCTGCTTGCCTAGCTTATATAACAAGGCCTCTGTTTCAGAGTAATTAATGCTAGAGTTTTTCAAAGAACTACAATTAGCAATAGGGGGACCTTTATGTCTAGGCAAGGTTTTCTCCTGGACCCTCGGAGGCAAGGGTAACAATTTATCAGGAAGTTCATTCGTTGTTTGCTTTTGACTATAGTCCTCTATCAACTTCTTTTTCTGGTTGTTCTAGAAGTTCCCTACATTGTGTAAAAGAAAAGCTTCTGAAGAATTAGTAATCGGTTTCCACAACTAACGAAACTGCTCCTTAGTTGTTATAGCAACTATTCTAATAACCTTAAAAAACTTTTGAATATGTCTAGTACCTCTACACTTGAAACAATGAAAAGGGAGGTTTTCAAAATTTATAAGTTGACTCCAGAACCTACCTTGGGATTTAAGAAGAATATTTTTTGGGATTTCTTCCTTTAGATCCACCAAGACCCTGATCCTGGCATTAAAGGCCAAGCAACCTTCCTCTATTTTTGGATCCACTTCCAAAAAAGACCCCAACAGATTCCCCAAAGCTGTTAAACAATCACAACTCTAATATTCCACCAAGAGACCATAAAATCTAACCCAGGTGGGGTATCTACATGGTTGTTTTGAGAGTGCATCAAAGTTGGGCTTCCAAAGTTGGCGCCATAAACCCACTCCACGCAAAGCCCAAAGGGGTTTGTTAAGAACTTGATCTCTACTCTCTTTGCTTGGGAAAATATTAACGAAAAAACATTTTAGTAAATTTTTTTTCAAAATTCTTACCCTGATTTTCTTCCATCTAGGATTCAATTTCGCCTATGGTTGGCCATTTCTCAACGAATTTACCTATTAGTGCTCTTTCCTGCATACACAATACAACTTGTGTGTGCTCCATGGATTCCCATGTGAGCTCTTTATCTTTTCCGATTTTCAAACTTTCTTGAGCTTGTGAATCTGGAGCTTTGGAAACTTCCAGGTTCTGGGACTTGATTTCCTCTTCGAGATTAACCATTCTGAAACTTGGATAATTTATCCTAACTTCCAGGTTTTCAAAAATTTGAGAGGCCCGAACAACTTCCGGAGCCTCCCAAGTTTCTGTGAGTTTTTTATTTTGGTCTTCCACCTCCTTCGCTCCTGGATCTGGTGTGAGCCCAATCCATTTTTCCGTGCTGCAGATCTCCTCCTCCAAAATCCATTGACCTGCTTTCACTTATCGACGACCCATCCCTACAATGAAAGTTAAGGTTTCTAGTTTTTGCTTCTTCCCACATTCCATCATCTAAATCCACCATAATAATGTAATTATTATTAATTAAACCATTTATGTGTGATATTATATATATAATATGTGTTTTATTTTAGTTTTGTTCATGTTTTTTTTTTTCTTTTTGGTTTTTTAATGTTTTCTTTTTAGTTTTTTTTTTTTTTTTAAATTATTATTTTAAAAAATCAATTTTGTAAAAATTACATGTGAACGATATATGCAACAAATTAAGATAGATCTACAACTTATCATATTTATTAAATCCAAGCTTAAAGAAGTTAATCAACTAGCATTTATTGTGATACTTTTTATATTAGGGACATGACCGAATTGAATCCACCAAACCTAACGAAGGGATCTCTTATCACACAACATTAAAGGAGAAATTTCAAAGTCTCTAGTAAAATAACACTACGCAATAACCCTAACTAGACTTTCTAATACATAAAATAAAACTAATCTAGTGCTCACCAAAGCTTGTGGGACAAAAGGGGATGGTTAAACAAACAAATCAAATCAAATCAAGGGATCATGGTAGAAAAATGGGGGCCTAAATCTCCTAAGGTGGAAGATGGTAAGTAAAGAAGACCCTATAACTATACTAAGTTTAAGTATAGGGGTAATCTAAGCAAGGAGTTATACATTCAACACATATTACTTTGTACAATGTCTATCTATCAAATGAAATAACAAAGTTTAGAGATACCTTTGGGCGAATTGTCAAGTCTCAATTTCTTCAATGGTCAATAGTGTTTTGTAAAAGTGGTTGTGATTTTGTAAGGATCACACTATATAAATTAGCTTTAGACTAAAAGATTTCTACTTTGCATCTAAGACTTCTCATAAGACAAGTTATCTTCCTTCCAAGACAAACCCAAAACAATGGTTCCTTCAAATGTAGAACATTTTTTTCTTATTGGATTGAATTGAAAATTGTATTTATAGCAATGGATAGGTCCTAACCCTATAGAATTTTTAGTGGGCAAGGTCAGGGAGCTTGACCCAATTTTAAGAAAAATGTACCATTTGGTCTCGAACTAGGTCGACTAGGCCGACTTAGTTCCATAGTTGCGCTTTAAATTTTATAATTGGGTCGACCCAACCAACTTAGTAGAAAAAATGGGTTACAGGGTCAGCCAGGTCAACTTTGTAAGAAAAGTGGTCGACCTAGTTATGGGCTATTGAGAAGGGAGGTTGCTTAGAGGATTAAGGCATGAAAGGTGTTGAAACAATTAGTATATATAAAATAAACATTTAGACATGGACATATAACTTCTTATACTTGTAAGTTATATATATATATATATATATATATATATATATATATATATATATATATATATATATATATATATATATATATATATATATATATATACTTTCAGGGTTTTTAAGAGTGGTTTCAAATCTCTAGGAGCTATAATACAAATTCTAGTTTTTGGAGGGTCTTATTGGATCTCAAACACCGTCATATTTCACGATTTTAGTATTTTAGACTTAACCATATTTTAGGGTTTTAGGGAAACATCATAGGAGGTAAATGGATGGACACTCTAAGGAAGTTTGACAGATAGTAAGAATGATATGGTTAAACAACAATCTTGTAAAGTACCAATAGTTTGCCCACCCCTTTGTCGATGCACTATTTAAGGCGTGCACTCAGATTAAAACTTGACAGATTTCTACAAAAGAGAAAATGTCAGTAAATGATAAAGTTTAAAAATATTGTGTGTACAAATGGCGTCGATGATTATGACTACTTATTAAATGATTATTTTAACTTTATAATTAATCGAATACTTTTCTTGTAAGTGCAAATAAATTTGAATATGGTTTAAGTATCATAGATAAGTGCAAATTTTGGAGTGGTGAATCTTAGTGTAAGTATAAGTGAAAATATGATGTGAAAGTGCATAATTTCAATCAATAATTAAAGGCTATGGTGATGAGTATATATGTGCCATTGAATAGTTTTTTTTATTATCATTTTTAATTTCTTGAAATATTTAATATTTTTTATTTATAATTATTTATGCTATTTTACTTAATTATTTTTCTCTATTTGGTGATTAGGTACAACATTACCATGTTGCTTACATAAAAGTAAGAAATTGCATATCCATTGAAAATGATACAATACAATACAATACAGTTTTATAAAATTAAGAATTAATGTTGTTAAAAATCTTTCATATGAAATGCAAGAAGTTGGTTTGAAGAAAGAATATTTTAGTGTATCATAAGGATAAAATGTCAAATAAGCCTTAACCACAATTTTATGGAAAGGATCATTTGGACAACTTGTAGAGATACAAAATGCAATGAAAGAGCATAATGATGTCAAAGAAAAAAGGTCTAGCCCCTAAAAATGAAGATGTACAAGTTGAAAATAATAAATTTGGAATATTTGATAATGTTGATTAATTTTAAGATGTTTTGTAAGAACATGTTTAATTTGACATATCATTGATAGTTTATATTTATAATGTTTTGGACTTTAGAGATTTTACATTAAAAATAAATATTTATATATTGTTATTTTATAATGAATCTTTTTAATATGTTATTCACCATATTATTTGGTTTACTTTTTACCTTTCATATTTATATTAGTCATTATTTTTAAGAAAAATAATATTAAATATTTAAAATTTTATACATGAAATTTCTATAAAAAAATATTTTCAAAATGTTATTATTTCTCTCTTTGCTTCCTAATTTTAATCATAAAAATGTTTTATTTGATACGAGATTTTCAATTAAAAACTTCTAAAATATATAAATTTTTCATTATAACTAGCTTATATATATAGCTAAATGTTTAAAAATTGTGTTATTTAACTATAATTAAAAATAATATTGTAAATTGTATTTAAAATGTATAACATCTTAATTTAAGAATATCTAGTTAAATAAAAATTATAACTTCGAAAAAATAAATGACATAGCCTTTTTAATAATGTTAAAAATGTCCCATGTTAATGGGTCAAGAGTAAGTAAGAGCGTTCCGTTGAAGAATAAGAATGCAACTTGGATTCCCCCACTTGCAAGGTCCTTTAAGTTTAACTTTGACGACATTGTTAAGGGGAATCCAGGGGCTTCTGGAGTAGGATGTATTTTAAGAGATTGTTACAGATCTTTTATCACGACAATGTCTGTAAAACTGTATGATGAAATGAAATATAAGGCCAAAACCCAAGCAGTAGTTCTAGGTATTAAGATGTCGCTCGAGTGTGGAATCAAACATTTACTCATCAAGGGGGATTATATGGTCAATGTGTCGGCTTTGCACAAATTACATGTTAATGCTTAGAATTTAAGCAACATATTGGTGAATACATGGTCATCATTAGATTCATTGGCATCTTGGTCTATATCTCATTGCTACCATGAAGTCAATTCTCATGTTGATTTTTTGGAAAATATTGGAATGGATCAAATGACTAAACAAAACATTGATAATAATGTGGAGACATAGCTAGGGTTTGAATTGATTGAATAATTTTAGGTGTAATAATGGCCTAGCCTTTTTGGTTCATCGTTATTCATGATTTTTGCAAATTTATCATTGCAATCATTGGATCCTCAATCGCTTTTCCATTCAAAGCAAACTCGTGCGATTTTTCACATTACATGGCGCTTTCATTGTTGCATGGTTTATTCATTTGTGATGGGTAAGTATGGGGTATCTTTGCTTTCTTTCTCTTGGTTGTGTGGTGTCTTGTGCAAGGCTGTGATTGCAATAATGAATGCTGCCATGGAGAACTTCATTGTGATAGTTCCAATGCTCTCCCTTAGGGTAGAGAAGAGGGAAATGGCATTCATGGAGTGTGCCTCAACTATAAGACAGATTGATTTTCTAGGCTCCAAATGTGAATGTCTTTAAATCCATTAAAGTGGTCTTGGAGTTGTATGCAACCAAAATTTGTATGGTGCGGCATACATAGTATGATGTTTAATGATGATGCAGTGATCTCCTAATTTACATTCAAAGTGGGTTCTCTCTAACACTCTAGCCCTCTTACTTCCCTATCTCTCTTGAGCTTCTCAAAACCCCCTTTCATTTGACTTTGGTATTCTCTTTTGACTTGTTTTAAAAACCTTCCATGGAAGACAAAACCATCGCGGTCCCGTACAATACCACCCCAAGGTGACAGAATCATTGCGGTGGTTTCATAAATCGTCGTGACAGAACTGTCACCGACAAGACAACCAATTTTGTATTACAATATGGCAGTTATGTTCCCAGGATCGACGGTTGTGGAACATGGAGTGACGGTTTCATAATCGCACTCTACAAATAGGGTCAGTTCCATCACCTATAGTCCATGCTCCAAATTTAACTTCTGGAACTCAAACTTTCATGTGTTTTGCATGTCTCTTATTGTGTTTCTTGTTCTTGTCACCTTGAGTTTGCCTCCATACTGACCCAACTCACTCCATCTTCTAATTTTAATCATTTTTTAAGTCTTTTATAATTTATAATCCTAGTTTAACTTAGTTAAACTCACCCTTACAACTTTCATTCATCTCCTACAAGTATTTCATTTCTAGATGAATTTCAGATCTAAAAATTGGTATTGGAGGTTGAAGTTTTAAAGCTTGCTATAGCACAACTTGTTTACCATTGTTTTGAGCTTTGCCCTTTGATCATTTTTGTGATAGACTACCGAATTTCAAACACAGAAGGTCATTGAATTTACAAACAGATATTTGCAATCAGTGCATTATCCAGCCACAATCAACAATTCTTTTCTTTGGAGTTGTGTTCTCACCTTTTCCTTCTTGCTATTTTTTTAATTATTTTTCTTAATCAAAGAGTTCCTGCAATCATTTTTTTAAGTGGAAGAGCTAGCACGCTAAAGACCGCATCACAAATACATCTTACTTCCATTTGGTCTACATCTTTGATCAAATTGGGGGTTTCTAGTTTTAGTTCATTTTATTTGTTTATTAGATTAGATAATATTAGTTTCCTTTATTGCATTAAATTATAACTCTATTTTGAAAATCAAATAGATAGGAGAAAGAAAATCTTATCTTCCCATCTTTGCACTAAAAACATTAGTTAGTTTCCTTGCTATTTGCAGCGATAGACTAGATTCTTTTAAAGCATATAGATTCACATTCAAACTATAGGTAGATATTACAATACAAATCCAAGCACTTTCAACTTCAATAACAATCGATTTTAAGTTTAAAACAAACTCATGTTCATGTACAAACTAGCACTCTAGTAAGTAGAAAACTTTAGCCAAACCTAGAAGAGTAAAAAGTAGTATATTGATATTATTTTTCCTTGTTTGAGTAAATTTAAAACATTGTTTTAGTTTGTTAAAACATAAAATTAGAACTTAGATGTTTACTTTCATATAATATAAATCATTCAAACTTAGTATGCATTCACCTAAAAACACCAAAAACTAGATCTATATTGCATATGCAAAGGAATATTTAGATACTTGGTAGTATTGTTTCTTAGGATCTAGATCTGATTTTGTATTACTTGCATATTAGAAAAACTCAATTTACATAATAGATTCATCCATCTATAATCTAAAAACCCAAAAATAATTTCATTTAGTTTACAACTTAAAAAACTATAAATCAGCATTTGCATTGTTAGCTTAGATTTTATTTTCTAGTGTTATATGCATTGAAAAGTGAATTGAAAAAATACCAAAAAGAAGTATTCTTTCATTTATTTACAGTTATTCATTGTTATTTACTTCCAATCAATTACATTTAGCAATAAATTAGTTTTATTTTCAATCAAAACATTACTAAAAGCCAAAAATAAATCAACCAAAGCCTTGTACCAAAGAGCACAACCATTCTTAAAAACCTTGCTTTTAACAGAACAACAAGCCCAAACAAATACCACCTTTAGAAGATCTTATGCTTATACATTGTTTCACCTATCCACTTGAATGACACTCTTTGAGCCTCCATGCCTCCATAAAACGTCTTTTCCATAGTTAGAGCACCGGGTCCTACTATCAACACCCAATCAGATATCAGTGTTGAACTTAAAATTGAGGTTTTTCATTCCATACATGTCTCGCATCTCATTGTCAATGCTCTCAATGCCTTAGAGAAAAAAGAGCAGATCCCTGATCCACATATCATCATCCTCCCCCAAAACTGAGGTCATCAATACAACATGATCCAGGCCTAGATTCTCATATTTGTCTCCTTTTTCTTCCTCTGCTCTAATCTCATCATATATCATTCACATTTGTGTATGACATTGACAAGACATAGCCAACCCGATAGAGTCAACCAAATTCCCTGAGTTATTCAGTCCAATCATTCTCATCTTAACATTCTTATCATTGATTAGGAGTTTCGCCTCCTCATCATTGTCAATACTGAGGGACCTTGGAGATTTGTTTCCACTTAGTTACACACTCTTAATGAGAAATGTGACGTAGTGGAACTATTTTGGTTTCTTCACGGGCATAATTTCCATTCATTATTTCAAATCTCATTTCACAAAACAATTAGTCCAATCTGTAGTTCCAACCATCATCCATCCATTACACCCGTTGTCTCGACCAGACCTTGAGAAGTTGAGTACACAATTTATGTGTTATTCGTGTGCATACAAATGGTTGCTTGATCAATCCATAAAACACTTTCCAAAGCTTTTTCATAAGACCAGTAGGGAAACTTTTAGACATCTTCCCTTGTCACTTTGTTGAGGGAGTGAAGGAAAAGGTCACATAACTACCTCTTGTCCATATGAGGTGCACTGGTAGATGAATATAGAATCTGCCACCATCTCGTGATGAAATTAGGAGCTGATTCAATGTGTTTTTGTTTGATATGAAAAAAATCTTGAATGCCAGTCTTGAGAAGCTCATTCATATCAAAGGCCTTAACAAATTCAACCATCAATTGTCTAAAGGAATGAATGGACCCCTCAACAAGGAAGTTATACCAATCAAGGGCGATTCCTTCTAAGGTTTTAGGGAAAATCTTGGTGACAACCTCATCCCAAGATAAGAGTTCCCTGATAGTTGTGGTGTAAGCATTGATGTGTGCATTGGGATCTCCCTCCCCTTTGAATTTGGGAAGGTCTGGTAAGGGACATGGAAGGAGGACTCATTGTATGTTGAAATCAAAGGGTTTGTTAAGATATTCAACATATGTCCACGTGTTGTTAAAGTCAGTTGTTAACATGGCCAAACTGCACTAGAAGGGTGGAATCGCATAGGGGCTGTTTGGATAACCAATAGGAGGAATGGAAAAGGCTTGATAGGGTGAAGTGTAATAGGCTAAAAAATAGTTATCCAACTGAATCGACTTGGAGAACAGATGGAAGTAGGAGGGAAGATTGTCTGACGTAGAAGGATTGGTGATTTATTGAGGAGGGGCGTACATGGTTTGTACATAGCTTGAAAAAATGTAGGGTGGCACATGGCTAGTCTGCAGAGGTGGAGTGTATGTGGGAGGCCTGTAACTTGGAAGAGTAAATAGTGGTCGATTATTGGTCACCACATTGGTTTGCAAGGTTGGAGTGTAAGTGAATACACCTCCAATTTGGGTTTAGGTACGAGTTTGGTAGGGTGGAAGAATTTTGGAGGTGTCTGGTTTAGGGACTCTATGAGTAAGGATGTCCTTGAGGGGTTGGTTAGAGGTATATCTTGGTGAAGGCATATGCTCTCATTGCAGTGGGAGCATATAAGCTTGTTGTCGTAATGGTTGATGAATTGTTGTTTGGACGAGAATAAAAAAAAGAACAAGTCTGGGTAGGAGGGTTTGGATTCACTCCTTGATTCAGAGATTGTTAGTTATTTAAATCACAAATGTGACCCACTAAGGTATTGATGAGTTCATTCGGGCCAATGGTGACACTAGGTCTGGGAGCCTTCTACACAGGGGGTATAGATGAGAGATTAGTTAGGGTGAAGAGATTGATTTGGAGTGGGAGCCGACAATGATTAGGACTTACACTTGTAGGTTAGAGGCATTTTGGCTCCCAGTAGAGGGATGTGTAGTCATTTGCATGCGGTTAACCCCATCCTCCAAATAACAGATCCTATCTAGATATTGGTCATATCTAATAGAGCTTTTCACATTTGGGTTTAGTAGGCTAATCGATGGTCTAGTCTCCATAAGAGGAGTGGTTTCACTCCCGTCAGTGAGAGTCATAAAATTAGATTCAGGATGAATGGTTTTGGATGTCTCACACCTCATGAATAGGGACCCCACGTTTGGTTTGAGTATTGGGGTGAGAATAATCATAAGATTGATAATATACGTTGATGTCTAAATTAGAGTTATTCCAACTTACCAATGAAGCCTCACCGGAGTTAATTTAGCTCCTTCTATAGCCCTCCAAGCCAAGAAATCCACCTAGATCTTATCCAAACATGTTCTAGCATATATGAATACCCGCAAAACAAATGGAAGGAGAAAAGAAAATAGAGAAGGGAGAAAGAGGAAATAGAATAAAAGGGGAAACACAAAAGATGAAATTAATTCATGTCGGGTTTACCAATTTATATGCACGTGAACAATACATGAAAAATTGTGCACTCGACTTCTACAGGTCTAGCTGAGACAGCTGACGTAATAGATGGATGATAAGTGGAACTACGGATTGTGTTGATTGTTTGGTGGTATGGGATTTGGAATAATAAGTGGAAAAGGATGCCCATGATGAAAGCAAGAGCTTTGTAATGTCACGTTACTCGTTAAGAGCATCTCACTGAGTAGAAACAGAGCTCCAAGCTCCCTCAATATTAGCGATAACAAAGAGGTGAAGCTCCTAATCAATGCTGAGAATGTGAAGATGGGACCGGCTCAGTTGAATGACTAGAGGAATTTGGTCAACTCTGTTGGGTTGGCTATGCCCTATCAATGTCATACACAAATGTGAATAATATATGATGAGGCTAGACCCAAGAAGAAGAAAGGGGATGGAGATGAAAATCTAGGCCTTGACAATGTTGTATTGATGGCCTCGATTTTGGGGGAGAACAATGATGGGTATATCGGGGATCTGCTCTTATTCTTCTAGGGCACTGAGAGCATTGACAATAATAAAAGGGATGGGTGGAATGGAAAACCTCAATTCTAAGCTTGACACTGATATCTGATTGGGTGTTGATAGTAGGACCTAGTGCTTTAACTCTAGGAAAGAGACATGCTCTATGGAAGTATGAACGTTCAGGGAGTGTCATCCAAAAGGTTAGGTGAAGCAATGTATAAGCGTAAGAGCTTGTTCTGAAGGTGGTATGTGTTTGGACTTGTTTTATTAGAAACAAGGTTTTTAAAAATGCTCGTGCTTGTTGGTACAAGACTTTGGTTGTTGTTTTGTTTTTTAATTTTTGTAATGTTTTGACTGAAATGAAAACTAATTTCTTGTTGAAAGTAAATGACTGAAAATAAATAATAATAATGAATAACAAGAAATAAATGAAAGAATGTTGTTTTTCAATATTTTTTAATGCATACAATACTAGAAAACAAAATCTAGGCTAACAATACAAATGTTGATTTCTAGTATTTCTAGATGCAAACTAGATGAAATTGTTTGTGTTTCCATATTATAGATGAATGAATATATTATGCAAATTAAGATTTCTTAATATGCAAGTAAATACAAAATCAGATATAGATCCTAAACAATAATACTACTAAGTATCTAAATATTCCTTTGCATATGCAAGCTAGAACTAGTTTTGGGTGTTTCTAAATGAATGCACACTAAGTTTGCATGATTTTTATGAAATGAAAATAAATATGTAAGTTTGAATTTTCAGATTTAACAACCTAAAACAGTGTTTTGAATTTACTCAAACAAAGAAAATCAATACCAATATACTACTTTTTACTCTCCTAGATTTGGCTAGAATTTTCTACTTACTAGTGTGCTTGTTTTTGCATAAATATGAGCTTGTTTTAAATTGAAAACGATTTGTTTTTGACACTAAAAGTGTATTTTTTTTTCTAATATCTACCTAGAGTTTGAATGCGAATATATATGTTTTGAAAGAACTCATTGTATGGCTACAAACAATAAGGGAACCAACTAATATTTTTGGTGCAAATATGCAAAGATAGAAAAAAAATCATATATGTTTGTTTTTCAAAATAGAAATCTAATATAATTCAAGAAAAAATAATAATATGATCTAATCCATTTAACAAATAAAAGAAATTAAAACTAAAAACCCCCAACCTGATCAAGTTAAATAACAGCTAAAAGCAAGAGATGCATTTGTGATGTGGTGCTCAGCATGCTATCTACTCCACTCAAAACAATGATTGCAGAAACTCTCTGACTAAGAAAAATGATAAAAGATTAGTAGAAAGGAAGAAGATGTGAATAACACAACTTATAATAAAAGAATGATGGACTATGGTTGGCTATTGTAGTGACTGCAAAGATCTGGTTGCAAATTCAATGAACTTCCTTGCTTCAAATTGTGCAGTCTAACACAAAAATAATCAAAAAACAAAACTCAAAACAATGATAAGAAGGTTGTAGTTGTCAAAAGCTTCAAAACTTCAACCTCCAATACCAATTTTTTGATCTGAAATTCATCTAAAAATAGAATACTTGGAGGAGAGGTTGGAAGAGTGAGTTTAACTGAGTTGAAATGGGAATGGAACTTAGCAGACTTAAAAATAATTAAAAATAGAAGAGGATGAGTTAGGTCAACATGGAGGTTAACTCAAGGCAACAAGAACAAAAAACGTAACAAAAAACATGCAAAACATGTGAAAGCTTCAGTTTTGAAAGTTAAATTTGGAACATGGACCAAAGGTGACGAAACCACCCCTATTTGTAGGGGTGGTTACCAAAATCGTCAATCTGTATTACACAATTGCCACTCCTAAAAACAGAATCGCGTATTGTAACATGGAACCGCCATGTCGGTGATAATTTTGTCACAGCAGTTTACGAAATTGTTGTGGTTGTTCATTCACCTTAAGGGCAGTTCTATAAGGGACTGCAGAGGTTCCAAACTGGGAAGGGTGTTTTCATTCTCCATGGAAGGTTTTTAAAACAAGTTGAAAGATGCTACCACAGTCAAACAAAAGGGGGGTTTGAGAGGTTCAAGAGAGAGATAGGAAGTAAGGGGTAGAGTGCTAGAGAGAACCCACTTTGAGTATAAATTAGGAGATCACTACATCATTATTAGATATCATACTGGAAATGTCGCACCAAGAAAATTTTGAGTGCATACATATTTCCCCCTCGTGATGACGTCTTGTCATGAATTGATGAGGGTGTGGTTTCAAGCAGTGGTGGGTGAAAGGGAAATAAAGGGTTAGAAATACTTATCTTACCTTGGTGGCATAACGAAGCCAACCAAGACTCTATGCAACTTGTAGACAAAACACATGAATCAAGTGCAAGTAGATATGCCCCCAATGTAGAAAGGTAAACCCTTGGGAGTAAGGAATGTCGTGTATTTGTATTTTCATATATCATATGTAACATGTATGTTCTACATCCCACTTATGTATATCGTGAAAAGCATATGCATAAAGAATAAATAGGTAATCTACCATTTATGTGATAAACAACATACATCAATCATGTAATTAGCAAAATATGTCATGTATAGTTCCTAATTTTGAATTTTTCAATTTTTTCTCTTGTATTTTCAATTTTTATTTTTTTTTAATTTTTGAATGTTTTTAATTTGAAATATGTTTCTAACCAATTATCCCATCAATTAGATGTTCAAATGCAGGCCTTGGATCAATTGGTGCAAATGCCACTTGTTGTGGATGAGCAATAACATATGTTTTGTATCTTGAACTGAGAAGTGATCATGCATTGTAACATATCCATCATTATTATCATATCTCATACGATGTGTATGTTGTGTAGATATATAAACCATAGTAACATGTGAATTGCCCTGTATCTCAAAGAATATGTAGGTGTTTAATGTGGAACACATGGAGCCACTTGTAGATCTAACTTAGGACATGATGGACTAGGTAACATTTATCATGAAACCTAAATAGACCTTTGATGTAATATATGTTGAAGCATTGGTCTTTGAGGAAGATTAATTAGTCGTCTCTAAACTGCCTTCATAGATTACACTTTTAGAAGTTGTATAGCACCTCGTGGGGAAGTGTTGGAGGAAATGTCTCTAGCTAAATAAAATATTCATATCGAATACCTAGAACTATAACCACCCAATTGCTATCAATATACTTCACACAATGATGTATCAAAAATGGTATTTCAAGAATCGTATGTATCCATGGACATCCTAGTAACATGTTGAATGCTCTCGTATTGAGAAAAAATAAGAACCAAGTAGAACTTCTATAGGGCATACCATAAGACTCCTTGAAAATAACATTGTCAACAACTTATCATTACATGCATAGTGCAAACATGTTGTATGAAAGTCTCTAAGATGTTGTTCTATATCACCTTTGAGATCATATAATGTAAGCTTAGATGTAACAAATCATGTGGGTAAAAGATAAGTTGAAATTATAAGGCCAAAGGATCAATTGTACTAATGCTTGAAAATTAGTCAAATGCCTTGCTTTGGAAGAACTCTGTTTCAATTTTAAAGCCTTAGCTTAAAGATCAAGAATAGTTTGTGCCATGGTTTGAGTTGTAGGTATAGATGATTGTGTAACAATAAATTACATCTTGAGTAGCAAACCTGGTAGGCACAAAAGTATTTTATGTAGGAAGAGCCATAGAACTCTTAGCAATACTTTATGTTGCTTCCACACTATGGGTGTGTATCACATGTGTGGCTATAGGTGCAGACATATGAATAGTAATAGTAATAATATTTTGAACACCTATTGTAAAATCAATGCCTCTATAAGTTTGACTAATATCATTGAAGCATCCATCATGTTGCTCCTCAAATGTAAGTTTGTTAGCTATCTTTTTTATTTCATGTCTAGATACATGTAACAATGCATCAACCATGTGTGGATTTATTTGAGGATATCCAGTCAATTGGCTTGATCTATATTATCAAATCTATCATTTAAAATAGTATAAACATTTCCCTTATTATCATCCACATCAATAATATTTTCCATTATGATTATGTGAACATAAATAAATATCAGAATTAAGATCCCATAGCTTACAGAGGGAAAATCAAGAATTGGATCTAAAACCCCACTTCAAAGTGAAATTTTAAACCCTAAGAATGAATTAAAAACCCTAATGGCAAAAAAAGGGTTTGGGTTCACCAAAATAATTTAACTTATTTTGGATTTAATAATATAAACAAGTATAAAACTATTTAAATTGAGATTTCCTAAGATATGACATGAATCACACAAATTTGAATGCTAACAGAGAATTATTTGCACTTACTATTTATAGAAATGACTAAAGGAGAAGGAACTTAACTAACATACTATTTTGTTTTTCTCACTGCCTATTTGTAGTCACCTAAAATGACCTATGTAAGCTTTTTGATTGTTCGGCTAAAGAAACTAATTATCAAAACCTCATTGGAACTACCCCTACGACGATGAGATCTGTACACTATTTTCTGAAACTGTCTTTGTGTACTTTTTTGGTATGTTTCACCACAAGTCATTATGCCTACTTGTCAATATGATTTCTATGTAATTTATAGCCCTTCATCTTGTGTGCAAATCTTGATTTTGTCTTCCTTTGCCTTGAAATCCTAGCTCCACTTTTGACACTTGTTTGACCTAGGAAAAGGAGTTAGAAAGATGGATTTGATAGCCTTAATCACACCTTGCTAAGTGATTGAGTGTTGCTCATGTTCCAATTCTCCAAAGAGGGATCAAACCATGCGTAATTTTATTACCTATGTGTTTGTGTGCTCAATAGTGTTATGCTAGAATGTAATGCATAGATTTGGATTTTGATACTTGACAACATAAAACTTTGACTTTGTAATAGTATTCAAACTCAGATTTTATGGATGATTCTTTTGAGAGTTTTCAGATTTGGATGCTTTTGAATAGTACCTCAAGGATGTGCAAATGGATTCCTTATGTGCAAGTCAAAATTTCAAATAGATCTCTAGATAAGAATGGCCTTACGTTTGATGTGTATATATTGATAACTCTTTTAGTAATTTCTCCATCATAACCGACATGTGAAATGTGTGCACCGAACCAAGACAGAGGTTTTAATTTTAAAAATAGTCATTTGAGGACCCTGAGACACTATTGGCAAAGGCAGACATTGCCAGTAACTGTTAGCATCCAACTATCTTCGGCACTATCCAAAGAGGTAAAAACAATGATCTGGGGTATGACGATAGTCTTCTTAGGATTTAGAACATTATGGCACAAACTAGGAAGATCCTACATATGAATGACAACAAATTGGGAAGGTCAAGCTCATAGATAGATAAACATATAGGAGAGAATATGAGAAAGAGTTAAAGGTGTATGCAAAATTCATGTATGTCAAAGATAGGTCAAAACTAATGTTTTCAAGTGTCTAATACCGAATTAAAGTGTCTACATATAAAAATTGAGGGCCAAATGTTCAAAAATATTATTCAAACCTTGCAAGATGATGCTCGAGATTGCTATTTTTTCTTTCTCGATTCAATTTTTGACTCATGGGACAAATTTAGGATCTTGTTCAATGACCAGTTTGGAAATAAAATCATCTTTTCTTCTCTTATTCATGACTTTATTGACATTGAGAGAAGACATCAAAAGGATATTCATACATTCAATTGCAAATTTGGGAGGGCATTGCATAGGATACTTGAGTGCATAAGGCCAAATGGAGCCATGGTGATTGTTATTTATTATAGTGTATTTCATAGTGAATTAAATTTATATATATGATATAAACTCCCAATGAATTTGACACATGCAGGCAATCTTAATTTGAAATTTGAAAAAAATGTTAATGGATGTTGGTTTCCCATTGAAAAAATTGAATCATGTAAAAGTGGGTATGATTTTTTTTCTTGACTCACTTTTTTGCCATTGATAAAATCTTGTACCCCTTAATGCAAATATTACAAAGATATTCATGGCACAGGGTCTTCTTGAAATGATATGAATAATATGTCCTACAATTAATATAGTGTAGCAATGGCAATCCATGAAGTAGTAGTGAATGGAGACCAACTTGTGTGATTCGAAGTCTAATGATAGTGCTTCTATTCATGAGAAAAATATTACTCGTACAGTGATGGTGTTAAGTTTGAAACAAATGAAGTGATTGTTGTTATGAGTGTTGTTCCTAATAAAGCAGTAATAATTCAATCTATTTTAGTGTAAGTTTGGTGTAATTGGTGGATACTATCAGAAGAATAACACAAAGGTAGTTGGAAATGATGCATTTTATACAATGTTCACGATTGTTACTAGGGTTTTTAATGGTAGAGAACCTAAGTTTGTTGTTGAGGTTTATTTTCAGTTTGAAGATAATACAGATCAACAATATTCATAAAATTTAGAATGCAAAAATGATGTCCAATCTTCATGTAAAATTGAAGGGTATGTTTCTTTACCATACCCTTGTGACAGTAAATAAATTCATGAAATTTTGATGGAAGGTGTGCACTCATTGTATGAAAGCATTGACAATGAGGTTTTTTTTAACATATTTGCTCCCTAGTGTGCTGGTACGAATCAGAATGAAGTTTTCGATGAGCCCACATGAAATTTTCTATTGTAATGATGAGTGGATGAATGTTGATTTAGTGGCAAAACCAGTTGATTTCTCAATTTTAGAAACTTGTGATCAATTGGTGGAGCCCAAATTAAATTTAAATTTAGATATTGGGAAAGAGGATTACTAGAATGAGCTTTTTGAATGTTTAATGGAGTGTGATAATATTCAATTTCAATGGTTTGGGCAATTGAGTCCCAATTCAGTCTGAATATCAAAATTTCCATTTCATATATAATGAGGATGCAAACAAAGTTGTTGGTTTGATTGATTATAAATTATTTAGGCCCCTACTAGTGTGTTCCAATGACATTTCCAACAATGACAACATGTTATATAATCCCATCACTTTTGTGCTTGATTATGAAGTCTTCCATTTTAATATGAGCGAATTATTGGACAACTAACACATACATAAATACGAATATGAGCCATTTTCCTCTATTGAGAATAAATCATTATGTTGTGATGAGAATGAGTTGTTGAAGGAGAATGATATAAGTTTGAACCTAAAGAGATGAGTTACTTTGACTCAGTTGATCAACTTCCAACACAATCAGATGAAAAATCGGTTGTAATAATATTGATGGCTAGTTTTTAAGCATTGAGCGCAAGTTCAACTTGCAAATCATTGATGATTGCTTACTTGAATATCAAATTTGGGATTGCACTCAAACAAGGTTTAGCCAGACACACGTGTGTGGGTTGATCTATTGAATCTATTTATACTGGCCTTGTTGCAGTTACAACATGTTTTCATACAATTGGCAGAAATTTAGACAATTTGTTTCAGTGGCAGGTTAATCACCATTACAAGCATTGGAAGGCAAAAGCAGTCCACATTTCAAACAAAATAATGGTACATTCAAAATAATAACTTGTGTTGTGTGTTCAAGTGTACTTTCGATTACCCAATGTTGAGGTTCCATTAGAGGCCCTCTCAAATTGACAAGGAGCGGATAATACTTCTCTACTTCAGTGAATGGGTTCATTGAGCAAGGTGTAAGTGACATATTCCTTGGTTGTACATAATTTCCTTCTACTTTTTTCAATTTTTGTTCTTGATTTAATTTTATGTCATTTTTGTTTTGAATAAAGTTGATATGGCTTTGTGCCTACTTGTGTTGACCCCATTTTGTTCATTTTGCATGTGTGTGATTGGACATGTCGTGGGGTCAAAAGAAGTTGGTCCCCTATTTCAAGGTATTACTTTTCAATGTACACATTCCCAGTCTTATGTTTGGGTTTTCATTATGATTCTCAATGATCAAGGTTTATTTTAAAGAGTTTATGAGGTTGCTTCAAGGTGCAGTTTTAATCAACTTGCAGGACTTTGGATATTTAGTGATAGTCATGTGTGTTTGGTTCAAATTATTAAAGTGACTGAGGCACCAGTTTGATTGGGCATTGGTCTATTTTTCTGAGAGAATTTTTAGAATCTCTAAGCACTCCCAGGGGGTGTTTGTCCCCAGGATAGAGCCATTGATGGGACCTGAAATTTCCCTAGATATTTTAGGACCCATATCATTTTGATCGTTCTACACAGTTGTGTTGACGAGAATAAACCTAAAAAGGATAGGGCAATACATCCTTTTACCATTAATTTATTGATCCCATAAGATAGTCATGTCATATGAAGGCTATTTGATCTACATTATGTCACCAATGTATGATTGGAGCACTTGATCAAGTGGAGGGACTTAATCAAGGAAACGGGCTTTTAAATGATGCCCATGCATTTAGATTGAAGGCTATATTGAATGCAAAATGATGAAATGGTTTACTATTGGTAAATGGTCATATTAAAAAACAAAGTTAGTGAGGATATGCACCTTGGATGTTACCTTTCAAAAGTCTATGTAGCCACAAAGATGCGGTTACCAAGTCGATTGGGTTATCCCCTGGCATTTTAGGGTTGGCCTAGTTACCTAAAATTGATTTCAAGCCATTGTCTTACTGATTGTTAAAACTAATGGAAATGTTGAACAAACATACTATCGACATATGGAGCTCAAAGGGTTGAAATTGACACGAGATTCCACTTGGCCAAATTAGTTGTGCTCCAGAAGGAACAATGTGTGTGGATATGGATGTAGTGGGAATGTGAGCACGTGACACAAGACAGGGAAAAACTGATTGTTAATTTGTAAATATATGAATGTATTGAACATTGTGATACAATTCCCTCCTTCCACGTGCTTCTCAAACACTGTGAGCATAGATAAGTAGTTTTACGTTTACATGATAGTGAGAACTCTTTGTGGGCCTTTGCACGAGCTATGTGCAATTTGACACATTCGTAAACATCTCTGCAGGCAATCAGGAGCACTTTGTGAACTCTTGACATTATGAGAAGACGCATCCAACTATATATGTGTGCATACATTATTATAAGCCACAGTGGAAATATATTTGTGAATCATTATTGGGCGAGTACTCAACATAGCAGATTTTTGGGATCTGGAAAGTCTCTGACTCGTTAAATTAGATGGAGCATGATTTTTCACAAGTGAATAACTTCTTCACTCCATGCATGTACAGGGTAGTATGGAGATTATGAATGATGCAAAGTAAACTCGTATTTCTGAGTGAGTCATTTGTGTTATAACGCTGGTTCGAAGAGCCTCGCAATGGGATAATTTTTGAGATGAATTGATGCATGAATGAAAACAACTTTGTGCCTGAACTTTTATGCTCACGCATGCTCTCCAAGAGAAACAATGTTGCACAAGTGATTTAAGTTGTTGTGAATGATTTGATATCCCCACAATGGCAATTGTTATTAAGTAATAGCATTGATACATTTCCATGTCATTTATTTATGATGGGATGATGATTGGAATGCTTATGCACAATTATGTTGACTGCATGCCCATGGATGGAATGCACAGTTAATTGATATATTTCTCAAAGTCACTTATATTATGCGATGTGTCAATGGATCTCCAACTCTTGAATTAAGATGCTTTGCCTCCAACTTAAGTGATCCTCAACAAAGCAATTGTGCAATTCAATTGGCCACACTCTGGAGCATATGGATTTCTTACCACTTGTCCTTGCCTTCCCCTAATCCCATGTTGATTGCACATGTTGGGTTGCTCTATATTTTTCCTTTGCACAAGTTTTAAATAATCCTCTCCAAGTGAAAGATGTCTTATGATTCGTGATCTACTGAGAGATTGTTATCTCCTTCCACTTGTCTAAGGATCGTGCCTTTGCAAAAAAAATTCCATTTTGATCCCAAAAAGGATACTTTTATTCCATTTCAAGAGAATTCTACAAAATTACCTACAAATAGATGAAGTTCACCTTCATCTATATCTTTTTCTCGGGAGTCCATCATTGTTTCTACCCCTTGGTTTTATGAATGACTTTACCTGATTAGTTTGAATATTGGTTCAAGTCATGAAGAACATTGTTAATATGGAGCAAAGCTCATGGAAATCTAAGGCCTCATAAGACTAGAAAAACGTTGTCAATCTATAATCCAAATGTGTAATAAGGTTTGTAGAATGATATAAAAGATCCCCTCACTATGTCTTGTGATCTTATATTGGATCCATTCTATGTATCACAATTGTTTGTTTAAACCATGTTGTTTTATTAGTTAATCCTTGTGAATTTTGAAGAAATTCTCTTAAATTAATAATGACAGTTTTGTGTAAGGATCAGTCAGTTGGTCTATTTCAAATCTGTGTAGAATGTGTCTTAGATCTTGTTTTGTATAATATTTCATGGATTATATTAGTAGATGACTCTATTGCCCAATGCACATGAAGGCTTTGGCCCTAGTAATCTGATCAACCATTTATTAAATCTTTTTCCTTTTATGTTATTGACAATTTTGAGTTTATCAATGCAAATCACATGTGTGTTCTTTGTTTCTCTCAAGAACCTTGCATTCCCTTTGATAGACCTTTGGTGAGCTCTTGTAGTAGTTTCAATGCATGTTGTATGGAGCATTGATTTAATACTAACAATGTGTATTGGTGAAGAGTGAAACTAATGTATTTGGCTCTCACTCTTTTGTTATAGATCTAAATTGTTTATTATAAACTACAATGAAAGATTCCATTTCAATGTTCATATTTGATTTTTGTGGATTCAGCTGAAACTACCATATAGACATTACAATCTCCTGTTGTCCCATCATTTAGATTGTAATTATGATTGGTGTAATTATGTGTCAAATTATTGTGATTGTCTATCTGTGGTCCTTGCACCACTTTTTTTTAGTATGTTCTTTGTGGGGAGTTCTAGTTGAATATGGTCAAGCTTGATTTGAATTCTCCTTGAGCTCCAAAGAGACCTTTATTGGTTTGAAGTTTCTCCATTCACCTAGTTCATTGTTGATTCCTCATTAGAAGTGTCAATGGGAAGATTATGGTCATCCTAAAATTCACAAAGATGGAATCTAGTTAAGACCCTTTTTTAAACACCATTGATTCACCAGACTCACCAGTTAGCTATCTTCCTTGGAAACTCAAAGTGGCTGATTTGTTGGCTTGCTTGATGGAAACTACCATGTTGGTTAAATAGAGGTTGTAGTCAACTTTATTCAGTTTCAAATGTTATCTTTATAACAAATAAAATGTATTGTGATGGGTTGCCCCTACCTAGGATGGTTGCAACTTTATTCGTAGGACGTTATTTAAAAAAATAGTATTGGGTCTTTTTCACTTAAACCTAAAATTTGGCTTTAAATAAGTAGATCATGCATTCATACATTGGCCTCATGAGGAGAACTCAAAAAACCTTGCAATATCCAATTGAAACACATTAAATTTGCCATGGAAATAGAAAAGAAACAATCTTCCTTCCCTTAAAATTGTAGTTTCAAGACCAACAAATAACCCTCTCTCAAACCAAGTTTATCGGAAAAAGACAGAGATAAGTACCCCCCTCACATGTCCAAACCGCCATCCCTCTCACATGTTGTTGTTCTTAATACACTCAACTTGTGCCCTCTTAATCTTTAGACAAGGAACAACTTGAACAAGAAACTTGCCATTTTGCATCCATATTCCAAATAAAAAGTGTCATATGAAGCAATTCCGAAAAATTCCCTTCACAAGACAATCAACCCCCAACCTCAATCCACTTCAATGGCAACCAGTATATAGGAAAAAGACAACCAGATAAGTACCTCCCTGCATGTCCAAACAACAATCCCTCTCAAAAAGTTGTGGTTCTGAATACATTCACAACCCTTGCCCTCATAATCTTAGACATGGGATGCCTTGAACAAGAAAATTCCCATTTTGCAACCACATTCCAAAGAAAAAAATATCATATGAAGCAACTCCAAAAAGCCCTTCACAAGGCAATCAATCTCCACCCTCAATCCACTTCTTTGGCAACATGTATTCACTTTCGTCTCCTTGCATAAAGCTCCCACTCATCCAAAGGCACTAAAATATATCCAAAATTATTTAAAAAATGAAAATTCAAATTTATCTCTACCCCTCCCAATATGGTAAGTGACTTACTCAAATCCCCCAAGGAACCCCCTAAACCCCTCCTTACCCAAGGTGCTTACACGATTCCTTATTCATTTGGTTAAGAATAGGCAAACTAGATGCCCTATCCAAGCAAGACAAAAAAGATCCTACCATTGTCACTCAACACAACAAGATAGAAACATCTGCCTTAACACAACACTACGGTCATTTTCAAGGTGCAACATTTTTTTAAAAGGCTTGTGTAAGAAGCTTTGGAGATTGAGAAGAACCCAAAATAATTTAAACATAGAGCATGGTTCAAAGCTCAGTTATAGTTGGAGACTTATCATCAATAGTATTAGAAGTCATAATGAGTATGGCGCTTAATATACTTGAAATTTGAAGTCAATAAATCATAAATGTTTAGAGGAATCCTATTTTATTAACCTTGAAAGGCTTTGTGATAACTATTAAGGTTCAAGCAAAATGCTAAAGGCTCTTAGAAGTAATATATAGTGACATAGGCGCATGCAGGTTATGATGTGCAATCTTACATCAACCAAAAAAGTGTCTTTTATTTTTCGTGTGTTTCCTTTTTGTCACATGGAAGAGTCTTGTTAGAGTTCTTTGAAGGCTTTTGAACATTTCTTGAATGACGACGAAATTCTCGGCTACTGCGACCAGTTGTTGCGTAGCTGTCACAGTAATTTTGAAACCACTAATCTATGTTAATCGATAGTTCTTCCCACGGCAGTTGTATATACAGAGTAACGGCCCACAACAATTATTTTGGACATTTGGACCATTTTTCAAGAACAAAGATAATTCGAAGAGACACTCTACAAGGCTAAGAAGACAAGAAAAGATTAGAAGGCTCAGGTACCAATAGCTAAACCCTAGCTTTGATACCACTTGTTAGGAAAACAAACATTCCTAACATGTGCAAGTAAACCAAATGTGGAAATAAAACAACCTACCAAAAACATAAAACAGAGGACCAAACACATTACACAAGATATATGTGAAAACCCTACTCAACCAGCAAAAAAAAAACCATAGGACAAACGCAGCATCCAGATTTCATATTCATCAGTAACTCTCTCTTCTACATAGCTCCTCTTAGCAACTCCTTACCAATGCTAACACCAAGCACTCAAGTGAGCAAAGCTTACAACCAAGTTTTTTATGCTCTAACCTCCAAGCTACAACATGCAGCTTTTACAATGCTAATAACCATAGAATCCAAGGGAGCTCCAAGCATCAACCTCTATCTCCATGCTTATATCCAAAGCATCCAAGGTGAGCCAAGCATCAACCTCCAACCATGAGCTAAGCTAACAAGCCTCCAAACTCATCCTCAAGGATCCATACCATGCATCTAAGGGACAAACATAATAGCGTTCCAGGCTCTAACCTCTAACCATGCATCTGATGCTTACAACCCAAGCATCTAGGTGAGCTAAGCTTCCATGCCTTCCAAGCTCCAACTTGCAACAATGATCCAAGAGTGGATAGCCCCCAATGGGATTCTCCCAAATACAAAGGAGAATGCAATGTTTTATAGCATTTTACAACAATGAGAGAGAGAGGAGAGAGGGAGAAAACTTCATGGCTACTCCAAAATTCACCATATTTGAGTGGGTGTATAGTGATCCATAGTGTTGGTTGTCCCCATGTGCCAAAAGTCATCAAAAATGACCCTCCACTTAGACAAGATCCAAGGCCACCTTCATGTGGCTCCAAAACTTGCTCCCCACTTCCACAAGTGAGTCCAAACACTCAATAGTATTATTCTTGTTTTCATCTCCAAGGGTCAACAAAGTGGATGCTCCACTTTAAACAAAATCCAAGCCATCCCATGTGACTCCAAGAATTGTGCCCCACTTACACATGTAAAGACAATATGTAATAGTACATTATTGTCTTCATCTTCACATGTGATCACAAGAGTCCAAAAGGTGTTGAAATCACCTTTTGACCCTTCCTAGACATGTGAATCATGGGCCCCTTTATAAATTCAACCCATGCATGAGCCTTTGTCTTTTGCACCATGTGACAACCCACATGTAACTCACAAAGATAAAACCCATGTCCTCTGGTGGAGTATTATGCCCCACACCTGTAACATCATCATGATCACACTTGGGACCCACTGTGGGCCCCACCACCACATCACCTTCCTGCCACATCCCCTGCATGCCATGTCCTCTCTATGCCACATCATCTACACACCCACATGCCATGTCACTATGAATAGTGCCCATGAATAGTGACATGTGAATAGTGGCTTCACACCCAACAATAGGTGCATCCAGGTTATGATGTGCAATCTTCCATCAACCAAAAAAGTGTCTTGTTTTTCGTTTGTTTCATGTTTGTCACGTGGAAGAGTCTTGTTAGACTTCTTTGAAGGCTTATGAAAATTTCTTGAATGATGACGAAACTTTCGGCTACTACAACTGGGCATTGTGTAGTTGTCGCAATAGTTTTGAAACGACTAATCTACATTAATCGACAATTCTTCCCACGACAGTTGTATGCACAAAATAACGGCCCACAACAATTATTTTGGCCATTTGGAGCATTTTTCAAGAACAAGGTAATTCAAAGAGGCACTCTATAAGGTCGAGAAGATAGGAAAACATTTGAATCAGTTATGAGGAGCAACTTTAGTTGGAGGGCAGAGGGTGTGATTGTAGAGAAAGCATAGAGTAAAAAGAATTGAACCCGCTCAATTGAAGGATTGTCTTATAATGTATTCTTCTTCATGTTAGTTGTTCTAGAAATAAGTCAAGTGAAGTGTGTGTGTGTGTCAGTGTTTGAAATTCCATCATATGAATCGAATAAAGTTGAACTCTGGATCTCTAGTTCTGAATTGATTTATGTGTATGTTCATTTGATGAGTGTTTTGGTATATACTAAATGGACAAGGTGGTCATTAACTTGGCCCCCTCACCCTGACTGCATCATTTGGTATTAGAGTAGGTTGCACCCTGCATAGTTGAGTGTGTGAAGCTCCAGTTGAGTCTGTTGCAGGTTGTGAAGAGTCCCGCATTATTCAGATATGAGTTGTGAGAAGTAAAACATGGCACACATAGGAGTGCCTCTTAGAAGAAGAGGATGAACACCAAGAGTTGTAGACTTGGCAAATATGTTAAGAGGAATACAAGTCCGATTGGATACTATAAAGACTGAAAAATGCAAAGTTGTCGTCAACTTGAGTGAAGATGAAGGATAACCCTTAAAAGTTCATCTAGAAGAGTTGAAGGAAGAACCAGGGGATAGATTATTGAAGGCCAATGCCAAAATGGGAGGCAAGCCAAAGTTGGAAACCCCTTGTTACTTAGGAAGTTTGTGCCCTGAAGATCTAATTGATTGGATCTAGAGCTAGAAAAAAAATGATTACGAGCAAATGGAAGACCCCAAAAGAATGAAGTTTGTTTGCACAAAATTAAAGAGGCATGTATCCTTATGGTGGAATCATGTGCAGCTGGAAAGGGTTAGAAGAGGTAAGGATAAAATCGAGACTTGGGATAGAATGACTACAAAGTTGAAAGGTAAGTTTATACCTTATAATTATCAGTTGAATTTGTTCAAGAAGCTGTTAAATTTGAGGCGAAAAGACATGACTGTCTCCGAGGAGTTTTACAAGTTGCCAATCTAAGCAGGGCATGTTGAGGATGATGAAGATAACTCAAGGTGTGTGAATGATCTCCATATAACCATAGAAGATGAGTATGGAATGATCAAGATGTGTTTGGTGAAAGAAACCTATCAATATATACTTTAAAGGATGAAGCGAATGTTAGGGACTAGTTTTTACATTGTGTAACTTTGGGTATTTACCGAGAGGTAAAAAGTATATTTGGTTGTTAGTTATATTTGGTTGTATTAAGCTATCGTAGTATTGTTATAAACAATGTTACGAATATATATTATATTATATTATATTGTTATGATTTATAACAATATATTGTATATAGGTGTGTGCATAATCTGAGAGATTTGGGTGAGAGATTAATGGAGAAATAATCTCCATGAATATAGGAATGATATTCCTATATATATGTAAACCCCTTAATGTTTTATTAATTAGAGTAGATTATTATTATTTGTGTGAATAAATTATTTCATGTGTTCTCTGTGTTCTGCAACATCAATTGCTCCATGGCATGTGTTAAAAATCTTTGTATTAATCCTCTACAAATATAACACAGATCTATCATTGGTATCAGATCAGCACCAGATCCTTTCTATAATGGGAGCTTAATCATTTTGTAAGGGGCAACCATTCAGTCCTATGCCCCTGAGAATGATAGTTCTTTGTGAAGAAAATATTATTTTGTAGATGAGTTGCAATTTTATGTTAGATTGTGTGTATTTATAGGAGAGAAAGACTTGATCCATTCATTGTTCATTACACAAACTTGGTGTGATTTGTGAACTAAGGGAGACGTCTCTACAATTCTGACTGTGTGCTACCAACTACGTACATTCCTCCACTCGTGCAAGTGCAATGAAGGATGTGAAGCTGCCAATTCTACCTAGAAGAATTGGTAGCTACCTCCATTGGATTGATAGTTGGAATGTGAAACTAAGCCTTACGACTTGAGAGAGAACATCAAAAATATGTGCTCCATTTTACATACATTCATCCTACGTTGGATATTTGAGGCACTTTGTTTGCAAGTTCTCCTTACTGCTTTGCATGCAAGGCAACTTAGACAACACGACTTATGGTGAACACAAATTCCTCCACAAACTTGCCTCAGTTTACAACTCGACTCTCAACACTTTGCAATGGCAGACACTCAATGAAACATGGATCATTGAAGATCTTGTTTGCATTTACATTTGCCCTCCATTTAGTTGATCCATTAGTATCAGGTTCAACTCAGATAGGCATGATGGTTGCTACAGGTCTGTTACTTGTTGTATCAATTAAGTAGTAGTTTGATTTATCTAAGTCTCCTTTTATAGTCAAGTTATCTATACTTCATCTAGTTTTAGGTCCAAGTTTTGTTATTGTGCAGTAAGCCTCTTTAGTCTTAGTCGTCACGACATTCTTTTATTTAAAAGAATAATAAGAGTCTTTTGAGTCATTTGATTTCAGTGTATTAATTGTAGGCTTAATTAATATTTTGTAGTAGTCATTTCATTATAGTCTTGTCAATATTTTAATAAAGTCTTTATTAACATTTTTTCAATGTCCGTAAAAATGTTAATAAATGTCATTATTGTCAAAATCAAGAATGAGTCATGAGTTAAAAGGCTTCGAGTCAATAGTTGAGTCATCGATATTAAAATTCAAAATGTCAAATGTGTCAGTGTTGTGGGGGGGAACCCCATTCCATTCAAAGTGACATGCAATTGAGCTTTACGACTTCATCAACTGAGTGAGCAGATTCATGAACTGGAGGATGGAGGAAATGGAGGTTGGAGGCTTTCTACGCCTCTAGTCAGTCACCAATGATGGGACCCCAGATGTTTTGGTGACATTTTGTGTGATGTATTTTCTCTTTTTTTCAGTTTGAAGTGCTCTGTGCCAAATCAGCTAATGCCAAGGACAGTTATTCAGTGGCAGTGGAAATCGTCTATGCTATTTTTGTTTGAGTGGCAACAAACATTAACAGAGACTGCATAAGATGACAATGAGAATTTATTCCTCATGATATTTCTTTTTCAGAGTTGTGTACATTTTCATTCCCCTATTTGTTTAGACATCCTCTGATATTTGGAGAACAGGGAGAGTATAGATATAATGGAATATGGCAAACGGTTGTGTAGGAGGGCAGTGAACTACAGAAATCCTTTGACTACAAAGATCCTTTGATTGTCTTCTTTATAGAGATGATTGATTAGTGACACGTCTATTGCGGTCACATGGAGTAAATGCAGGATGCATTCCTTCACATAATAGTGGTCATGTGCAACAAGATTGTATCAATAGTATGCAGACCTAAGAGTATGAGGTGGCATATAATTCTGTTTGTCATATTCATGTCAAAATTAATGATAAACCTATAAAACATGGGAGGAGTTAGCCTTTCTTTGTATCAAGGTCATGAGCCAAATAGGGCATGCTACGAGGGGTGAACATACTGCAGATAAGAGTGTGAATGTTTTTGCACCATGTAAAAACTAGGGGGGATGTCAGTGATTAGCTTTTACATTGTGGAACTTTGGGTATTTAGCGAGAAATAAATAGTATATTTGGTTGTTAGTTATATTTGGTTGTAATAAGTTGTAATATTTTCATAAACAATGTTACGATTATAGATTAAGTTATATTATATTGTTAAGATATATTGTTATGATTTATAACAATATATTGTATATAGGTGTGTGCATAATCTGAGAGATTTGGGTGAGAAATTAATGGAGAACTAATCTCCATAAATATAGGAATGATATTCCTATATATATGTAAACTCCCGAATGTTTTATTAATCAGAGTAGATTATTATTATTTGTGTGATTAAAATATTTTATTTTCTCTTTGTGTTCTGCAACATCAATTGCTCCATTGCATGTGTTAAATTCTTTGTATTAATCCTTTGCAAATATAAACCAAATCTATCAGAGAAGTTGTCAAGGAAACAACAAAATATAACAAATGGTAGGGGCAGAGTTTCAAGGGGAAGAGATCAAGCAAATGTTGGAAAGGACAGCATATACATGGGAGAAGCTAGTACTTCTCATAGTCACAATCATGCACCAAGAGGAAGAGCATATGCTTCAAGAGGACGAACTGTGAAGAGCTTTGTTGTAGGCATGTTGGATGTAGAGCAAATTGTCATCCTAGGTGTGCAGGTGTGTGTTGTTGTACACAAGCAGCAAATGGAGTAACTTGCGGTTGACAACTTTCATTTGTCCATCTAAGGATGAAATGATGTAGACTGGTTCAATTATGTATCCATCATCTCCCAAAAAGCATACCAAAAATTACTAACAAACTGCGGGCACAATCAAACACAATGGATGTTGGTAGTCCAAAGTGTATCCAAACATGATTGAAGAACAAGTGTGTAGTGTCTTGCATGTTGATGTTATTTTTGCATGCAACCATGATGGCCATCTTTGAAAACCTATCTGTTAAAATGAACATAGAGTGATTTTGGTGCTTCATCATAGGTAGTCTAGTTATGAAATCCATGTTGATAGACTACCAAGCCCTGGATGAAACTGACAAAGATGTGTAGAGTACCAACTTCATGTTTGTGGGCTTGGCATTGCATTAGGGAATGCAAGACTTGATGTGGCACTCAATTTCTTTGTGTATGTGAGGCCAGTAGAAGTGTTGTTGTAGTGATTCTAGTGTTTTGGTAAGGTCAAAGTATCCTATTGTCTTGGCATAGTGTGCCTCCTAAATGAGTCTTTGGCAAAGTACACCATTAGGAACACAAAGATGTGCAAGCTTGTCTATAAGCTTGTCGGACATGTGGAAATCACGAACATGTTCACTATGCGTGAGGGCAATATAGGCTTGGACAAAATCATGATATATTGAGTAAAGACATATCCAGTCAAAGAAGTTATGGATGCATGTGTCAAGCACTATGAAGAGCACCTAAACTGGAGGGTGGCTAAGGCAATTTTCTGACTTGTTGTCTTTTGTCTTTTCGTGCTTGATCACCAAATGGAAATGTTGTAAGTCATACACTCTACATGGTGTATGTCCTCCAACTTGCTTTGGGTATATAAGAACTGAAGCAACTTAGATGCGAGTGAATGATGGTCTCTTTGCCCAAAATTTAATGGCATCATTTCTTGGTTGCTTAAACTTTGGTGTACAACACTTTTCATACATGGAGTAATGATAAACTATCTTTGAATGTTTCTAAGTGATAGGTGACCAGAGGTTCATGCTAAGTGAGTGCTATGTTAAGTGTATAGTGAGATGAATCCGTCTCAAACTCAAAGGGGTAGACAATGTTGGTCATTGCCAAAATAGGTATCACACAAAGGTGTTGTTTGAGCTCCTCAAATGCACATTGTTGTGCATTTGCCCATTGGAATGCCACTCTAGTGCACATGATCTTGTGAAAATCCAAGGACAAACCTACGGTAAAAACTTGCAAGTCCGAGAAAACTTCTTGACTCAGTAAGATTGTGTGGAGTTAGCGAATCTTGGATGATTTTGACCTTCTCTGGATCAACATGAATGCATATTCAGTCAATGATGTTGCCCAAATATTAGATTTATGTGATGCCAAATGTACACTTGACAAAAGTTGGCTTGTAACTTGTGTCTAGGGCGCACAAGATGTGCTCCACATGCTCCTCCCAAGTCTTGTTAAAGATGAGGATGTCATCCAAGTAGACAATGATGGAGTTGTTGAAGGATCTGAGTATATCATTCATTTAGACAAGAATATTGTTGGTGCATTGGTCAAGCCAAAATGCATAACCAACCTTCATATAATCCCTCATTTATTTTGGATGTTGTCTTTCAAACATCCTAAGGATGGACTAGTACATGATGGTAAGCTAACTTTAGGTCCATCTTGGTGAAATATTGTGCACGTTAAAGCTAATCCAAGTGGTCATCAATGTGTGGCATTGGATATTGATTGTTCACAGTTATCTTGTTGAGCACACAATAGTCGATGCATAAGCACCATAATCCATCTCCGAGAAGTTAGAACTATAGATTTGTCACAAGGAGAAGAGCTTGCCCTAATCTTGCCTTGTTCAAGAAGCTCTTGGATATGGTGTCGAACGTCATCATTTCCCAAATGGACTTGTGATGCAGTGGATTGTTTGAAAGAGGGGATGAAGGAACCAAATCGATCTAATGTTTTAACGCGTAATGTGGGGGAAAGCCTATGGTTCTTTGAAGACATCTTTGTATTGTTGAAGTAGCTTGTCAATTTTTTGACACTATGATGATGGCACGACATAGCAACTGCCAATGCTCGCATGCTTGGTTGTGCTATTGTCTCAGGACGAACCATGACTAGCAAGAACATCTGTATGAAAAATGAGCTTGCAACATTGTTTGGTCAAGACCAAAGTGATATTGGACATCAAAGGTGACTCCAGAATATTGAAGATGCGGTCTTTGACATGGATGGTCCATTATTGTGTCTTACCCTATTATGTACCATATGATCAATAACATATGGTCTTCCAAGTAACATGTCACATCTCTAGTGGCACGACATCACAAGAGATTGTGTCCTCCATAGGCTTGACTATAAACTTGAAAGTGCAGTCATCGAACCTAAATATCTTTCCATTGTTGGATCCATCCCAATGAGTATGGTCAAGGATGTGCTTCAATAGAAAGACCTAATCTTGTGCAATGATGATCTTATGGCTACCACTATCAATCACGACATGTAATTGTTAACTATTTACCATGTGCTTCATTTGAAATTGGAGGTTCTTGTTTCTCGAAGATGATGCGGCAATGGTCATTTGTGCTCAGACAAATTGCATCTGCATCAATGTCTACTGCTTGCATGTGACTTGATGTAGATTGCACAATAAAGGATAATTAAGCGCTGCATTCAGAATCGATGTGTGTGGTGTCGATGGCACCACTTGTCACCTTAGTTTTTTTTACTTTATTTGATGTGGAAGGCATTGAAGCCTTCTATTGTGGGGTTGATTTCTACTGACCTCCTTTGTGCAACATGTCTTGTTTCTACATAGGAGGATTAGATGGTGCATCGGCACCAACTTGCTCTTACACATGGCATTGGATAAAGATGACAACCTTTGTTTCATCTTTTCCTTGGCCTCAATCTTGTCAATATTGTGATATGTTTGCCTCAATTTGTCGGAGGTCAAAAACTACATCTTCGAGTGTAAATAAGGTGAGAGTCTGCTAATGTACTTCAACACCTTATGTTGCACTATTGTGTCCTCTCATAGACATGCATTGTGATCATGGAACTCTATGGTGTAGTCTTAAAACCGGTTGTCGCTTACACTAGTGCAGCTACTATAGCTTCATTACTCATCCTCGTAGTGCATGAGGGGGTAATATTCTTGTTAGATGTTGCTAACAAATGGATTTCAAGTCTCAATGGACTCGAAAATTTTCTCACACCATGCATTATAAGCCACCCAAAAGTGGGACACCAAAATAGACATCTTTGACACTGTGAAGATGATCCTTAAGTCACCAAAGCAATTGATGAAAAAATAGGCCTCCAATTGTGAAATCCAACTATTTAATGTTGTGGCGTCTATGTTACCTTCAAACACTGAAATTTCAAGATTGACTATAACTTTGAAAACATTTTGACACTGAAACAATAGGTTTATAGGGTGTGCAAAATAGGACATTCTTTAACCAAGTTGCATCATGAGTTCACAAAATTGGCCAAAGAATCTGGTGCGTTGCTCCTCAAGGGCATCCTAAATGAATTTTTTGGATGTTTGGGGATGCCTCAAAGAATTGTTTTTGGGCATCATCCATCTTGCTCCTACTACAACATTTTATTGGGTACCCTAAAACACAACCGAGTGGATGTCCTTTCTACTATTGTACTCGTGTTTATAGGCATAAGAAAATTCTTGCTCTGATACCAATGATTTGCATCTCAGGCTCGGAGGACAATCTTGTAACTTTGCTAGCAAACTATAAGTTATAGAACATGCAATCGAAAATGGTTACAATAGTTAACCATTACACATTCAAGTGCAAAACTTAGTAGAATAATGCTATTTCTATTCAATGATAAAGAATAGGGTATAATGCATACACATACAAAGCGTATGGCAATGTTGAGAATGAAGATTCTTGTAATCAAAAAGGGGAAAACGGTTCCTAATTGATTTGCCTAGACTGGAATGTAAAACAAGATGACCATATGCATACTTGAAGCATGCTAACATGTTACCACTAAGGGTCGAATGGGTTACAATATATAATTACAAGAAAGCGGTTTCAAAAGAGAGATGGTTACAAAATAGTTCGTCTTCTGTAATGGAAGACAATTTGCCTTCTTGTAGGTGTGATGATTGGTGGTTGGCTTTCTCAAGCACACAGTATGCTAAAAGATGTTCTAACATGGTGCAAACTCTTGAAGTGTTCCCTGGTATGGCACAAAGGGACGAAAAACTTCCACATATATGCGGTATGCTAATAACGATGCATAGAGACTGAGGGCTCCGCAGTATGGCTAATGGGATTGTGCAAGCATGCAAAGGTGCGAAGGTGTGTGAGTACCAGAAGACACCACAAAGTTGTACAAGCTGCATAAAACATATGGGTGTGCATGGAGTGTTGAATGCCCTTGGGAGAAGAGTGTATACCAACATTGTCACTGGGATCACTATCTATTCAATTCATTTTAAACGAAACCTTTAATAATTATTATGATATTATTTGATTCATCTTTTCTGGTTCATAGACTTTGATCCCTTTTCCCTTGGTGATGACTGCAAACAAAAATGACAGGGGCTTTGACCACATGCCTAACAAACTTGAGAGTTACTTCATAACTAAGAAAACACTGTCATTTTTAAAATGTCAAGTGTCCCACAAAGCACACAATCTCACTATTGGGTATTAAAACATCCTATATGCAGCTTACATAATAATTATAATAACTCCAAGTATTTATTTATAATAGGTCAAAGTAAAGGTGATTTTTTAGGTCCCAACCTAGCCAACACCCCTCTTGGGCATACAAATGCTCCCTTGTGGGAACAAACAAAATTTTGCACTTTACTTTTATATATGTTGTTCAAATTTTGTACCCCATAGGGTTCAAACTCATGACCAAGCTTGGGAACAAAGCAAGCCTTGCTAGTCCACCTACACCATGTGTCTTGCAATAATGTTCAATATGCTTGTGAACAGTCTTAATAACAATTTTTTTTTAATCCCAACCCAACGGAAAGGTAAATATTAAAATATTAAGGATATTTGTACTTTGATACTCCATCTGCTAGACAATCCCCTTATTATTACACTTTTTGCTTCGTGATTTGTTCTGATGATGGGTTGATGTGCACGCCGAAACGTTAGAAAGAATTAATTAATTTGTTTTATCAAGCACCTAACTCGACATATTTATGTATCAAGAACCCCAGAAACCCAATTGTGAATTGAATGGAAGCATAAACATCCTTTGCTTATACATAACACATTATAAATTTCATTCCTCTGAACTTAAAAAAGGGTTGATGCACCTAGATGTATCAGCAGGTTCATATAGTGTTTAAGGAAGACTTCTCATTTCTGATTCACAAAATCCATTGCATGAGTTGTTGGTTGTGATAATCCTATTATCCTTGGTGGAATAGAGGCAGAACAGGTTGACTGTTTCACAAATTTATATTAGTTGGTGGTTGGGAGCCACCGTGGCTTAATAGTTAATATTTGATTTTGAAGATGATCTATGCTATTTAAAGTGAATTATGCTCGAAACGTAAGTCTAAAGCTAAACTAAGATGAGTAATCACAATGAAGCTAATCTAAGGTGAATTGATAAAAAGGAGCAAAAAGAAAGGTATGGCAGAAAAAAGAAGTGTTGTTGATCTTTGTTTCAAACATTATGACAAAGTTATAATTTCATCTGAACATGCAATTAACCAATGTGCAACATGAAGTAGCATAAGCTCAAATCCTATCACACATCAAAGAAACATCTAAGGAAGGTATGAAAAGATGCAAATTAGAACAATATTTACTTTAAGAATTTTACCCCTGCAAGCAAATAGCATTAGCCCAGATGCAAGAAGAGCAAAGAAAGCGAAATAAACCTAAAAACTTTCAACATTCCAACATTAGCAACTCTGCATTTAAAGATGCACATCCAAAATTCACAAAAACCATTCAAATCTGAAGGTAAGATCAAACAAATGAGAGAGAAACCATGATAGCAATTCACACAAGCAATTGTGGACAAACTCTGTAAAACTCCTTATATTAATTTGCTCAAAAGTTACAAATAGTTTTTGGCTCCAAAAACTCTCTCCCTTTTACAATGGACAATACCTCTTTATATAAACCTTTCATGAGGTATGTCGGTCATTCCTTGTCAACATGCAATTGGACAAGTGTCATAGACAAGTATCTCTTTACCAATGCTAATAGAACTCATGACCCTATTTAACTATGACTAACCTAACATGACTGTTACATGTTGCTCATGCCTTTACAAAATAGAATATTCCTTTTCAAAATATTATACAGGCTTAGTTACCAAAGGAATATTCCTTATCCAACTTAACTTTGAGACCCACTTGCTAATGATAAGTATAATTCAAGTGTCAAAAGATCCACGTGTTTTGTCCATGTGGCAATGCCTATGCCGAGTTGTCCATTTGATTTTAAAAAAATGTACCGCTATTGCCTTTGGACACGTGTCCTTACCTCGTGCTCTCTCAGGTCGGATCAAGTTTGCACCATTGATCTATTTGAGTCCATTAGCATTAGCTTTCATTGCGAGTCGTTGATCTTCATCCCCGAGCTCACGAGATTATGCCACATGGCAGCATCTCGTGAGATCCAGACTCTTTTCATCATTTGGGCGCTATCGCTCCACATGAAGCCTCTCGTTAGATCTCTGGTCCTATTGAACTGTTAACTCTTCGCTCGCACCGTTGGATCTTTGAAATATGCTCGAGCTTTAATCGTGAGCCGCGGGCTTGACATTTGTCGCTTCTTGGCTTGTCGTGGGGCTTCGTTGAATTGTCCACTTTTGCTTCGCATCGTTGGATCTTCTTTGTCAATAAAAATCACTCCGTCAGATCTTGTTTAAATGTTCCCATAATGATGACACTTGTCACCATCACATTCATTTTTAAAAAGTATGTCACTTAGATTTGATCACACATCGTTAGATCTTCGGTGCGCAAGTTAACGTGCATCATAGATCTTGGTGCTTGATTTTTGACTTCCGCTTTACCCACGAGCTTGACACTTGTCACATCCGGGTTCGCTCCATTCCTGCAAACATTTAATAAAACTTTAATAAAGTTTCCCGAAAAAAGAACTTAGGACATAGTTATAGTCTTAGATTTTTATTCGTGTTAATAAACACGATTAAAAAACCTTAGGATAGAGTCTAAGCTAAGTTTTAAAATATAGTAAAAGTGCTTGCGAGTGTGCCACTTGGCAACTCCGTGGAATCTCGGTCTATTGACTCATCGACTCTAGGGAAGGGCCTGCAAACCGTTGATCTGTCGTTCGGGCTCCCGAGATGTTGCCACTTGGCACTCTCAGGTCGCTCCACAGATCTGTTGACGTCAGAACTCTACCTCGCGCCATTAGATCTTTGATGCGCGAATCAATGCGCACCGTCGATATTCCTTTGAACTTTATTGACCCTTTGCGTGTCGTTGATCTCTTTGCACTGGGCTCTGAGATCTCGCCACATGAAGCCTTTGTGTTAGTCCTTAGGTCTTTTGACCTTTTGACATAGGCGAGAGCCCGTGTAGCGTTTGATCCTTGACTTAGGCTTTGAGATCTCACCACTTAGCAGTGTGTTGTTCAACTTGTTCCTACAAACAATAAAATATATGAAGGGCTCAGGGAAATATAAAGGACTTAGGATATAAACCTTAGCCTAAAATTTTTTCGTTGTATTAATAAATACATTTTAAGACTTTAAAATAAGGCTTTAGGCTAATATAATAAAGTGCTCTCTGCGTAAATTTGAATCTTATATTAAAAGACCCATGGTAAAAACATTTTAGACTAAGGTTTTTTACATGATCTAGACATAGATTCGATTAAACAATTAAGGGCCAAAAAAAATTAATCAAAGGGTCAAATTAATCATTAAAGTACAAAACCTTGCAGAGTGTTTATCCAAAAGGGACGCCGTTAACCTTGCAACATGGGAACACAAAAGTCAACATTAGCAATATTAGATGAAGTCAAAAGAAGGTTATATGATAATAGACTTATGTAAACTAGATCAACACAAGATATTCAATACCGGTCCCTGATCAAATTGAATGTTCAATTATAACACAAATTAGCAAAATTTGAAACAAGGGTCCCCATTTTCAGAAATGGGGGTATGTTGACCTCAACAAAATGTTGTATTCTTGAATTAAACATGTTTTCCCTGCAGAACCTCTTCCCAAGTTCAGCGTCCTTTTTATGCAGTCTGACAATGCAGTTTGCAAAGCTTATTCTGCACTGAAAGGTTTCATAATTTACTCCAACACATTATTAAAATTGTTCACTGCGATTATTAAGTATTTACTCATATATTTTCATTTACTGGAAATTAACATTTTACTCGGCTCAAAAGGATTCTTGTCAAAGATCCACTTAGCTAGGAACCTACAAGTTATAAGGATAGGCTCATCATCATAAGAATAACTCCCAAAGCTGATCTTATCCTTCCTAATAGATTACTCAAACTTTGGTTAGTGTAATCATACAATGCTCATTGAGAGAATTTCCTTCTATTCTAGAAACTCAATTGAATGCATGTAATAGTTCTAGGTAAATGTAATAGTTGTTGTATCAGCCAGTCAATTAAGTAGAATAACAAATAACCCAGAGCTAATTTTTGGTGATTTTGTTCAATAAAGCAAGAGGAGAAACAAGGGACTTTGTATTGAGGCACATAGAAAACATGCAAAGAACAGTACTCTTATATCATATAAGAAACCTTCAGTGTGTTTGAAAAGCAGATTTAAAAGCTTGAGATTGTTTTCCCTGTTCTTATCAGATCCTGTCTTACTGAATGGATTTGTTGCATGGATACAATCAGGCAGATCTCCTAATTATAGTAGCTAAGACCTTTTAAAGTAATTTCCTAAGAGCAATGTTTTCATGTGAGTTTCAATTTTTTACTGGCTGCTTCACATAACGTAGTTACACAGTTATTTCAGTGCTCTTTGTAAACTCTTAATCTTCTCTACTGGTACGACAACCCTTTCTGAGCTTCTTTTCTCAAAGGAAGACAATTGCCTGTTCAAAAGAAAAACTTGCTTGCGATGTTCTTTTGCTAGTTTGAGCTATAGTATGTTATCCTCAATCCTCTGTCATATGGTGTACATATAGATGATTACCAATTCCTTTTAGTCAATTAAACTGAAACTTCCAGAACCTGCCAAAGATATATTATCCAGACTGCTGAAAAGAACATATCTCAGGTGGAGGGCTTTTTAACTAATTAATGACAGAAAAGTTTACAGAATAGCTATTTTGAAAGAAACCATTGCACGCATTTGGCTTTATCCAATACTGGTATACCCAAATCCTCATTGATGTTAAGAACGAGACTGTCTGCCACTGCATCCAAGGCATCAGAGCAGAGACTCAAACTGAAATTTAGAGCCAAATGCAAATCACTTGCTTCCTTGGCCTTCAAAGGATTGTCTTCAATCTGTTTTTTAACAGTGTCTACACACACTACGCCTTCCTCAATCTTTTGAAGACATATGTATACGAGAGTATTGGCAATCTCATCTTGATGAAGTTTCTTCTCTCCAGAATACTCATTGAAGAAAACGTGAAGAGCCTGAGCAACCTTTTGCAGTTTTCCCTTCCTGGGAATTATGATCGGAATAAATTTAAAAAGGTTAGAAACCACCACAGGAAGAGATCAAATTTAAAGTATTTGATTAATTCATTCCCTGTAAAAGCCAGATTAACCATAAGGCCCTTAAAATTTTGACTTTCAAATGAAGATGGATATCTGAAGTTTTCAGGTTGAATTTAGTCCATTTTTGTAAGCTCATCTTTCAGTCTAATCACAATTCTCGAAACTCATTCTGATGCCTACGAAATTCCAATCAGACAGAAATGCAAGTTAACTGATTGAATCAAATGGATATCAACTAAGAGTAGAAAAACTCACAATGTACAGTGAACTGGAAATCTATAAACATGCCGTTGAATCATTATGCTCAATAAGCACTCTGTTTCCTCTGCAAAACAGTCATAGAGGAGAAGGCGCCCTGCAAATAGCAGAAGCCCCAAATCAATTCCTAGAAAAGTCGAACCATGTCACATCAAAACATAGTCTTATAATTACAGATCAACAGATCTTACCACAACCAATGACAGACACAAGTTGAAGGGCAGGTGTTGGAGCATACAAAAAGGGGAATATAAAATGGAATACTGTTTGCAAGCTAATGTTTGAATGGTGAAGAAAGATCAAGTCCATCAGAGATGCCAGTACATATTCACGTGTCGAGAAATCCTCATAGTAAAGATTGGTCTCAAAGATAGGCAGAAGTCTGGAAAATATGATTCTTGAATTGAAACTGCAGGCACATGCCAGTTTTATTGCTAGCAGCCTAGTCTCTGTATTCTGAGATTGCATCCCATTTCGAAGATAAACTGCTAGTCTACTATTCACCAAGCCTCCCTCTTCTTCCTCCTCTTCCTCCTCAACCACTTTCTCTGTCATATACTAGATGTCAGCAAACCCAAAGATTTGTTAATATTGGTTGCAACTAAACCCTGTGCCATTCGTTTTTAAAGCCTGAACCCTATGTCATTTGTAGTTTCAATTTGAACACTAAACCCTGTCATTTGTTTCTGTTTTGGAATAACCAAAACAAAATTCTACTAAATATACAATACAGTACAAAATTGCAGAAAACTAAGTTCTTATATTACTGGAATTGAGGTTTCAATTTTTTGAATAAGCAAAACAAAGTCCTATTAAATATATAGTATTGTACAAAATTGTAGAAAACTATATTCTGCGATTACTGGAATCGCAAAAGAGTTTACAACATTTTAAGTTTCATTTCAACCCTGTGCCATTCATTTTTTTTAATCATTAACTCTGAGCCATTTAAACTGTGCCATTTATGGTTTAATTTTGGTCAGCTTGTAGGTCAAAAACTGAAGTCGCATTTTTTCTATATTCCATTTTAAATCCTAAAATCCTGAACTCTGAGCCAGGAGTCGAATAGCATAAGTATTCTAACGACGTAAATTTTGAAGATGAAATTTGTCTTAATTTTTTTTTTAAATGATATTAATTATTAGAACCTGCATTAATTGACACTGATCTTCAAACTCTGATACTTAAAATCTTAATTCGAAAGGACAAGTGTGTCTTGCATTCTAAAATATCATATTTACATACTGAAATTCTTTGCCATTTGAACTTCAATTTTAAACCCTGCGCCATTTGCAGGATACTTTAAACCCTACGTCATCCATTGTTACATTTCGAAACCTGAACCCTGAGCCACAGGGTTTAACTTTAAACCCTCATAACCCTAAACCCTAAATTGATTCCCTATTCCCTACTGGAATCCAAAAACTTAAAATCTTAAGTTGCAAGTAGACGCCGTAAGAATCCTAAAAATCTATATTCGAAAATGATAACTTTGTCTTATATTCTAAAACATCAAATCAATAAACTAAAATCTGAACAAATTTTCGAAACCTAAATTCAAAAGACTAAATCTGTCTTGTACTGTCAAAAAGAAATTTAAACCCAGACACCCGCACGAATTCTAATATTCTAGATTGGAAAGTGTAAATTTGTCGCACATTACGATACACTAAAATTTGCATTTAATTGTTCTGAACTTCAAAATATAAAGCCTAAAGGCAAATAAAGTACCTGTAAAAGCTGATCCTGGTCAAAAATAGCGCTGCAAATCTGCTCCTCCATAACATAAACCATATTCTCGTTACACCCCTTATCAAACCCTAAATCCTGCTTTGCTTCGCGAAGGGCATAAAAATTAAAATCAACTATCCGTTTGGCATAGTCGACCAAACCCTGGGCTTCCTTTACAGATTTTGCATTAATTGCCTGATGCAGCAGATGGCGGCAGAGCTGCTTCCTCGTATCGAATGGCAAGGCGAATCCATCGGCTTTAAGAGAATCGATAATTCCACCTAGAACCCGCAAATCTTTGCATTCTGACAGAAAATTGAAGCGTTCAAGCAGAGGAAAAATCTGATGTTCAATTGCATTCAGATTTGGATTCAAAGTTTTTTGTTTGATGAGAATGTCTTTAATGTATACAAGAAGTAAAAGCCAGAATTCAGGATCCCCCATGGATTTTATTTTATTTTTCTTTCCCCTTCTCTAGCTCTTTGCTATTTAAATTTTGACGTTTGGTTGAGAGATCCATTGAAATGATTGCAAGGAACAAAGTCGTTTGCGTTTATTTTTCGGTTTGGAGGGGGAAAAATGTTGCCGTCTGACCGATCCTGTACTCTATAAACAAATCAACAGCAGTATCACATGACGAGATATTTTATATCAGAGCAATGGTATTTCCAGAGTTCATGTAGAGTGCAGTGAATGTGGGGCGTATAAAATGCTTCTAGTTGTAATATTGTTTGTGAGTTGATATAAATATATTTTATATATTTTTAGTACTTGTCTAGCACTATCTATATTAGGTATTTATTGGAATATATTGAATCACTATTTTTATTTTGGAAAGTTTATATTCAATGGAAGTTGAATATTTATTTTTATTTTTTATTTTTTATTTTTTTAATATTAAATTTGAAATATTTTTGCTATTAAAAATAGAAATTAAATTAATTTAATGATTTATTATTAAATAAAATTATTTGATGTGATGAATTAATTTGGAAAAATATAAAATATATATATTAAAAAATATAGATTTTTGTAAGAGAAAAAACATAAAGATATTGGAAAAATACTTTGTAATAATAATTTCTCGAATATGTAGTTATTGTCAAACTATTAATTGAATATATTTGTAGTAGTTGGGAAAATTAAGATAAAAGACAATTTTTTTTTTTTAAAAAGTACCTTCATATCAATGTTAATCAAAATACGAGGGCGTAGTTGATATTTGATAATGCACCGTTTTTTCATTTATTATTCAGTTTTCACTGTGACTTCACATAACAAAAATTGTATCGCTTTCAATCTTCAACAAGTTGGATCGTTATCAATTTGCAACATTTATGTGATTTTCTGCAGAACCGGGGTTCGAGTTGAAAATGTATGTTAACTAAATTTTAATAATGAGCAAGTTAGCCAAAATATATCATAGATTTTTTCAAGTCTAGAAACGTTTGTGTCTCCAATCAAAAGAATAACACAAATGGACAAGGTTCTCACCCCAATACGATGCTAGATTGAACTACAATCTCATATATGAGTAACATTCTTTAAAAATGCAAGTTTTGGCTTGCAATACAAGTTGTTAGTCAGTGTAATAGAACATATAAGAACTCCTTCGTATTTCCTTTTTACTTGAAAGTTTATATAAAGTACAGGTATATATAAGTTACAAAAATTGGTAACCTTGATTGCCTCTTACGATTGCCAAATTGTATGGTTGACTTGGTATTATTACAGATCAAATAACCGGTTTTACTTGGCTCATCTAGAGTAGTTCTATGTCTATCTCATGTGGCTTGATGTTTTTTATGACACTCCAATAATCCACTACACAGACATATGAAAGCATCTACTAGTCTCTAAGCTAAAGACCTTATGGTGAAGCATGGCATCAAGACAAAAATGTGCAATTAGAATCAAAGCAAATCCATTATAATTTAAAAGATGGGATCAGCTACACAATTAAGCTACTAATCACCACCAGTAGCAATTATGCAACAACCCTTCTCTAAGTCATTGTGTAGCTAGGACAATCATAGTTTTTATTTTTTTCCAAATAGTATTTGTAAGCAATACTTGTCAAGCTTACCAATTGACTCCCCTAGTATTGTGCAACAAGCTTAATAGATGTTTTTGGTGTAACATTTATGCATTGACCTTTTCCTATGGAACAATTATTAAAAAATAGCACATGCATCTACATATTAGTTGATTCTAGATTATGAAATTAAGATTATTTGATTTCTAATTATACATAAATATTTATGAGTTTAGGTTGATTTTTTTCATATGTTATGTTAATATTTATTTATTCATGAATTAGTTTGTTTGCTTTTTCTAATTTTATTTATAAAAAAATAAATAGTGGTAATGCTCTAATGATACTACTTGTAATATTGCGCAATATATATTTATATTAGATTTTGTATTATTAAATATAGTATTTATTAGTGATAGAATTATAATATAATATACTAGTTTTTTTTGTTTTTTTTTTTGTTGGTGGTGGTGGTTAGTGGCAATGGTTATGCATCTGCAAGATGGCACTAACAATGAAACAGAGGCCCAAGCAGTGGTAATGGGCCTTAGACTTATTTGTTCGTATGCTATTGAGAAACTTGTCATAGAAGGAAACTCTAAGATCATCATTGACGCTATTAGCATGGCTGCTCTTGGCTGAATTTGAGTCATGGTCGGTGCATCATTCTTTTGGGCAAGCTAATTAATATGTAGACTTCTTGGCCAATTAGGGGGTTGATCAAGTGGCAGAGGAAATAATCGACAATGTGACCACATGATCATTGGGTTTGGAAGCCTTTGATTTCATTAATGTGTGATGTGATGTTTTTTTCTCCTTCACATGTTTCTTGGATTGAATCATAATTATGGCTCAGTATGGGTTTGGGGTGCTTGATTGGGTGCTTGATTTGATGTGTATTTTACCATGGGATATTATTTAAGTGATTGAACCTAATCATTATATTATCTCATGTCATTGCTTCATGATATCTACTCTCCTCTACACAATTTCTTTCATTTAGAAATGGATTATTTAGTTTCCAATTATGTTTTAATCTTGCCAATTATCTCTGTCTGCTAAAAAATGGGAAATGGCATTTTGTGATCATGTTTTAGATGCCCATCTATGACATATTTTCTATCTTCCTTCTTCAGCAATCTCTGAGGCAATATGTGAGATGATTGAGGATCTTTTTCTCCATTCCTTTGGACACCTTAAATCTAACACAAAAATTAGTTTCAATATTCATCAGCAATCTTTTGCATGTAGTTTGAGATCTTGTTACAGTTGCAAAGGTGGTGTGGGTGTTGGTTTGGTCAGGGTTATTCGGTGGGTTATCAAGTTAGTTGGATAACTTTCAAACATTTTTAGGCCTACCTTTGCCCTTCTCTAGTGAGCAATGTTTGGGATTAATTTCACTTTGTGTTTTTTGTGAACTTGAGGAATGTTATGTTCTTATGTTGGAGACCTTTCATCTATACTTTATTTCTCAATCCATGGTTATTCCCTTAGTATTTTCTTTGGACTATTGGCTAGCTCCCATCCCTTCCTTAAACCTCATGCTAGGTAATTTAAATTTGCTAGATTAGTGGAGACCACTTCAATAATTATCAATTCATGTTCAGGTCTCAGTGTCAAGACAGAGATCAAAGTTGGTCATAATGTATTTGTTGGTGGAGTTGACAGACTTCCTAGGTAGGCCGTCACTTAAGCTATGTAGTGACACATGCAATTGGTGATGCCTTCCTGCAATTCTGTTAGGTTTTTTCACTCTATGGTAGATGATGATTGTATAGGCATGTCGTGTAAGAAGACCAAAGTCAAACATCTTTTCTAGTCATGTTATCTTTTTTGCTAATTTTTTGGCAATCTTGCTTCTTTTAATGTTTGGATTTATGTATTTCAGGTGTGTGCACCTATTGGTTTTTCTTTGGTTGTTTTTTTGGCTTTCTAAATGAATTGATATCGTGCTCTTTTGGATTCTCCCTTAGTTTTTATTTTGTTCAGATTTTTGTAGATCCTAGGTGAGGGCCCATTATCCCCCAATCTATTAAAAAATATATTAACTTTTTAAAATTGTTATGGTAATGAAATATAGTATGTAATATACGTTAGAGACTATAATAAGTATTATCTGACTGACACAATATATATATATATATATATATATATATATATATATATATATATATATATATATATATATATATATATATGGTGCAATATCGCTTATTGATTCGCACATCTGATCCATTTATCAATTCATATGTCAAATGGTATACCTAAACTTATATTTTGTTTCCATAAGTTTAGTTATACCATCTGACACGTGAATTGATAAATGGATCAGATGTGCGAATCAATAAGCGATATTGCACTATATATATATATATATGGTGAAATATCGCTTATATATATATATATATATATATATATATATATATATATATATATATATATATATATATATATATATATATGGTGAAATATCGCTTATTGATTCGCACATCTGATCCATTTATCAATTCATGTGTCAGATGGTATACCTAAACTTATATTTTGTTTCCATATGATTAAAATAGAAAAATTAATGCTAATTATATTTTAAAAACTCTTTTTATGATTTGTGTTCTTTTTATATTATTTATGTGAATAGTTGATCGCTTTTTTGTTTGAAAAAAAGGCATGAGAAAAATAAATTTTATCTTTAAAAATAATATAAGGATTTGTGGTTGATGGGAAGAAGAAAACTAAATATGTTTGTTGTAATCAATTTGACTAGATTTTATGACTGTGTTATTGTTTGGTTCGGTTTTTCTTTTATTACAAAACAAAGCATCAATGAAATGTTTTCCCTATTTTATATATATATATATATATATATATATATATATATATATATATATATATATATATATATATATATATATATATATATATATATATATATACATATATACATATATATATACATATATACATATATATACATATATACATATATATACATATATACATATATATATGTAATACATATATATATATATATATATATATATATATATATATATATATATATATATATATATATATATATATATGTATATATACATATATATATATATACATATATATATATATATATATATATATATATATATATATATATACATATATATATATCGTTAATTATTGAAACATGTAGCTTTTCTCATGGTGGCTGACAGTTTAGACTTTGAACAAGTTATAGAAAAATAAGTATCTTACAATAACCTTCACTTGTTTCGATCATTAACAATGTAAATATAGTAGTCATTGACCAACATTTTCTATTCTTCAATGATAATGTATGTCATGTCAAATAGATTCTTTTTCCTATGGCAAACAAGAGTACTAGAAAGTTGATGTTGTTTTGAACTTGGCATTTCATTTCTTGATGGTTTAACATGTTTTTTTTTTTTTGTGTGTGTGTGTGTGTGTATATATATAATGAAAAGATAAACATTGTTTGAAAAAAATCATTGACGTGGATACATATCAATGATTAAAAATGCAAGCCTTTACAACTATTGATGATATTTTAAAACATGAAAATCTTTTTAGAATTACAACATTCAATTATGTTAATGGTGATTACCTTTTTGATGCATTTCAGGGCTTATTATATTTTCGTTAGACATCAAGAATGTTACAAAATGGGATCATTGACTATTTTATGGATTCTCTGAACAATGGGGATGCAGAAATAAGCTATCATATGTGCACCGATTACATCCAAATATATTATATGATTTGCATCAAGTACATGATAGAAGCACATACTTTCATCGAATGAGAGTTTTTACAAATGAACTTACAAATCAAGTTGAGGTTGGTCTTTGGAGTGACATATTTTGTATTCATTAGTTATGCAAATGGTTAAACATACTTATTTCTGTTTGGTCTCTGATAAAAAAAGTATCTATATTTCAATAAATAAAGTTACCTTTCTTTCTATTTGATCTTATTTCATGACATAAACCCAAGTCGTGGATATTTTGAGCCATTATTTTGTAAAACAATATGCAACCATAACTCAATTTCTAAAATAAAGTTATCAAATATTTGCAAAAATCCTTCTTTGTATTTGAATGTCATTTTTCATGAACTAGAAACATATGACATTATTGGACCCCAAATTTTAACTAAGTATTTTGGATTTTTGGCATGCAACCTACACATTACGAGAGGAGTATGATGTAGAAAGACCATGGCATAAAACTTACATGGTACAGGAAGATAATGGTGCAGAGCCAATGAGGCATGAGATGACAAAGGTGCAGAAGATAAAAATGCGAGAAGACCCAGCCAGAGATGGAACATAACTATGGAGAACTCAAGAGCAAAGGACTCGGTACAATAGTGAAAGACTTGGGGAGCACAAGGGAAGTGGGAGATGATTGAAAAATAATTTTTAAGGACAATCTAGACTTTAATCATCGTGAGTTTCACATCGGCCCATGAAAAGGAGGACATTTGGCAGAAACGATCTAGCATCAAATAAGAATATAAGGAGTGCAAAAGCCTGGGTCCTTAGAGGAAAATAAGTAATTGACTTCCATGACTCTCAACCTACTAGAGATCATTGTCTAATCACCCATTTGTCATAAATATTGTCACTATTTGATTAGGGAAAAACAAGTATAAATACCCTTTTGTAGAGATGTGTAAGGGGATTGAATATGGATATTTTGTAATGACTCTTGATGATAATATATAATTACAAAAATTGCAATCAGTTCTGATGTTATGCTTAAGTTGATTAATAGTTAACACATTAATAATGGTTTTCATTGAGTAATATGTGGGTTGATAATTCATTGTGAGATTTATAGAATATGCATTTCACATTTTTATGTAATCAATACATTAAATTTTATGGCATATATCTTCATGTTCTTGGTTGTTGTGATTAATGACACAAGGTACACAATAGTTTTTTTTTTTTTTTCGTGTAATCTCTAATCAGATATATGAATAAAATTCAAGCCTATGAAAAGTGTTACTACACAACATAACCCACAGGAACTAATTTCTTGTTGCATGCTTCGGGTGAGCATGCAAGAGCTTAGCCTTGCATGAAAATATAATGGATAAGCTTGTTAGAATTAGACACTTTAGTGCCTTAAGGAAACCATGATAGAAAATAACCAACATTTTGGTTATATTACTAGGACCCATAACATTTGATGTATACTAATGGAAAATGTTTGAACGTTTATCCTTTGAAAGTAATGAATAATGGATTACCAGGGTCGAGGATAATTTTATGATTCTCTATCTTGAACTTGTTGTCCCCCAAAAATATCACTCATTTTTGTGACAACATTTGAACTATTTTGGTCCTACAGACCAAAATTGTCTCTTCCCTTTCCGAAATTTGTCCTAGGCATTCAAATTCCTCAGTTTTCAAGCTTCTCAAAAATCTACAGACTCTGCAGGCTAAGCTCAATGAGCTTTACAGGTTGATTTCTACAAAATCTGCAAGATTGGTTTAGTGCCTTGGTTCAATAAAAAATCTCCATCAGCAAGCATCTAAGCAAAGAAGGCTTGAACCGTTGAACCATTGAACCACTTTGGTTCAAAGGTTCAACGAGTTCAAAGTTCAAAAGGTTTAACTCTTCTGATTCAACGACAGGTTCAATCAAAGGAATGGTTCAATGGCTTGGTTCAACCAAGCGGTTCAATGCTTTGTTTCACTCAGGTGGTTCATCCACTTTGTTTCAACGCTTTGGTTCATCCTTTGGTTCAATAAAATGGTTCGTCAGTCGGTTCAAGGCTCTATTTGAACCATTGAACCAAAGCTTGGTTCAAACAAATGGTTCAAAGGCGGGTTCAATCAAGTGGTTCAATGCTCAGTTCATCCGCTTGGTTCAAAGGCTTGATTCATTCAATTGAACCATCGGCTTGAACCATTTTGGTTCAAATCTTGGTTCAACGTTTGTTTCAACCAAGCGGTTCAATGCTTTGGTTCAATCAAATGGTTCAACGGCTTGGTTCAACCAAGTGGTTCACTGTGACGGTTCAAAGGAGCGATTCAAATGCAAAAATTCAAAGAAGCCTCCCTAAGGACAAGTGCCCTTGTGGAGGGCACTTGGTCGAAAAAAACACCCTTCGAAAGGGTCATTTTCAAAGAAGGCCGCAAAGGTAAATTCTTTCAAAAAATTTGTTTAAGGCAGACAGTCATAATTCTTTCAAACTTTTGTCTAAAGGAATTCCTTCAGACAAAAAGTCCAAAAGAATTCAGAGAAGTCACAGGAGGAAGTCCTAAAGGAATTCATGGATATTTCAAATAAAACAATTCTGCGGACTTTTTGTCCATGGGAAAATAGCCGCGGAGAAAGCCCAGGGAAAATGCCCGCGAGAACAGTCTGCAGGAAAGCTGTGAAAAGCCATTGAAGGACCCTAAATGGTAGGTGCCAATGCGGGGGACTCTCAGCTTCCAAATAAAAGGACACTTCCCCGAAGCCAAAGGATTACCTTCCCTTCGGGAAGATGTAAAACAAGAAGCCTGAAGGCCATTCGAAGACCGCCTGAAGGGCAGATACCTTGTGGGGGGCTCTTCTCAACCCAAAGCGGATCATTTTTTAAGGCCCGAAAGGGCAAGTTATTTTCTATAAAGTGCCAAACAAAAAAGTTGAATAAGGACCAAGGGGTGACGCGCTCGAAGACGTCAAATTCAAGACAGTGAACTAGCCATTGAAAATGTAGTGATGGGCATGCAAACGTCAATTTCAAAGCTCATAAAATAGCTATTGATCCTTGTAATCTACAGACACAGACCTAAATGCATTCACTGGGTTTAAGGCCAAGACTAGTAGAAAGTGAGGAAGGAATAAAACAACAAATTAAATTTAGGACCCGATTCAATTAACCAGAAAAGGAGGAACGATGAAGGATCAGATCGCTAGGTGGACATTGAAAATTGCAAACTTTCAATAGCGTGACTTATTTCTCTACATTGAGAAAAACAAATGGGTAGATACCCCTAATTTCCAGCCTGTCTTCCTAACAGTTTTCAATGCAACATGATGTGTTACTGTTCCTGAGTCCTTCTTGAAGAAGCTATATAAGGGACTCTCTTTTATTGTAAATGTATCTCTTTTTTGACAATCAAAATGAAACTCTACCCAAATTGAAAGGCATTACTGAGACTTTGAGCTCAGATTGTTGATCATATTTTGTTATTGGAATAATAAAGCAAGTGATTTTTAGACTTTGTGCTATGATATCTTTGTTGTTGAGGAAACTGTTCTTATGTCTTTTTCCTTAATATATATTCTATTCCTTTAATTCAACAAGTAGAATTAGTGACAACAGTTAGGAAGGTGTCCTGAAGAGTCAACTATGGAGAGACTTTGTGCCCCCATAATTGCCTTTAGTGTGTTTTCTTTTCATTTATGTGTAAAGGACTTTGGGACGACTTTGTGCCCTCATTGTCCTTTATATCTTACTCTTGAGCAATTCAGGTGGAGACTTTGTGCTGCATCTCGATTTGCTAGTTACTACGTCCTTGGTTACACTTTGCATTTACTACCAGGAGTATTCTTGTGGTTTGCTGAATAGTACTTTTGAAAGAAGAGGAGTGTTGTCTGTCATTTCCCTTGAGTTTTTCCTTTGATTTGCACACATCATCTCTGAAGAAAGAGAGATGGATGGTTTGTCCTACTCTTGAGTATTATTATATATATATATATATATATATATATATATATATATATATATATAGCCTATCTATAGGGAACCTCCCCTTGATGAGAGGAGAGATCAGTCCCCTTCTGATGTGGTAAACCTACACATTTGGACGACTAATCTTCCTACTTTATCTAATCAGACCTAATTTGTTTATCAGTACGCTGATCGACAAAATATTCAACGAACAGAACTAAGAGTTTTTGCACGTGCATGGGTAGAACAACATCTCTACAACTCATTATATGAAAACTTTCTTTATCAAAGTCCTTGTTCATTTGCATGCTTGGCTATCTGCCTATGCTCAAAATCGGTCACAAAATTTTGGAAGGAGGCAAGCTTGGAAATTAGAGTGTCAAAAGGTTTTAGCACATCTGGGAATACCATGGACATAGGTTGTTAATATCTAATGGAGAGGAGTGTTGAATAGTTATAATTTGGAGTATGTTGTAAACACTTCCTCTTGTCCTGAAGAAGTTAAGTTATAGCTTATCTAAGAACCATGTGGTCAGTATATTAGACACTTTCCACTATAAGTAAACAAGTTATTTATTGATTCTAGACTCAAAACTCTACCTATGGAGGAATAAATCCATCCTTTCATGAGTTGCATAGTTGGAAGGGGAATGTAGAGGTGTTGGTAAAGAATTTTTGGTTCAGAATGGTAACCAATCAATAGGCATTACAAAAGCATAAATATGATGAAGTTCAGTAGAGGATCATAGGTGGAAGTAGAGTAGAAAGGGAATGAGAGAACTTAGGAAGTGCTATTAGGTTCTGTAGGGAGGCAAAAAAGGCACAAGGACTCAATCAATTTCAAACTATGCCCAATGCTAGTTTTATCATATGAGAGAGAAAATAGCTAGATAGAAGAAACTAAAGAACCACATTTAAACCAACCAAGTTCCCCAACTATAGTGCATGCTCATGATTTTGAACTAGATGAATTAATTATACATAACTAGGATACAAATAGTGTAGAGGCAGTGATCCTATAAGATAAATTATAGCTGAGCCAATTTTAACTCATAGTAAATCAAGACTTTATTTTCCTCTTCAAGGGAATTTTATGGCCCAACTTGGTATGCCTGGTGGAATTGGCATTCATAGTGGGCAGAGTACTAGTCCAAGTATTATTAATCAACTTGCTACTACACCCAACATCATGGGTGTTATTGCTGGAGGGACGGGAGGTAGACTGGGAGGTGGCATGGGGGGAAGTGATGGACTTCCACCTCTAAGAACTGGACATGGGGGTTCTCAATAGCCACCATCATAAGTACCTCAACTACCAATTGTATATTATGAAATGATGCTTCATTTACCTGAATATCAGGCTATGGAAAATGTTGTGGAGCATGTTCATTAGTGTGAACTCATTTGGAGGGCACATGGTATAACTTCTTCTAAGCAAAAGGCTACATAATTTATAACCACACTTCTAGAAAGAGCACATAAGTGGTATAGGAAGTTTGAACCTCAACAAGTGATAATTGATTATGATCAACTCAATATGACATTTCTTTAGGAATTTGATATTCCCAAATTTAAGCAATAAAGTATTATTGCTCTAAAGGATATAAAACAAGAACTCACTGAAAGTGTATGAGAGTATGATGTATGGTTCAAAACACTCTTGTCAAAGCTTTCATTCAAGATTAATGTTGATCAACATGCCCAATGGTTCATTGGAGGTTTGTTACTTTCATTTAGATAAACACTATTACAAATTACTTTTACCAGCCCACATGAATCCTTAGAAGCTACCCTCCAAGTTGAATTTGTCGATAGCATTGATACTAGAATCAATCCTTTTATAGAATATTAAATAGCTTCAATGGCATCATAATTAGAAAAGTTGACTGTAAACAATGCATTTAACACTCGTAACATTCTTTAGTGTACTGATTATGAATCTAAAGGTTATAATGGAAGCAATTGCCCATGCAAAAACATATGTGTTGTGTTAAAATAGTCATGTGAAATTTTCCATGAAGAGCATGATGTATGCTCTTGTCCTCTCTTACAGTGGGCTACACATTCTAAAGTGTTTTAATATTACAAGATATGTGATGCCTACACCCATGACATAAATGGTTGCCGATTAGCATGCATGTGTAGTAAATGTCAAACCTCTATCTCCATTAATCAAGATAATGGTGGATATCGTGGATGAGGCTGATGATGAGAAGGTGGTAGTTTTCCACCAAGAACTTGTTATAAGTGTGGATCTCCATATCACTATTAGCAAGATTGTCTAGTCTATTAAACATGTATTTTTTTTGTAAAAAGGAGCATCAATTATAAGAATGTCCTAACTTGTACATGACCATCAATAAGGAAAGAAATGAAAAAGGTGATGGTATGATTTGCATTGATAAACCTCACTAGAAATCGTGCTCTAGCACCTTGATAACCCAACAAGTTAATATCACTACACGTAATGGAAGACAATCTTAGTCTACATCTATTCTACCTATTGAGAATATATAGTGTGAAGAGCCTCATGCAAAGAAGTATATTGATGCCCAGTAATAGAAAGATGTGCTCCAGGATACTATGATGTTGGTATGGGAACTATAAGGGTAAATTCAAATTTTTTATGACCAAGAATCAACCCAACATATTGATCTTCAAAATGCCATACAACCTTAAAATGTTGCACATGATGATTTTCAATAACTTTGCAAGCATGTGTTAGATGAAGGCATTACCCCTCAATTGAATAATTAGATTAAGAATCAGGTACCAAAACTAACTCACACTAAACCTTAATTTCTTAGGCTAATTGAATATCATTGATTGAATCATGCTCGGTGATAAGATACTCATGTTCTTCCTAACCCTCAAGAGGACAAGGAAATATTGGTGAATATTGTCATCGACGATTGGGTGATTTGGGAAATTTTAGTTGACACTGGTATGGAGGTTAACATCATCATAAAGGATGCATGGCATAAAATGGATAGATTAACATTGCAACCATCGCCTCACATGTTGTTTATTGATAATAAAACCCATGCTCTACCAATTGGTGTTCTTAAGAATGCAATGGTTGATATCCTTGGGGTACCTTTCAAAGTTGATTTTAAAGTTCTCAAGTTGGTTGAAGCTCATGATTTTACAACCCTATTGGGTTGAACTTGGTGTTATGCAAACAACACAGACTTAAGTTTCAAAAAACACTACATTAGTTTTGAAAATGTTGATCAACACATCGTTAGCCTGTTGGATTAAACACATGAGCTCCCATACATAAAACATGTTAGTGCAGATAAATATATTAATCACATTTATATCATAGCCAAAGATAGTGAGCATCATGATCCTACCCCTGATGGAATCCTCTGATGGATGGACACTCAGCCCCTTTTTATTACTACAAGTAATGCTTGTAATTATTGGGCCATGGTGACTATGACCTCACTAAAAGAGTGTGCAGTGCCATTGGTAGTTGTGAGAACATGCCATGCCAATATCATAAATGCCTCAAATTTATTCTCCTTGTTATCATATAAATCATGAGAGAACCATTTATGGATGAAATGTTAGAAATACTTGATGAAGCTCCTTAGTTTCACAAGCAAATGTAAGTTTGTGACTTCATCCAGTGACTTGAAGACTTTTATAAATCTGATGATGATCATATGCATTCATTAGTTCACCATTTTTATGGCATAACTATAAGGTGGTGGTGAACCCATAATAAGTGACTTCTTCATTAGAATCAAGTATGCTCTAATTTGCATCACTGGTTTCATCATGAAAACTGGGTTTGGGGACTGTTGTAGCCAAATATTACACACTTGGATGAGGTTATTTAGACCTCTCCACATTTGGCCAATATGGGATTACCTATAGGCTTGTGAATTGCCTATAACAGAGGTAAAAATCTAGGTTAAAGGGCTAGCTCCTTTGATTTATCTTTTAGGCTCATACTACACTAGACTAATCACTGTGGGGGTGGAAAGGAAAGAAGGAAATATAATATAATCTATACTAATGGAGGTGATACACCAAATATTAGTCCACAAACACACTTGCATATGCACTAACAAAGAAGACTACCAAAACTATCCTTAACTAAATGTCCTTCTAGCATAAATATTTCTCATAGAGGCAAATTGCTTTGCATATCTAGAGGTGGGTGAAAAGAAGGTCTGATACTAGATGCTACTAGTACTTCTCACACTTCAAGACACAATTAAAAAACAAATACATTTTATGAAACTATTAAAAGAGATATCACTCACATCAAACATGGAAGAGAAGAATGGAAGGAGAAGGCATTCATCACTTGTCAACCACATAAACCACTTAAAACACTTAAGAAAGGGATTTTATAGAGATCAAATCAACTTCATAATCTTATTTAAAAGTAAAACAAGGTGCCAAACCAGCAGGGCTTTGCCATACTAGGTGTGTACTAGATACAAATGCCAAAATGGCTTGCATAAATAGAGCATAGGAGAGGAGAGAGAAGAAGAGAAGTGGAAGGGTAAAAAGATCAAGTGTCAAACTTTATAAATGAGTTAAAATACAAGTAAATGAAATGATAAATATGTCATGAAGCATGAAGGTCCTTTTAGATAAATGTCCATCACAAACATGACATATCCTTCAGGTTGGCATAGAGACTCTTCATGTTCTTCTTTGAAACTACCCTCATGATGATGAATAGTCCATATATCTTGAATTGCACATGGAATATGTAGACACATATGATTTGACATGATAAGATGGAATGAGATTAGGTATAATCATATGTGCCTTCAAATGATAGCCTTCTTTTTTACACTTGTTATTCACTCTCTAACAGTCACTCATTGGTCTTCTAGGCCTAGACTTTCACACTTGTCACCTAAGTGACTTGAAGTTGCTCAAGGAAATCCATGGAAGATGTGTTAGACAACTCAATTAGACCCTATGTTTCCTCTAGTATATCAAATAGACCTCAATGAAACACATATAACACTTCTCACTTCTAATCTTTCACAGTCATTTTGCCTTCTCACTACCTATAATGAATGGTCTAATAGAGGTATCTTCATGTAAAACCAAGGTGATAAATGAGTTTTAGGAGTTAGGAAAAGTGTCTAAAGACCAAACTCAATGAATTTCATTTTCTCACTCCCTTCTTCACCTATAGAACAACTCAAATTCTATAGAAAACCCATACTTAGGTCTATCTATCCAAGTGACAATATGGATCAAATGGGTATCATGGATCCTAGGACAGTGATATACAAGTCCAAAGACTTTCCTAGCCAACTGACCCTTTTTGGATGCATATTCCTTCATGTTTTCTCCACCAGGTCTAAATAAGGGTTTTAGGAGGGTTTTTGATGGTCTAACTTGTTAAAAATTATTCATACAGGTTAGATATTAAAACTCCAAAAAAATTCTAGTGAGAACAAGTTAGGGACCCCCTTCAAATATTACCAACTCTTTGGGGCACAATGCATAGTGTCCATATAGATGTGAGCAAAATAAAGTGGCCTTAGAGTTCCTTTTATGCACTATGAGTAGGCTTGAGAGGAAATTAGGCCATAATGGTCAATTTTGTGATGCTCTCTAGAAATTAATGTATCAAATCCATCCTAAAATTTCCCATGAAGGTCATCAAATGTTTTTAAAAGGTCATATGGTCTTGTGAATTGGGTTTAGACACTTGTAGGGTTTAGGTCTAGTTCTAGGCCTAATAGGCCTAACTATGTTGACTATGTGTTTGACCATTATGAGGGTTTACAATGAATTTATGTGCGTATCCATGTTTTTTTACTTGTAAATCAACCCTTCACACCATCTTATAATGATTCCAAGACTCTTCCACTCATTTTTTTACTCTTCACATACTAACTTGTAGACTTTCTTACTCAAAGAGTACCCTCTATCTGAGACAAAAAAGAGGGCACTTCCCCTATTTATCTGACTCTTGTGAGGATGTGGAGAGCTTGATTAGGTCATGAATACCATCTAAAAAAATTATCAAATATTTATCATACTTATAGGTTTTTCAAATCTTCAAACTCCTAAAACTAGATACTAGTTCTTGTGACTATGTGCAAGGTTCAGGTAAACTGAGTATGCCATTTGAAAACTAGTTAGTCTCTATTCCTTACACATGAGAATCAAATGAGAATGATATTACCACTATGAGAATGGTATCCACATGTTCATGCATATTAAATATTATTATGCTAGCTAAGACCTTTGACTAGCATGAGCTAATCTGTGACTGTAGCATATTGTAGATACTCATCTTAAGAAAATGGGATCCTTGTAGGTGTCTGTTTATGCTTGAACATTGTGTTTCATATCATAATTTCCCATTGAGGTCACTAAGACCATTCCATATTTGGTTTGAACTCACTTTTCCATGATAAATTTTCAATCATCCTTCTACTATCAATGCATCATGTGCCACTGTAAGCTACAGGTTTATTTAGGCTTTATAACATTGTAGCTTTCATTGAATATCCTCAGTAGAAACTTGACTGAGTTTAAAGCCATCCAAGCATCAATATATTTGACTTAGTAATAATCTTCCCATGTCAAGATGTGGCATTTAGGTCTAGGCTACAAGAGAGACACCATTAGGCTTATCTAGAACTCAAGACACTTCACTATGAGTTGGCATATTGTATGAACATAACCTTATTTATAGAAGTTAAGGTAATTGTGCCCATTAGCAAGAACCTAACTCTATGATCATAGATCTAAGTTTGGATATATGTAGTGACCTTACCATTATCATTGTGATACTTTTATGCTCTCAGACTTGCTTGATAGTCTCCATTAGATTCCAAACACCCAAAACTCTTTCATCACTATTCAAACCTATGTGGTAATGGCTTTAGACCACTGTAGTATTCATGCAAGCTTAGTGATTGTATATGCAAGTTCAAACTTGGATTGTCTCTCTTACTATTATTCATGATGTCTGAATATTTAAACCCTATATAAAAATAGGTCTCTTATACTACATCATCAAACTTGAACTTGTCTCAAAATCTTCTATCATTCTGCCTCCTTTGATTACATAGTTATAGTCTTGCTCACTATCTTCTGGTATGTGATTACAACATTCAACCTTACTTGGTTCAAAGCTTGAGATGTCTATTAATCATTTGAATTTTACTTAAACCATCACCATGATCCGAGAGAAGGAAAAATAAGTGCATTACCTTTGACATAAAGCCACTGATAGAAGATGGAACTCTACAACTAATGAAACATTATCTTGCAGACCAATAGTGCTCCCTCTAACACAATGAGATGATTCTATCTATAAATCCATTTTAACACATATAAATTGGTGTGAAATGAGAAATAAAGGAATGGAAATTCTTTGAAATATCACATACACCACTTGGAAGCATCAAACCCATGCAAACAAATGAGAAAATTGAAGGTGTTGGGAATGTGTAGGCAACTTGGAGTCACTAACATTCATAGGGATGGTTCATGAATCACAATCCACCAATCTAAAAATCATGACCATGTAATTTGAGATTATTAGGATTACTAATAGCCACCAAGTGCATTTAGACCAACTCCTGTCCATCTGTCCATACTAACAAAAAATTGATTGACTTTTTTGACTTACCCAAGAGAGTGATGGGAGAGATGGATCAGTTTTCACCATATTTGGACCTATCAAATATTCTTAAGAATGGATATGAGTTTTGGGGATTTGAATAGACCTCCTTGAAGTAGCCACACATGCTAGGATTGCTATGAATTTGTAAAACTAACTAAAAATGGCCTATTTTGTAGTTAAACTCCTTTGTACATTAAACCTATGATTGTCAATTTCAAAAATACCATCTTTGACATATACCTAACATGGGAGACGTTCACTTCCACATTGACACACTTGTACTTAGAAAGAAACTGTATGATTCATTAAATTGGCCCAAAGGTGGCATAAAATGACACTAGGACAAATGACACATGACCAAAGTAAAACATGTTATTTGACCTTAGTTATGAACATGGTGACCATTTTTCAACCTAGGAGACCCTATGGAAGTTTGAAATATATAAGGGGGTTGACTTATTTGACTAGGGGGTCAAATTAGTCAACATTTTGGTGATTTCTTAGGGGTAACATGCTTGCTATGCTAAGGACCAATTACTTTCTCCTATCCATTGGGATATGGAGTCACCTATACACTATCAATGACACTGAAATGCCTCTGAAAAGACCTCAAAAACACACAAAACAATAGGGAAATACACTTGTATTCTCATGAACACTTAGGGAAAACACACAACACTTAAGAAAACTAAACTTATTCACAAACTAACCTTAATATAATTCTTCCACTGGATCAAAGGGGAAACTTGAACCATTCTTTGCTCCATGAAGTGAAGGAATACATGAAGCATGCTGACCTTTGATCATTAGCTTTGATGTCCTCAATTTATTGATGTTTGTCAATCTATTTGGTATGATATTTAATGCAATGATGAGAGATGCAAACATGTCACCTATGAAGGTGAACTCTCCTTGCACTTTAACCATCTTCTCATGGTACTCCTCAACTATAACTTGACCTAATGATGCTTCATCCAAGTATGGTTCCTTGACCTCTATGGCACTTTGAATGAGATAAAACTCCTTATCAGTTGCAAAATCATTAGCTATCACTTCAACAAGCTTGATACTTTGGGAGCTATCATGTTATACTTCAAAGGGTAAATCATTCTCAACAATATCTTCAACTTGGATGGCAAGAATTATATGCCTTTGAAGGGCCTCAAATTCACTATGTACCTCATATAATCTTTGCCATAAATCATCTTATTCCATAGTAGTAGCAATAACTTCTTATTTTGTATTTTTAGGTTCTAGCTCTTGCTCATACACATGAACATCAACTAACTCAGTAGATGTGGAGTCCTCAAGCACCTCTTTTATCATATCTTGACTAAACTATTTGTGGACAATTGTAACATGACCTTCAACAACTTTTTCTTCACTTAAAAAGATTGAATTGCACTTGTCTTCACCAAGGGGAGTCCCTATGGTGATCTCTTCATCATAGATGCTCATGTCATCTTCTTGATCAACTAAAACTTGAGTTTGCTCTTATTTATTAATATCCCATAGGATAGGTTCCCCTTCAAGAAGGAATGAGGTGGGAGGGTGGTGAATTGGTTCATGGTTTGGAGAGAGAGTACGAGGTGTGATAGAGTGATCATGAATGGACATAGAGATGGAAGGAGACATTTGAAGGAAATATTAGATAGAAATAAGGTTTTTTTGAGCTATAGACACTTCATTTCTTTCATCTACCATCTCATGGTTTTCATTGTCTTCTTGAAACTCTTCCACATCTATGACTTTGTCTTCCACATTCTCAACTAAGGCTTCCTTTTCACATTGAAACTCATATTGGATATACCTCCAAGAGGGAAAATATAAAGTTAATTAGGGAGAGGGAAATGGGGATTGATAAAAAATTATATTTTTTTCATGGAAATCCACATCTTGGTTCTCACTCTCTTCACCTTTGTTTCCCCAAGACTCTACTAATTAGTTCCAAACTAGAGTTTGAAAGCTATTAAGATCTATAGAGGATTGGATTGACTCTTCTTGAGGATAGTAAATGGTTTCTATTTCATGAGTATAAGGAGCATGATAAAATTGATATGGGATACAATATGGGTTTTGAGGAGGGATAGGTATAGTTTAAGGAAGACTGTCTCCAAGAATCTGTCTCTTGAGAGCTTGGATTTCTCCTTCAATAACTTGCATCTTAAGAGCTTGGATTTGTTCTTAAAGAGCCTTAATATTATCTTATTTATATATTTATTCATAGGATTCTTCATAAGGCTGTTGAAGAATATTATATTCATATGGAGAAGGAATATGGTGATCATAGGGTCGTCATGGCTCATAAGATTTATGACAACTTTGATAGGGCTATTGAGGGATATATCATGGGTCATAACAAGGTTGATAGGGAGATGAATAGTAATGAATCTTAACATATCCATCCATATAAAATTCATTAGTCACATGAAACATAAAAATTGATCAACATCTTTTTCAACAAGTACCTAGGTTACTTACAACCAAATAATTGCATTCAGAGTCACCATTGATGTTTGTTTGAATTCTTCCAAAAGATAATAGTAGGAATAACACACCAAAAATTATTATACTCTTTTGGAACTTAGTCCTAATGGACATGCCAAAACTATTGTAGCCAAATATTTCACCCTTGGATGAGGTTTTTCAGACCTCTCCACATTTAGCCAACAGGCTTGTGGGTTGCCTATAATAGAGGTAAACCTCTAGGTTAAATGGCTAGCTTCCTTGATTTATATTTTAGGCTCACACTACACTAGACTAATCACTATTGGGGGTGAAAAGGGAAGAAGGAAACAAAACATAACCTATACTAATGGAGGTGATACACCAAATATTAGTCCATAAACACACTTGCATATGCACTAAGAAAGAAGACTACCAAAACTGACCTTAACTCATTGTCCTTCTATCATAAATATTTCTCATATGGGTAGATTGATATGCACATATAGAGGTGGGTGAAAATAAGGTATGATACCAGACACTAATAGTCCCTCTCACACTTCAAGACACACTGAACAAACAAATACACTTTATGAAACCTGTTAGAAGAGATATCATTCACACAAAACATGCAAAGACATAATGGAAGCAAGGAGAAGGCATTCATCACTTGTCAACCAAATAAACCAATTAACACACTTATGCAATATATTTTAGAGATTAAATCAACTTCATAATCTTATTAAAAGGAAAAATAAGGTGCCAAACTAGCAGGGCTTCACCATACTAGGTGTGTACTACATACAAATGCCAAAATGGCTTGCATAAATAGAGCATAGGAGAGGAGAGAGAAGAAGAGAAGTGGAAGGGTCACAAGACCAAGTTTCAAAATTTAGAAACTAGTTATAATTCAAGTGAATGAAATGAGAAATAGGTCACAAAGGTCCTTTTGGATAAATGTCCATCACAAACATGACATATCCTTCAAGTTGGCATAAAGGCTCTTCATGTTCTTCTTTAAAACTACCCTCGTGATGATAAATAGTCCATATATCTTGAACTACCTATGAAATATGTTGCCACATATGATCTGACATGAGAAGATGGAAATGAGATTAGGGATAGTCATCTACACCTTCAACTGATAGCCTTCTTTGTCACACTTATTCATTCTCTAACAATCACTCATTGGTCTTCTAGGCCTAGACCTTCACACTTGTCACCCAGGTGACTTGTAGTTGCTTAAGTAAATCCATGTAAGAGGTGTTATAAAACTTAATTAGACCCTATTTTTCCTATGGTCTATCAAATAGACTTCAATAAAACTCATATAACACTTTTCACATTCAATCTTTGACATTCATTTTGCCTTCTCAATGCTTATTTAGACTGCTTACAATGAATGGTCTAACAGAGAGATGTTCATGTAAATACAAGGTGAGAAATGAGTTTTATAAGTTAGGACAATTATATAAATACCCCACTCAATGAATTTAATTTTCTCATTCCCTTCTGCACCTCTAAAACAACTCAAATACTATAGAAAACCTAGATTTAGGTCTATCTGTACAAGTGACAGTATGGATCAAATGGGTGTCATAGATATTAGGAGAGTGATAGATAGGTTAAAATGACTTTCTTAACCAAATAAAACTTTTTAGTTTCATATTCCTTCATGTTTTCTCAATTAGGTCTAAACAAGGGTTTTAAGAGGGTTTTTAGTGGTCTAACTTGTTAACAAAGATTCATATAGGTTAGAGATTGAAACTCTAGATAAATTATATTGAGAAAAATTTAGGGACCCCATTAAATTATTCCCAACTCTTTTGGGAAACATTCATAGTGTTTGCACATATGTGAGCAAAAGAAAGTGGCTTTCGAGCTCGTTCTTTGCATTCTGAGTAGGACTGAGAGGAAATTAAGCCAACATGGGCAAATTTGTGATGCTATTTAAAAAATAATGTATCCAATACATCTTAAAATCTCCCTTGAATGTCATCAATTTTTTTTAAAAGATCATATTGTCTTGTGAATTGAGTTTAGGCACATGTAGGGTTTAGGCCTAGTTTTAGGCCTAATAGGCCTAACTGTGCTAACATGTGTTTGACCCTTCTTAGCGTTTCCAATGATTGTAAATGATTATCCATTTTTTTAACATGTAAATAAACCCTTCACACCATTCTAAAATTTTTCTAAGAATCTTCCACTCATTTTTTTACTCTTCACATACTAACTTGTAGATTTTCTTGCTCAAAGAGTGCCCTCTGTCTAAGATAAAATAGAGGGTAATTCTCATATTTATCTAACTTAATTGAGGATGTGAAGAGATTAATTAGGTCATGAATACCATATACACAAATTATCGAAGCTTGATCATACTTCTAGGTCTCTCAAATCTTCAAATTCCCAAAACTAGATACTAGTTTCTATGACTATGTGAAGGGTTTAGATAGACTAAGTATGACATTTAAAAACCAATTAGTATCCATTCCTTGCATATAAGAATCACATGAGGATGATATTACCACTATGAGAGTGGCATCCACATGTTCATCCATCTTGAATCTTAGTATGCTAGACAAGACCTTTCACTAACATGAGTTAAATATGTGACTGTAGCAAACTATAGATACTCATCTTAAGAAAATGGGATTCCTGTAGGTGTCTGTTTATGATTAAACATTGTGTTTCATGTCCTAAGTTCCTCTTGAGGTCACTAAAACCATTCCATAGTTGGTTGAACTCATTTTAACATGAGAATTTTGTACTCATCCTTCTATTGTCCATGCATCGTATGCCACTATAAGCTACAACTTCATTTGGGCTTTATATCACTATAGCTTTCATTGAATATCTTCAGTAAAAACCTGATTGAGTTAAAGACCATTTAACCAACAAAATTTTTGACTTATAAATCATCTCCCCATATCAATATGTGGCATTTAGGTCTAATTTACAAGAGAGACACCATTAGTCTTATCTAGAACTCAAGACACTTCATTATGAGATGGCATATTATATGAATAAAACCTTATTCAAAAAAGTTAAGGTAATTATTCCCATTAATAAGATACAAACTCTATGATCATGGATCTAAGTCTGAATATATGTAGTGACCTTACCACTAACATTGTGATACTTTTATGCCCTCATACTTGCTTGATAGTCTCCATTGGATTCCAAACACCTCCAATGTTCTTTCATCACTACTCAGACCTCTGTGGTAATGGCTTCAGACCACTGTAGTATTCATGCAGGCTTAGTGACTATTTTTGCAATTTCAAACTTAGATTGTATCTCTTAATATTTTGTTCATGATGTCCAACCATTATAACCCTATATCAAAATAGGTCTCTTATATTACATCATCAAACTTGAACTTCTCTCAAGATCTTCTATCATTCTACCTCTATTGATTACACAGTTATAGTCTTGCTCACTGTCTTCTGGTATGTGAGTTCAACATTCAACCTTGCTTGGTTCAAAAATTGAGATGCCCATTAGTTAGTTTAATTTTGATTAAACCATCACCATGATCTAAGAAGAGGCAAAATAAGTGCATTACCTTTGATATAAATCCACTGACAGAAGATGAAACTTTGCAACTAATGAAACATTATCTCGTAGACCAATAGTGCTCCCTCTAACACAATGAGATGATTTTATCTATCAATCCATTTTCACATGTGAAAAATAGTTTTAAATCAGTAATAAAGGAGTGGAAATTATCTAAAATATCACATACACCACCTTGAAGCATCAGACCCATGCAAACAAATGAGAAAACTGAAGGTGCTAGGAATGTGCAGGCAACTTGGAGTCACTAACATTCTTAGGGATGGTTTATGAAACACATTCCACCAAAATAAAAATGATGACCATGGAATGAAATATTATTAGGAGTAATAACAACCACCAAGTACATTTATACTTGCCCAAGAGAGCGATAGGAGAGATGGATTAGTTTTCACCATATTTGGACATGTAAAAGCTTATTAATCATGGAGATGATTTGTGGGGATATGAAGATACCTACTTGAAGTAGCCACACATGCCAAGACTACTAAGAATTCATACAAATAACTAGAAATGGCTTGTTTTTTCGTTAAACTCCTTCTTTATATGTTAAACCTATAATTATCAGTTTCAAAACTACCATATCTAACATATACCTGACATGGGACATGTCAAATTACACATTGACACACGTATCCTTAGAAATAAATCATATAATTTTTTAAATTGGCCCAAAGGTGGCATAAAATGACACTAGGACAAATGACAGATATGACCAAATTAAAACATGTTATTTGACCTTAGTTATGACCATGGTGAACATTTTTTGACCTAGGAGACCCTATGGAATTTTGAACTATATATGGGGGTTCACTTATTTGACTAGGATGTCAAATTAGGCAATAGGTATAATTAACTATAATGGAGTACAAACACTATAACCACACATAAAAGCTTGTGAGTCCATGTGAAGGGATGATAAATCCTTCTTGCCAGATAACCTATGGGTACATGATTTTTATGTCACGTTACCTAATTGGGCCAAAGCCTGGTATGTTCATGAAGAATGGCATTTGGGTACCCATTTTTGGCATATATTGAAAAATAACATGAACTTAACATTGTCTTACTCATCTCTGAGAATGGATTTGTACCTCACTCTCCAAGCCATGCATGAAGTAGTTATTGGTGACCCTAGTTCCATCAAAGACAAACTAAAAAATATACATAATGTTCCAAAAGGAGGTTTGGTTCTCTTTAATGAACCATCTAAGTAATCCATCTACACACCAAAACCTATCCTTGATTAGGAATGTCTTAAAGAGATTCATGTAGGGAAGCAAAAACTAGTGTTTTATGTTGACAAAGTTGAAGGGTCTGACCCTCCTGACCCATTGGAAATAATTTAGATATACCTACAGATTATGATGCTTGAATTGTTCATGATAGTGGTCTTAATGTAGACCACCCATATTCAAAACCTCTTCAAACTATCTCATGTAACATTGACACAGAGGAATAACCAAATATAGTTAATGTGGGTAACTACTGGACTGATATGAAGGTTTAAAAAATATTTGAGTTATTAAAATAATACCAGGATTTCTTTCCAAAAAGTTATAGTGAGATGAAAGGTGTTTATCCATCACTGGGTAAAATACATATCAATCTGGTTGATGGTGCTTGACCAGTCAGGAAATGACCATATAGGATGAATCCAAATTTACATGCATGAGTGGAGGAAATTGACAATATGTTTCACACTGGAGTAATAACCCTAATTCATGAGTCTGCGTGGGTTAGCCCCATGGTCATACATATAAATAAAGATGGGTGCATTAGGATTTGAGTTGACTATCACATACTTAATGCATTTTGCATTAATGATCCCTTCTTAATGCCATTCACAGAAGAAATCCTTAAAGGCTTCTTGAGTGTAAAATTTACACTTTCATAAATGGATTATTTAGGTACCATCAGGTCTAGATCACCAAGGATGATTGAACTAAGACTACATTTACTACTGAATGGGGATCCTTCACATATACCATCATACCATTTAGGTTAAAGAATGTATCTGATGTATTTTCTTGTATAACCATTGAAGCCTTTAACGACTTCATCCATAATTTTTTTCAAGTTTACATGGATGATTGGAGATTATATGACTTGGTGAAGGACCACTGTTCTAATTTATGGCTCATGTTTGAGCATTGTTGTGTGCTTCAATTATCACTGAATCTAAAGAAGTGTATTTTTGCTACACCATTCGATGTTCTTCTTAGTCATATCATCTACAAGGATGGAATTTTGGTAGACCCTGGTAAAGTAGCTATCATTCTCCATATATCAACACTGACATCTCAGTGCATAGTTTACACCTTTCTAGGACATACTGGGTATTATCAAAAATTCATTCAAGGTTATGCAAATATTGCGGCACCTTTGGAGGAACTTTTGAAACATAACAAACACTTTATTTGAACCCACTCTTGCCAAGAAGCCTTTAAGGACTTAAAGGACAAACTCGTTCTGTCCCAATTCCTTAGTTCCTTGATTAGATAAAACCATTCCATGTCCATGTTAATGCTTTTGGAATGGTTATTGGTATAGTCCTTAAGGAATTACACCACCACAGAGCACAAAGCACTTTTCATAGTTTATTCTTTACATAAGTTTCGACAATACCTATTGGCAACTCCTTTTGTATTATACACAAACCACAAAGCTTTAAAATATATGGTAAATAAACCCATGTTTCATGACTACATATGCCATTGGATTATATTATTTCAATAATTTTAATTCTCTGTCATGGTCAAACTAAGAAAGACTAATTACAAACTTGACCATCTCTCCTGAATTGATTTTAGAGAACCACTATGTGTCATTGAGGATGACCTACATGATATATAATTGTTCTATGTTTCTCATGTTCTTAAGGAGTTATAAGATATCTCAACTTTCTTAACTACTGATGCAGTGCTAGATTGCTTGACTCTATAGGTTAAGAAGCAACTCATTGTTCATGCTTTACCATTTCAACTCATTGGAGGGGACCTCTACAAGCTTGGACAAGATGAAATCTTTCAACACTATGTCATGGAATATGAGTGATTTGAAGTAATTTGATAATTTCATGAAGGCATTATTGGTGAACACTATGATAGTGAGGCTAATACATGTAAAGTACTACTAGCTAAACTATGATGGCTTACCCTTTTTCAAGATGTGAAATTGCATGTTAAGTAGTGTGATATTTACCAGTACATAGGGAAACCAAATTATTAGGATAACATACCATTACATCCTATTATATCTCAAGAACCATTTGAAAAATGGGCCATTGATTTTATCATCCCCATCAAACTAGCTAGGTGATGTACATCTTCCCACTATATCATTACAACAACTGATTATCTCATACACTAGGTTAAGGTCACATCAACGAGGAATTGTATTGTAGCTACCATTGCATGCTTCATATAGGAACATAGCATAACTCATTTTGGCTACCCATTAAGTTTACTAGTGATCACAACACATGTTTCCTAAATTAAACTATCTGTATCTTACTTGAGTTCATGATTTCCCACCATAAAACAACATCATATCATCCTCAAGCCAATGGCACTACTGAGACATTCAATAAAATTTTAGGTAGAACACTTACACATATTTGTAATATTAGATGCATTAACTAGTATGATTAGATGTCAGTAGTATGTTGAGCTTACCAAACAACTTATAAGCACCTTAACAAGAGCACAACCTTCAATCTAGTATTTGATATAGAAGCAGTTATTCCAGTTAAATTCTTGGTACCATCTCTTCACATTGTACACATTGGACAATTAGATGAGGAGTTATGATTAAAAGCACATTTGGATGCTTTATTACAGTTGGATGAATCCAATTTCCTTGCTCATTAGAGTCAAAATGTGGAGAAATTCAGATGAAAGGCATGGCATGATTACCACATTAATCATAAAACATTTACCCCTGGAATGAAAGTCTTACTCTATGACTCCAAGTTTGCATGCCATTTTTGGAAACTCTATGTTCATTGGGATGGTCCTTTTGTTGTTCATAGAATTTTTCCTACAATTTTTATTGTTTATAAAGATTGGTTGGCCAGTTTCTTCCCAACCACTATAATGGTAGTTGGCTAAGGCTATATTTCTCTACTTAAAGTTTAGTTTTTGTAACAATAAGGCATATGCCATTAGTTTAGAATTTCCTATTTTCAATAAAAGCATTACCTTAGTTACGTGCAACCTTTTTTTTATTTTATGCACTATTAAATTTTGTACTTATGATGTCATGGAGGACCACAATGCACATTTAGTGTTGGGTGAGAGGTGTTACATGTATTTATGTTGGGTATTATAAGTATGCACATTTAATTTGAAAAGTCCTAGGATAAAGATTCCCACCAATAGTATGAATATTTTAAGGGTTGAACAACTATTTTCCACTCTAAAGAAAAGCACATGATAAGATGTGCCATTAATATAAAGGGAGAAGTGGTTGTAATAAGCATGCCAACTTCATGTCAGAATAATATCATTAAATGTATTTATGACAATAAGTGATGGTTGAAGAAAGGAGACAATTAATACATTTATTACAAGAAGTGATGGTCGAAGAGAGGGGGGGTAGTAAATGCAAATTACCCCCTTAAGCCTATATAAAATATTTAAGGGCTCATTTTAAACTTCACCTTTGCTTTTGTTTGAGTTTTTATAGAGCCAAAGAGTGAACTAAGTCCAGATGATTGTAAAACAAGTGCAAAGTATCATATTCTCATTTTTTAGTTGTTGCAAAGGATCTTGATTGAATAATCAAGAGGAAATTAGTTATCTATAAATCAAGAAGAAGAAAACTAGTAGTTATAGCTTGTATAGGTAGGTGTCTACCATTAATGAACATTGAAGCAGGAAAAGCTAAATCACTTCCATCATAAACACATATTCCTTTGGTAATGTTGGACAACCATGCCTCAACATTAGGGCTCCATAGAGGGTGATGTGGTCTAAGAATAAGGCCCTAAGAAGTGATCCATTACCAACCATTCTAGAAGAGGAAGTACCACATGTTGGAGGAAGCAATATTGATTAGAGAAGAAATACTTAAAGAATATAGGTAGTGCATGAAAGACAAAGAATCCAGGATGGCATGCTAGATAAAGAAGTCATAAATACCTCCACCCCAACCATTGATGATAGAAGAGAAGAAGTACCTATAAATGGTGATGCACATATAAAATTAGGTGTCAAAAGTACCCTCCTATACCATCTTTGATTACAACCACCACCAACTAAGAAATGAAGTTAAATTGTATAATGACTACGGGGTTGAGCATCAGAACACCATGAATCAATTGGTGTATGACCTAAAAATATTCAATGCCTTGGACTCTGTAGGGCTATTCTAGTTATTTAACCTCCCATATTTTTGAAAACTGGTGGAAGTAGTAAAATTTCTACTTTCGTACGCCCATAAGGACTGTATCTATTTTACTGGGCATCACATAAAGATTACACATGAAAGAATAAGAAAGGTGTTAAGATTACAATGATTTAACATGGACATATAATTTGACTTGGAAGACTCAAAATAAATAGAGAAAATAATAATGGTGCTCGAGTACTAGAAGCAGGGTCATGCCATGTACATTAAGAACTTGTAAGACCCTAGCCTTAAAGTAGTAACACATGCCATCATGACCAAGATAAATGGTACTAATTAATGTAAAGATGTGGACATAGCTCACTTATACATCACCCATTAGGTATTTGAGGGATTAAAATACAATTAGGCAATGTATTTTGCCAATAAAATCACATTAGATGTTGAGAGGACCCATCAAATATTAGGCCATAATTTTCCATGTGGGTATTTCTATTATTAATGGTGTTTAATGAGATTAGTATATTTAATTACAATTATGGTGAGTTGAAGTGGGTGTACCCACCAGAATACAAGTCCCTCACAGAGTGCTACAAGTTACTCACATGCCCCAGTCATATCACCTTGACATTCAAAATCAAGATGAAGTTATGATATGATGGTATGAAGGAGGCCTTTGGGAATGAATGACATATTCCTAAGGAATTGCCTATCCATGTTGGTAAGCAATCCAAATTTATAGTAAAATAACATTTCTCTCTAGCTTGTATCAAAATGGCCCCCTTTGGAGAACTTTCAATTTGGTTGAAGCTACCTTATACCTTCATAGTGCGATACTTCATCGATTTGGTGAACCATATTTTTGTTACACAATCCCTCACCTTGAAATAAAACTAAATTGACTTGGGAATTCACACTCTCTAAAAGTTGTATGTTTATCCTAACAAGAAGGCCTATAGGGAAAAACATGAGACTAGTAAAATTGACATCAAGGTTAAGCAAACCATGGTCAGAGAAACCATTCACAATGTATTTCATATGTTGCGACCCAAAAATAAATCTTTAAGAGGTATAGAGCATGCAAGAGAAAATCTTCCACCTATACCACTTCTTGATAAGAAGAAGCAGGTTGGGCATGATGCCGACATAAGTTCATAGTCAGAACCACCAAAATGGTAAAGGATTGCCCAAGCACCACCACCAAGGGCTTCTCCACCAAGGGCTTCACCATCAAAAACATCACCATCGAGGGTTCTCAAAAAATGCATTAAAGAGATATCCTGAGGGTTCAATGCCATTACCCCCAACCAAATCATTAGAGGAAGAACCTATAGGGCATAAGGAAGAAATGAAGGAGTTTGACCTATAAAAGATACCCTCCTTGGTGCAAGAGGAGGAGATCACCCTTGATGAGGCATAGTTGAATATTGAATATCCATTTGGTGAAGAGGGGGATGGTTTTGATACCTAATAAATGAATGGCATGGACATCAACAACACTTTTTTGGCCCTACATACAAAGGTTAAAATCCTTCAGTGAGATTTCAATAAAGGAAAATAGTCGACTGACTTTGAAGTTTAATTATATTTGGTTGATCGGTCCACTAACTTACACACTCAATACCAAATAGGTGTTATAGATAGAATACTCTATTATGGTCCCATCCCCATCCTTAGGATGCAATTATTGATACCAAACAGTAAGTGTCTTTTATTTTGGACATGTATAATGAAGAATGCCATTTTTAAATTCCTCCAGATAGCCTAATTTTAGATTCTCAAGCATCAACATTGCCCACTCTAGTTTGGGTTAATCCCTAAAAGATCTCTCCCCTATAATCTAGCACCTCATTTTTGAAAATGGCCTTTAAAGTCATGTGACATATTATACTTTTAGATTTTGATGCATATGAAGCTAAGAAAAACATGGCCAGGTGATGGTATTGTACAATAAAGAAGTTGATGCTTGTAAGGCACTTGAAGAGGAAGTGGCCACGTTGAAGAAATAAATAGAAGATGGCATAGTGGCCAAAGTCAAAATTTTAAATTTATGTAAGACTATTTTGGGCCAAAAATCAACATTGGTAGAAGGGGTCCCTTTGGAGGGAGAAGTTATTGATAAATTGGAAACCCTAGTAAATATTCTACTAAAGTGATGCAAGGAACAACCCATGCCTTAGAATGAAGCATTATGGGTGGTTGAGCAGTTTACAAAAGCCATATAAGTCTATAAATACACCATCAAAAGAGTTGGGGAAGTGATCCCCATCTTGGATGAGATTTTTGAAAAACTGGTGCAACCCAATAAATTTTTTGAGGCTCAGCTCATAATGAAAAAGTCTTAATAACAACAATTGGTGGATCCTCCCCTTTTAATAAAATACTACATCGAGTGTGTAAAAGCATTCAAATATGTTGAGACTATGGAGGAAATAATAAAAGTGCATTGGTAATAATTAAATTCTATTTTTACAGCTCTCTAAGGATAGGTTATAGTTGAAGTCACTACACTTAAAGGGGTCCAAAAGGATGCTCATACATCCCTCGACCAATTGTTTAATAAGGCCAATGAGTGTCCCAATCAACCTAAGGATATGAAAAATTTGAAGGTGGTGATTAAGAAATAACATCCAAGCTACTTGACACCTTGTCACATCAGGAATATGTCAGAAAATAGATTAAACAAATTAGGCCTAAATTTTTAGTTGAGGCTGAGATCAAAACTTAGTCTAGGATAGACTAAGAGCATAGTGAGGGGTGAAGTTGGACCCCAAATTTTGACTAATTATTTTGACGTTTTGGCACAAAACCTACATAATATGAGAGGAGTATGAAGTAGTACGACCATGGTGCAAAACCAACATGGCATAGGAAGACTATGTCATAAAACTAATGAGGCATGAGAGGATAAAGGTGCAAAAGATAATAGTGTGAGAAGACCTAATCAGAGATGGAACATAACTACAGAGAACTTGAGATCATAAGATTTATTATAACAACAAAAGTCTTGGGTAGCACAAGGGAAGTGGAAGATAATTTAGGAGTGATTCTCAAGGACAATCTAGACTTTAATCATCATGAGTTTCACACTAGCCTATGAAAAGGATGACATTTAGTACCAAGGATATAGTATTGAATAATAATATAGGGAGCATGAAGGCCTAGGTCCTTAAGGGAAATAAGTAAATGATTACCATGACTCTCAGTCTACTAGAGATCATTGTCTAGTCACCCATTTGTCATAAATAATGTAACTACTTGGTCAGGAAAAAACAAGTATAAATACCCCTTTGTAGAGATGTGTAAGGGGACCAAATATGGATATTTTATAGAAAATCTTGATGATAATACAAAATTATGGAAATTACAACCAGTTCTGGTGTTATGCTTAAGTTGATTAATAGTTAACACATTAATAATGGTCTATGTTGAGTAATATGTGGGTTATAATTCATTATGAGATTTATAGAATATGCATTGCACATGTTTGTGTAATCAATACATTGAAATTCATGGCATATATCTTCATGTTTTTAGTTGTTGTGATTAATGAGATAAGGTTCACAATCATATATTTATTTTTCTATGTAATCTCTAATTAGATATATGAATAAACTCAAGCTTATGTAAAGTGTTATTATGCAACATAACCCATGAGAATTGATTTATTGCTACGTGTTTTGGGTGAGCATGCAAGAGCTTAGCCTTGCATAAAAAGCCAATGTGTAAGTTTTTTGGAACTAGACACTTCAACGCCTTAAGGAATCTGTGATGGAAAAATAGCCAACAGACATGTATAAAATAATCACTTTAGTCTTAAGCTATGGTGAAAAGTTTATTTGATGTTATTAGTTTGTTAGCTAAACATGAGTTCAATGGTCATGTTCTTTGTCGATATATGGCCCAATCGTTTTACAATGAAATTATTGTGGTGAATAGAAATGTAATGAATTCTTTAGGACTTTGTGAACAAGAGATAAAAAATAAAAGCATTGGACATTTTTTAACTGGGAAATGTACATTACAAAAATTTTAATGCCATATCAAGAAAATGAACTTGAAGGTAATGAATTTTATTGTTCATGGAAGAAAAAAAACTTGAAGGTAATGACTTTTGTTGTTCATGGATTTCAAACATTCTACAAATCAATATTCGATTATGGTCAACAAGAAATAAAAACATTTTAAAAATATTTTACAATTGTTCTTACTCATATAAAACATACAACATTATTTTCTTCAAAATAGTTACACTTCATATTCATTATGAGCCATTACAAACAATTTATAGATATTGAATTGCATATTAAATGTCAATGGATGTTCCTAGAGGCTTGCCAAGTACTGATACTTTCAAATGTTTTGAAACAAGAACAAGATATTTTATAATTTCAAAATTATCTACAAGGGAACCTTCTATTATAGAAATATCCTAGCCTACAGATAACCATCATATTTCATTACATTGTTTAAAACAAAACATACGTAACCAAAGAAATTAAAACTATGCAACAAAAACATATAATAGAAAAATTGAAAAAAATAATAGTGCATATTGAAACTGAAAATCATTGCCGTCAATGAAAGTAATGATACACTACCAGAAAAGTCAATACTAGACATGCACACAACATGATCACTGAAGTATCAAAATAGTAAACAACTATCTAAATCAATTAAAGATACGTCCATTCATGCTTGCATAGTTTATAAACAACCACACTTCAAAAAATATATCATTCTAGTTGACATTGACAATGTCAAAGCATTTCATTGTACTTTCACATATACAACATTAAAAAAACTTGCACTAGGCAAAAAAAATGCAAACAATGCAAAAGATCTCTTGAAAATAGAAAAGTACGAACATTTTCTATTTCTTTCAACATTAGAAGAAATGAAAAAATATTATTTTAAAGAAATTAACATTTTTAAAAGATTGGTTGCTTTGATAATGTCATTTTCACAAATACGAGGAATTGACTATAAATGCTCACAATATGGCTTGGAAAAAATAATTATAAATGTTTTAATAGATTTTGATTGGATCAAAAAAACATTGCCTAGAGAAACAAATGAGACAAAAATAATTGCAATCAAGATAAAATGCAAGTTAGAATATAAAAATGTATATTTAATAGGAAATGTAAGGCCTACATATGTCATGAAGCATTATCACAACTTTAGCAAACATCATTGTATAGGTAAGAAAACATTGCTATTGATGAAGCTTGGAAAATTAGCTTTGAGAAAAAAAGAAAAAAACTATTGCCAACATTGTCCCTATTGAGGATGATGAATTTGACACATATGAAAATGAATTAGAACTTGTTGTTGAATCTTTGGTGTGTGCTTTTGTCAAATCACAATTGATACATGATCTATAAGGTGATATCGTTAACATTACATCATAATAAGGATTCAAACCATTATGTATATTTGAAGACAAATTCTCACATGAAATGAGTTTCCCAACTTTATTCTTTTTAGTCATCCTCAAGATATGATAGAAAAAATGTAATACCAAAAATTATCAAAATGAAAGCTTTTGCACAAAAAAAATGACATTTCAAATCACATAACTGACATCTTTTTCAAAGTTATTAAAATCATTACACATCAGGTATCATCTTGTTCTTGGATATGCATATGCAAAGGTGAATTAAAAGATAAAAAGTTATATTTTAGAGATGTTTGAAATAAAATCAGCGTATTCAAAATCCTAAAATAATGAATAGTTTATAGATATTTCAAAACTATTTGAACATCACCTTACTATTTTGAAAATTTAGCCCACCAACATTTTTTGCTACTATAACAACTGTTGAACATTATTGGGAGCCTTTGTGCCATGCATTGCAAAAATTAACTTCCACAACAAATATTAAACACAAATAGACAATTGAAGAAGATAATATTGACATAATGATAAGAAAAAACCTTGTTCTTTACAGTCATTATTTTAACCATAGATCCAATGCATTCAAAAAATGTTGCTGTAAAATGAACAATTATTTGGAAAGGTTTTGGATTATTTTTTTGTGATTGAATTTCAAATTAGAGGAAATGAGCATTTGCATTTCATGCTCTAGGTATATGATGCACCTATATATGGAAACTACTCCAATACTAAAATTTAAGATTATGTAGATAAATACACATATTGTGATTAGACATTGTTTGATAGTGATTTGGATAGAATGCAAACACATCATCATGAAAACACATGCAAAAAGTATAAAAATTCTCATTACAAATTCAATTTTACATTGCCTCCAATGCGAAAAATGACAATATTAGAGCCATTGGACAAAACCAATGAGATTTACAAAGATAATTCCACAAGATTTTTTCTCAAATTGAGCAAAAAAAGTATAACAAAGACACAACATTCCAAATGTTTTTGCAAGAAACAAACTTGTCTGAAACAAAATACATACTTTCATTATGATCTTATATTTTGTATCCCATCATAATGATAAAAATACATTCATCAGATACTTGGATAAATGCATTTGTAAAAGAGCTCCCATCATTATGGTATGCTAACACATATGCACAATTCATTCTTTATACATATGTTGTTGCAACATATTGCTGCTCTTATATTATAAAGTTTGATCGTACACTAAAAAATGCATTTCGGAGGGTGCATTTTAAAATTGCTCATAACAATGACAATAAATTGTAAGCCATAATAAAATTTGGAAATTCACTTCTACAAAATCAACAAATGTCTAGTTGCTAGGCCATTCACATTATATTGTCATTGCCTTTACATCATAGTTTAAAGAAAACAATTTTTATAAACACATTGCTGGAGACAAAAAAAACTTACATTTTGAAAAGTCCAAAACTATTAGCATAAAATCAGATACTTTAGAGGACATAATATGTGCTTCTCCTATAGAAAAATATATTGCAAGGCCAACGTAGTTAAAACATATATGTTTGGCTGAATTTATGGCATATTACCTAGAAAAATCTACAAATAACAAAAAATGAAAAAAATCATACATCATTTGAAATGTTAGATATAATATCCACATAGATCTTGAAAACTATTATAGAGAAAAAATGATATTATTTATGCCTTATCATGATAATGAAGAGACACTGAAAAAAACTTTAACACATGGACTGATGCATAACTTGCTCATAAGACACAAATAACAAGAATTGAAACCTATTTATTGAAAAGTCCATAATAAAGTGGGGTAATATTGACACTACTACAAAAAATCTAGACAGTACTTCTGACTCACTATTTTCTATTGCTGATGATGGGAAAAATAATCAAATCGAGAATAACATCAATGTATATGACATAAGTTGTAATTTTCATTGCATAAGAAATCACAAACTTGTCAACAATCAACATTCAAAAATATTTCAAACAACCAAGCTTTTTTTTTTTTAATAAGTGAAGAATACTTCAACTTGTGAAAACAAATTAATAAAGAACAAGTTATTTTCAAATACATTATGATAAAAAAAGTGCTAGAGTCAGACAACCCAATTTATTTATTCTTAACAGGAGGAGCAAGCACAAGGAAAACATTCACTATAAAACTGATATACAAAACTTTGGTGTGGATGTACAACAAGGAACTTGAAAGTGATCCTTTGAAAATATAAGTTCTGATTATTGCATACACTGGAAAAGTAACATATAATGCAAATGGTCTAACTATACATTCAATTTTTCAACTTCCATATACATCTACATGGATGATGCCATTATATTAAAAAACTTTAGATACATTGAGAAAATGCTATCAACAATCACATATGCTGCTTATTGATAAAATATCTTTATTAGGAAGTTGAGTGCTTTGCAATATTGATAAAATATTTTGATAGATAATACATACACCCACAAAACCATTTACAAATATTGACATTATATTCATCAATGATTTTTACCAAGCAAAGCCTAATAGAGATAGGTGGGTTTTTCATAGCCATTGTTGTATGGATAAATAACTCCATACACTTTTTAGCTTGAAAATGTAAAGTGCTTTAGCTTTAACAAGTCATTCAACAATCTGAAATTTAATTTGTTTCCATCCTAAACCACATCAAAACTTGTCAACAAATATTAGACATTGAATATTTGAATAACAAAATCTATAGATATCCTCCTTACGGCCCAACATTTCCATACTTGTTTCACAATAATGATGATGTTAAAAAAACATAATTCCAAAATGCTTGTGCTTCTCAAGGAATAGACTAATACATTGAATGCTATTGACAAAAAAGGTGATTTTTTGTGATGAAATCGCTACAAATAATTCAAAGAATTACTTGTTTGACACAATTATTTTAAAACTAAATATATTGGTGGAAACTATGATATACAAGATGGATTAGTAAATGGTGTTGATGGAATTATCAATTATTATACACCTAGATAACTAGACATATTTTGGATACAATTCAATGACATTAAAATTGAAGAACTACAATGCAAAAAAATGTAGAGCTACAATGATCAGATTCTCAAAAATTAGACCCTAATAACAAGAATTTCAAGGTAGATTTACATTAAGAAACTGATAGCCACCATATGTAAATATTTTTCAATATAGATAACATGAAATTGAATAATACATAGATCACAAGGCCTTACAATGGATGCATTGGTGTTTAATCTTGTTGGCATCAAGTGTCATGGGCTTGTCTAAACTACACTTTCATGAGTAAAAAACATTAAATCATTGTATCTTGTGAATAAGTTAGAACATTAGAATTTTGTCATATCTAATAAAGCAAGAGTTGAGATGCAAATACTATAAACTTCTATACAATGGATACCACTTTTTACAAATGTCCCTAAAACATATAATAGTCTCACTATTTTCTCATTGAATACACAGAGTTTGTGATTGCATCTAGAAAGCATAACACATGACTATGAACTTATGAATGCAAACATTCTATGTTTCCAAGAAACAAGAACTATGCAAATAGAAAATAATTCCATTCTTACACAAAACTTTAATTGTCACTCATCAATGAATGTGCATTTGATAATGTCATACTTTAGAAAAAATAATGTATTGAGAAATAATAAGGTCTTTGCTACACCAAACATGGAGACTATGACACATGATATATCATATTTAGATACATCGATACAAATATTTAATATATACTTAGTCCTAAATGCCTTAATAAACGATCTATTGGTATTTATAGAAACAACAATTACTGATTTGCCACATGTTACCAACATCATATTTGATATTAATTTTAATATTGACATGTTTCAACAAATAACATTCTGAAAACAATTTTTAAACATAATGCATAGACATGGTTACTCTTTGATATCAAACATGTCAACAACACATGCATGTACTTTAATAAATCACTTTTGGATAAATCTAGATATTATTCAATTTAGCATTTCCAATGCCTATTGGATAGACCATCATGTAAGTTCCCTTCCACTTACTATCTAACACTACAACAACAGTCACTTTGAAAAAACATAAAACTTTTTCTTTACCTTGTGCAATGTCATTGACATACGACAAATATGCTTGGAAAATATAATTTGTGACTGCCAATAATCAATAGCAAATACTAATAAAAAAATGTCCAAAAAAAATAGTACTATATTCCACTTCATTATGCATAACTATATTGTCTTTGTATTTCTATTTAATCAAAATATGTTTATGTAATTGAAAAAAGCTTGCAGGAAACTGGATAGGGATCCAAACGTGCACATTAATCAAGAAACAAAAATGACACAACAAAAGATGCTAGAATGGTAATACTTTATTTCTAGTCATCACAAATTATTATTTTCCCATGATCTCAACTCTTCTATGTCATTATTTGTTAGTTAACAATGTCACAAATAGAATATCTTAAAGCTCTTATCATAATCCATGGATAAAACTAAATATAGAAATAAAGAAACATAAACAACAATAAACAAAAATTAACCACTTATATTATGCATTCTTTTTTTGTCTTTTTTTTCCCTTGCAAACAAAAGATGTTTATGGGTTGTAAAAAAATAATTCTGAGAAAGTGGATATGGATCTAGCCAAATACATTGAGCAAGAGATAGAAATAACACAAAAGAAAGTGCCAAAATGGTAATATTTTATTTCTAGTTGTGGCAAGTTAGTGTTTTTTGTCACAGATAATTTCTTTTTCTTATATTTTTATCTCTAATAATATAAAAATACAAGATCCTGATAATGTTCCTGCAATGCAAACTTAAAACTAGATATGAGAGTATAATAAAATATCAACCAACAAACAAAAAGCAGAGCAACAAAGACCACAAAAATGGCAATTTTTTAGTTTACCCAGTTTATTGTAGGGTGTTGTCATCCATAGACAATAGTCTTTATTTTTTTTCATGCAACTTCCAATTTATTTTGAATTTTACAACTCAAAGAAATAAAAAATGTCTTTATATGATAATATAAAGTATTTGTATTCATAACTTTGATTCCAAAACTATTGTTACAATGCAAATGTAGGGAAAAACATGTCATTTTCAATTATTGACCTCTCAAAAAAAAAATTTGGAAATATTTTTAAGGTGATGCATTGGTTATTTATGGCCTTGATTTCATAAAGAATCCAAATTTGCCATCAAATGTAGAAATAATGCATACAAACCTCATTAACAAATTTGGTCAATTGACAATAATTGTCAATATCAACAACAAATTAATTGATAAACTCTTATTGCAATTTTCACTTGGAAATAGTTTCCACATCATAGATTTTGCCATAAAAATAAAAGTCAATATGAAAGAGGTGATGTTGAATGTTGTATTGTATTAAACATAAACACAACTATGGAAAACATTGCAATAGTATGTAATATACGTACATTCAATCCAGATATCACAGTACATGATCTTGTACAATCAACTAGTGCATATATAGTAGGTTAATTAACTGATATCATAGTTGGATATCAAAAATGATACAATCAATATAAGCTCTATCTCAAAGACAATGAAACTGAAGAAGACATGGCAACTGTAAGTGCTAACACTGGAAGATTGTACTTCTTGTTATTCATATTTTAAAATATTATTTGCTTTGACTTAACATATACATATGCATGTTCTTTTTCAAAATATTTACATTAAATAATTTATTTATAGCTTGTAATAAATGAAAACTAGAAACATCTCTATCCTCGCCTTCAAAAAATATTTTCAACAAAAAACACACAAATAATGTTGTTCAAGAACATTGTTAGGAATGACATCAAAGACACTCCCTTGCTTCATCCAAGCCACTCCAAATTTATGGATATATTAAATGACAAGTATACAAAATCTCAATTTGAAAGTTTATCAAAAACTAATATTAAGTCTAGTTTCTATCCCTAACTCATTGCTTTACTAAGAAGAAAAAAATAGATTCAAAACAAACAATAGAATTTGAATATTTTTACAATATGACAATTTGTGATTTTGATTTGTAGGTTAAAGGCCTATTAAATGAAAAAAATATTCATGCATCACCTTTCTAACCATTCTAAAATAATTACAATCTCATGATCATGGTTAACATGCCTTCAATAGACAATCATGCATATTTCATAATTTATCAACATAATCAAATATAATCATACTATCATTCATTGTAGTGCATCATACAAATAGAGAATGGATAAATAGTTTGCATCTTGTATAAAACACTCCTAAATGAAAATCTCCCAAAACTAATTAAAATCTCTTTTGATTAATATAAACAAGACATATCAGTTTCTATATTTTTGCTATGACGATTCCAACTTCATGGAAACTTCACACTTGCTATAAATAATGTCATCATATCTATCAGTAAGTACTACCTATTTATTCAATTTTTAAAATCTTTATTAACATTGATTTTGTAAAAAAAATGATAGCATAAACAAAAAATAACACAATAAGTTTAGTGCTTAAATTAATTGCAATATCAAAATTTATTATAGTGAACTAGTAGGTTCGCTGCTATATATTTGTGGCATTTTTTTTTCTTTTTTTTTGTTTGCTTTTTTCTAACTACTTGTGTTAATAGAAACTGATGCTCTCCTTACTTTTTTGTTTCTCTATAGGCTAACGACTAACTAAATATATATAACATCATGCTTGTGACATTGAAAACTATAACATACATGATTAAAGGTGTGACCTTAGAAAAGATGTCTCTAATTATGAAAGTGATAAGGATGACACCTTTATACATATTTTGTTACATCTGAATTGATTTTTAGTCTATAATTTTTATCATAACTTGTTGTGGTTTACAAACCTGACAATAGTAGTTACTAGTAACAATTAGATGATGTCTGAAATAGAACTTGCATTAAATATAGCTATTTATATTAGCTTTCAAATTCTATCCATGTGTTTTCTTTGAAAATAAATGTCATATATGACTACATTGATTTTTTATTATAGTTTATGCATATTTTTTTTTGCTTGATATTGTTTTTACCTTAGCCCATGATATGCAACTTGATCAAAAGTAATGTTCTATATCTTCTGCTTCTATTTATTAAATTTTAAAATCAACTCATGCTTAGATAACTTATTGATTTCTTGTTCCATTGTCTTGATGTAATATGCTTATGCTATATTATAATGTGCATTGCATCATTTTACAATTGCAATGTTCTTTTAAAATATTTCATTGGACCATGTCTTGATTGCTTAAGTATTTTTTTATCGATTAAGTTCTTGTCTTTAAATTTATTCTGATACAAAGTTTGAATACTATGAAAAACATTACATCCATAATCATGCAACTGTTTATGCTTTGATTACATTTTAATTTTACACTTTTAGTGATCTTAACATTTTGTCATTGACCTTAAGCAGATGCTACATTGAAAAAACTTGGTTTTTATAATTGACTAGAACTTTTTCATGTATTTATTACACAAGTTTTCTCGTGCTTGATTCAAATTTTAATAAAATTTAGATAATATACATCTGCCAAATTGAAATTTGTAGTTGCATTTGAAATTTACTTAGAAATAACCAATGACATTTGGATCTAGAAAAAAAATAAGGACATACATGAGGGGGCTAGATATTATTATCTAAGACAACACTAAAAAAATTGAAATAACCCAATACAAAAACTAAGGTTAATAGACTAAGGAAATGACTCCAGAGTTTTATGAACAACATGTGGGCATGAAAGAGTTCAGTGTAAACTAATCTCCTTCTCAAGAAGTATACTAACAAATAAATTCTTGCACCTTGAAATATTTAATTTATCCATTTTATATATGAAGGACACATGCAAAATTGTTTAAGATCAACAACAAACATTTAATTAACATTATCATGTATAATACAATAGTAAAAACTTAGTAACTTCATTTTGTACCCAGTTACAAAAGAAGAAGAGAACAAATATTAAGAAAAAAAGAATAATTATAGAGAAAAATAGACAAGAAACTTTTTTAACATTCTTAAAAACCATATGTATTATAACTCACAAGGATGTACTTATAAATGGCTTCAAATAATGTAGAGATAGCCAACACAATTCAAAACATCTATGGATTAGCATACATCTATTAAATAAAAATAATTATTTTCATATGAATTTGAATGCACCCTATCTCTTTTTATCACCATAACACTAATGCATTTGGGTGATTGCATAAGCTTATTTATGGACTTAACTCCAACTTCATTGACAAATATTTTTAATTCATGTATCTTACATTAATTTTATTACCTTTCGAACATCACTCTACCTTCCTCTTTCTACATAAATATTTGATAAAAGAACATAAGGTGAAACATTTTTAGGATCCAAATCCAAAATGAGTGTTGGAACAAATATTCCTAGCCATATAATTTTGTGACATCTAAAAGCACCAAGAAAACACATCTGCATAACCTATCATTGGCATTTTAATGAGAAAGGTAAGATTTTTGACAAGATAGCTAACACAACCAAGAAAGTTAATTATGCATACATAACGATCAATTATGGTCATAATTTAATAAAATCCATGTTGATGTGGGTTTTATACACACCCTCAAAATTTATTGCGAGGATACCTCTAACATTTTAGGGTTATTAAACAAAACTGCTCCAGAGCATGAGTTGTAAGGTATTCAACTTTATAATAACCTATTGGTGGAATATTGGTTGAGGGACACATATTTTTTACCTCAGGTAAGATGGATATGAGTGAACCTAAGTTTAATTGGAGTGGGTGGAAGGATGATAATTTCTAACTAAGGTGCACATGATTATAAAAGAAACCACAAAAAGAGGGAAAAGTAAAGCAAAAAAGCAAGGTCTATAGAAAATCCAAGCATAAAGAATTTCAAGACTAATATTTGAGCTCAAGTAGGATAGGGTATCTAGACCAATAATAATTTCAAGTTTTTAAGGCATATAAACACTCAAATTTAGTTGAAGAATCAAAGGAAATAAAACATAGTATAGTCAAACATGCATAAATCAAAGGTTGTTTGATATCTATATTGCTATTGCACATCTATAAGAGGATTATGATAAGCATGCATGCGATTTTCAAATAATCTATTGTTAAAATTGAAAGAATATATTCAAAAATAAATACCACATACACAATTTTAAGCACTAATATACCAAAATTATAGAATGTCCAAGCAATCAATAAAATTGGATAAAAATAGATATTTGTACATCAAGACCAACTCAAGCAACATTTATTTGAATTTCCTATTAATGTTAATAGCCAAAATTATCCTCCCCTTATGATTGGGAGATTACATGTATAATAATCTTGGGATGGGGAAAACCTCATCTCTTCAAGCTTCACCTAATTTTACAAGTATAAATAATGTTAAGTTCATTATTCATGCAAGAATTCATGTTATAATGATAACAATCAAAAATAGACTTTCCAATTAAAGATAAATTTTGAATATACAATAATAGATGGGGAACCTAAGTCCCACTTTGATAAGAATCATGCAAATACATAATTGTTCCAAAATTATAATACCAATACCATGATACTTAAATCAACTGATGAGGGTATTGTAGTTGTAACTGTGGTGTAGACTGAGAGTCATGTGAGGAAGATAATACTAAATTCTAGTTGCATGCATTGTGGCTTTGGAAGCTACCTCCTTCACCTTTAATTCTTCACCCAATATATATGCATTATCAAACTCTTTATCAATGGCTTCAAAATTCAAAAGTGAAGGTTTCAAAATCTTGACAGCTTTTGTCATTAATCTATCTTGTTCTACCCATAAGATTTAAAAATTGGCTGCTAAGGCTTCAACTCTTATAAACCTATCTTTAGTAAAAATGACCAACTGTATTACTTCATTATGGTCTTATATACTACACCTTCCACTTTTTATTTGACCTCTTCTACAACTAAGTGGAGTAGGTTGTCAAAATTGGGTCGATTCACTAGTTCTCCTATTTGGGTGATTACCTTATTTTCTCTTGTATCAAACAAAATTTTCAATGCTTCTATTTCATGGCTTACAAAAATAGATGACAACTTATTCATTGATTAATGCTAGTTCAGGGAGGCATCTCTCTTGTAAATCACATAGTTGAGTCAATAGGAAGCATCCATGTTGGTCATTAAATTTAGCTAATCAAAGGCACTTATTTTTGAATAGTAGACTAAGAATTTTAACCTTATTTCCTTTTCCTTCATTTTTTTCTATAATGTGACTATCTTTACTCTATGGGTCTAACTAACTACCCTGGATATTCTAATGTTAAGTAAGATGTCATATAACTTTGCAACTACACTTTGTACCTCAGCTATAACTTCTTGAGGAGCCTGTATGGTGTTCATCTATTTCCATCTCTTCAAGTATTCCTCAGTGATTTGATGTATTTCCTTCAATTTTAACCCAATATAATCAACAAGAGTATTAAATTCCTCAATATACTCCATAGGGTCATTGACATTCCTCTTGGGTCTTTTTGCCAATTGAAACACATTCTCCCTCTGTTTAAGCTATATCTCTACCTTTGTCCTTGCATTTATAATTTTCCTCTTCCTCACTCATTATATGGTCCCACTCTCTTTATCAAACCTTGTAAAAACTATTAGGAGCTCAACCATAAGTATTTTTTTATTTTGATCTTATAGATTTTGTATCTCCTTTACCCATTGAGGAATTATCAATTATCTTGTACCTTCTTTTTGTGTAGTTTTTGAGGATGTAGAACGCTGAGAGGTCATATGAAGGGAAATGTTTATTGAGGGAGATATTGTTGACATTGAATCATTTATTTGTATGGGCACTTATAAATGCTTCTGACTCGCTACTTGCCATGGAGAGGATTCCATTATTGGTGTAATATTAGCCAAGAATTTGGTTAACCTAGGTGTTATTTCCATAGTCATAGTTACTTTTGGCCAAGCTTGTAACTCTAGCATGGGAAATTAAAATTGGTTCAACTTTCTCTTAGGGGATGGGGGTTTATTGAAAAGAGACACAATAACCAAATTCTCAAAATGGGCCATTTTGGGAGACCTTATTAAAAAAACATTAGACTTTATACTAATAACTTGATAAGTGAAAGATGTAATAGAGGGCATTATTGGGGAAAAACTTACAATTAGACTTTGTACAATACATACAAAAGAAATAATAGAAGAAACTACCTCAGATATCCTTTGTTTTTATTTTGAGGTAAGCCCAATCAAAGTTTACCCTTTTTCTGATGTGCCTAGACTCAAAGCCTTTGCTTTCTCAAGCTCTACCTCTTCATCATCTGGTTGGACTTATTTCATATCTAGGTATTCTTATTTTGATGTGTAGTCAACTAGAGATATAAATTGCTCTGATTCCTCCTCTTCTTCCAGATCCATCCACTGTCACCTCTTCTTCTTTATCAACAACTTTTTCAATAATAGGGAAACCAAGAAATGGCCTTTCTTCCAATTTTTTTCCTTAGAAATGGGAAGTGAAATCCTTGGGCTTCTTATGGTAGGTCAAGATAGGTTGAGTTGAGGGTGGATAAGATGGTTCAGGAGTTATAGTAAGAATTATGGTAGGAGGTGAAGATGTATATGATGAAGTGGAGGGTGTGGAAAGTACAGGGGTTACTTGAGGAGACCTAAGAGATTTAGGAGAGTTTGATGGAGTTATAATTGAAGTAAAATAAGACTATAAGAACTCAAGTAAACTTACTTATATATCCATGAGAAGTGGAAGTAGAAGAGTCATTATAAATATGCTCTTCTTTTGGATGGCTAGAGTAGTTGTTGAATTTTAAATAGTGGTAGCTATCCTTAAGGTTTGTTCACCTAAAATTATGTAAGGAATATGAGGATAATGAAGTACTCTCAAAATTTCCTTCTTTAGCTAAGGATTTGACTCCCTCTAATTTCTAGGCTGATCTTCCTATTCTTCTATGGCTTGAGCTTTTGGAGATGGGGGCTGGTCTGTTTGTTGAGAGCCTCTAGGTGGAAATGGAAGACATTATTGGCTCCATGCATTTTGGGATTCTTCTTATGTGGTATTAGGATTTTATTGTAGATCTTGAGCTAATATCATTAATATCTTCTTATCCCTCATCTTGATCCGTACCTAGGAGTCATTTAAGGCATTCAAAAAACCTGGTCATCGTCATAGGTTTGATGACCATAAGAAACATGAACCTTCTTTTTCTCAAGGATGGTCTTCAAATAACTCCTTATCCTTTTATTAGGGTCCTATACCTTGAATAGTTTTACCTACAAATTGTAGGTTGTCTTAGGTTTACCAACTATTATAAAATGTGACCTAGTCACATATTGGTGATGCCCAATGCTATAGGGTGTTTTGAAATAATAGGCCAAGTGTTTCTAGCTGAGTTCATCATTGATACTATCAAAAACCTAATAAGCTATCACTTGTTATGAAATATGGTCAGGGACATGGTGAGGTAACAATAAAGGGGAAGCTCTTGTTTTATCTACTCAGATAACAATCACATCAAGGTATAGCCAATAATCATCCATCTTGTTGAGTGTCCTTATGATGTTCTTAGAAAATATAGGCATTATAGTGCCTTATATATTTTGGTATATGTGAGATTATAACTCATCACTTATTCTCTTGATTTAGTTTCTATATCTATAAATAAACATGAATTGGATGTCTTCTCCAACCCTATTTCTTGGTCATAAGGCTTGTACATAGTTACCATGACTACATCCATTAGATAAGACATCATATAAAATTTCTCATCCTCAGGTCTCCTATCGGGTTAGAGAATTTGAGATTTCAATCTCATCCTTATAATCTCTCATAGGGCTACTAATTTATCAATGGTTAATAAAATGTCTAGTAGGGGTACCCATTTAATTTGGACATGTGCAATGCTTGGGAATCCATATAATCTGTTCAATAATGCCATTGTAATAGTATTTCTAGGTCTAAACTTAATAATACATTTATTGGGAATTTATTCTTTTGGATTCAATCTTTACCCCTTTTCTAGCCAATGTTTTAGTTTTTTGTCCACTGTATTGTGCTCAAGCCATGCATCGGCTAAGACCTGATTATATGCCATTTTAGGGAGGGGGATCTTAAGATACCATTTAGATGACCTCCCTAAGATATATGTTGAGTTGGTTTGAACTTTCCTCACATACATAATATCACCCATAGTGGTTCCATTGATGAACAAAACTTTTAAGAGGTTAATTCATGGAATTAACTCTAAGTTGGTTGTAACCTGGTGGAGGGCCTATTCCTTGATGGTGAGCAAGCCATATATGTATTTTTTAGATTAAATAGAGAGTTTATACCCATTATAATAGTCCTATACTGACTTGACCTCTTCTTAGAGTGATGAGTAGTGTAAGAATTTAAAATTCAAAGCACTCCTTTCAAACTCTAAATTCTTATATTATGTTGATCTTGCAAATTAAAATGGGGATGGGACTAAGATCTTAACTTGTTTTGATGTTGAGGCCATTGATAAAGACTAGTTACTATAATTTCTTCAAAGCTAGAGTTTGGTTTATTTAAAACTTTATGAATGAAGAAATCTAGGGCTCGCTACATGCTTAGGAAACACAAAAATGAAAATGCTTAATGATCAGAATAATAGCATTGTGAATGCAATATTCATATATTATATATATATATATATATAATTTACAAGATTATGTATTGATTCAATTTATGTGCCATGAATGTTGATAATAAATTCTTGATTTTAATGCTTTTTTTGATTTGAATACGCTAGTCAACTTTGGTAGATGCCCCTAGTTTGACAAATGGTGGTCTCTCTTTAATTATTCACATCTAGTCATCACTTTGAGATAGTTGTCAACCATTCATTAATTTTATTCTTTGCCACGCTATTGCATATTTATTATTATGCTTTGGATTTTATTTGCCTAGATAGTGCCATGTGTCATGCTCTTGTTAACTCGATCCTTTGGATTATGTTTAGGAGTTTCTGTAGCATTGAGTTAACTTTATTAAGCCACGTGGCATGATCTTAGGAATCTCAAAGAGTTAGGAACTTATAACATTAGGTAGGCAACTAACAGACCTTTAAACTTCTTAACAAGGTGGATTAACATAAATATGCCATATATTATCCAATTGGGCCCCTATAATTTCAAAAGCTCAGGATATTAGCCCGTAGACCAAAAAACCATTTATCCTTCCTACAGTGGCAAGTTTATAAGTTTGAAACATGTGTATTGATCCCAAAATATTAGAGACTCTAAAAATTGAAAGCTTAAAAACACAAAAAACACATACTTATTAAGTTTATCTAGTTTTGAAGTGAAGTCTTATAGTTCTAGTTTAGCATGGATATGCTACATGGCATGTTTGTGGAGCTTGGGAGACTTGAAAGACTTTAAAAGACTTAATCTATTGTAAATGTCCAAAATTGTAAATGACATGATAGTGACACATGTAATAATTGTATGAGATCTTTGTTATGGGCCCAATTTAGAGGAAAATGATGGTCTTCAACTATTAATCTTACAATCAACATATACATACTAGAACAAGAAAAATTAGACCAGTTAGTCTACAAATCATATTTTAGTAAAAAAATTGATAGACAATATAAGGTTCCACATGACTTAAGATACCAATTTAAGCTTAAATTTTTATGAATTTTACTTGGGTAATGTTAGATTTTGTAGAAACAAACCTTATGATAAAGTTGTGAGACCTTAATCATAGATCTTTAGGCTCCTAGTTTCTTAGGTATGGGTTTTTTTACAATAGGTTCTTATTTTTAAAATTATGAAAATGGGGTGTGTGTGCTAGGGCTCAATAAGTCAATAATGATATTAAACTACATCAAAACAAACTTACATAATGTGTAGCATAAAGTTATTGCTATATATGTTCATTCAATATTCTCAAACAATGCAAATCCAAATTGTCAATAAGCTTTTTGGAAAAAAAACACTCACAAGCATTAGCTAATTAAGGAATAACATCTAAAAACATAAAAATAGATCTAATCTACACTAATGTTCATAACTTCTACATGGAAAAAGAAAATATAATAAGCTTGCTCTAGAATGATGTTCATGGATTTTATGTTTTTGAAATAGAAGCATACATGCAGAGAAAAAATCAAAACAATAATGGATAACTATGCACCAAAATGGAACCAAAATCAATTATACAACATAACACCAATTTACATTTCTTGAGTTTATCCAACTGTAAAAATAAATTCTAAAATTTTCATCTAGAAACAAAGCTTTGAGCTCTTACACTAGAAGATATACATGCCATCTCGTGAATAACATGAGGTGAAACAAGTTCCAACAAATCCATTAGTCTTTTTACAAAGAGATAAATGTTTCTAAATAAATAGTTGAAAATATACTAAATAAGTCCACTATAAACATTGAAAATCTATTTTAAACAAAACCCCAAGATAAAACCAAAAGATATTTCACAAAATTTCACCACTGCTAACTACTCACATATTTAAGTCTGATTGACTTATGCTTAATCTCTGCATTAGACCTTTTGGTATCTCCATCTTCATTAGACTGAAATAGAAACATGTCAAATATGATTACCAATAGAAAGACTTAAGAACCACTAAGATCCATCTATTATAATAACTTGTTCTTACATGATTAAATTCACTTTGTTCTAGGTTTTGAGAGGCTAACCATTACCAAAATCGTACCATGTGGCACAAACTCAGGAACTCATGATACTCTACAGTTTGGATGGCCTATGTTGGGGATCCAAATTATATCATTATAAGATCCTACCATGAGGTAGGATATGAGAATGATGGAAGCCAAAGCCTACTACACACCAGTCAAACTATTTGATATATTGAGTCCCTTGTGCCATGTGACATAATCTCAAGTGATTGGAGGATTAACAAGCCAAATCAAACCCATTAAACCATTGAGACTATGAGGACCTAAGAACATGTTATATGTCATGATCATAAATTCTTGAGGTCACAAAGGTTTGTCTCCCATATGCATGCTTATCAACCCTCTAACCATCTAAGATTGTGCCACATGGTATAATCTTGAGCATCAAAATCTTCTATGCTACATACTCAACACCACTTACAGTGCATGGCCAAGTCAGCTAAATAAATCCAAGTGGCTCAATCTTGAGTGTTCAGAGGATTGACATGCCAAATCATAGTCATAAAACCATTAGAGTGCTGAGATCATGTCATGTGGTGCAATCTCATGGACTTAGGATACTCCATAGTTTGGCTAGACTATTTTGGGCCCTCTAGCCTCTGACGTTCTAAAATCCTACCATGAGGTAGGATCACTAATGGATTAGGTTAGAGACCCAAAATAATCCAAAAAAACTACCAAATTCTTTGAGTCCCCACGAATATGCCATGTGGCATAATCTCAGGTGTTTAGAGCATTGATAAATTAGAGATGTTAAACTATCAAGACCCCTATCTACCTACTGACCATCTAAGGTTATGATATGTGGCATAATACAATGGATTAAAATCCTCCAAGGTAAATATTCAACAAAACTTACGTCCTATGACCTTTGAAAATGCTTACATGTTATCTAATAACTACTGAAAAAGCCACTGCTAAAAAACTAGCAACTACATAGACTGCTCTCTAAATCTGCAACTATTTTTTCATAAAATTTTTATTTTTAAAAATATCTAACTTATATAATAATATAAAATATGAAATTAGATGGATTAGGCATGGATAATACCACCCAACCTATATGTCCTCTTTCTTGCTCACTCAACCCTTTTTGGTTAGACTTTCATTGGTTCTCAGTCACCCATAGCTTTTTGGACTTAGATCTTTGAGACCTAGGTATATCTCTCAGACACAAATCCATACCCTTGGTCTCATCTTCCTATAAAAATATCACCAAATTTGGATAGGAGTGGTATAACTTATGGGTGTCTCATTTTTGGCACTATTGTCCAAGTTTACTTTAGCCTCAAACGGTCAAATTTTCCTGAATCCTTATTTTTTCCCTTGTTGGCCTAATGCAAGCTCATATAACCCATAATCATTAATTTCCCTATAAAAGGCCATTCAATTTCTATTTATAAGGGTTGACACTCATTCATAGGAAAGAAGTAAGAATACAAGCAAGTACACTCAAACACTCTTCCCTATTATCTACATACAACCTTCCAAGACCAATTCAAGCCTATTCAAGCACCCATACTAGTCCCTAGTCATCTAAAGTGCATTATGGTTTAGCATCTAGTTGCATACATCACACAATTGCACCAAGTAGTTTAAATGGGAGAACTACATTATATTGATCCCATTTTAGAGTATTGGTATGTAAGTAGTGTGCTCACACACAAGGTGTGAAGTGCGTCCAATATATCCTTTACACACTAACCCCTCCTCTTTTTCCCAAGTTTGATTCTCAAGTTAAAGTACCAAGAGATCCTAAGGGTTTATAAGATTGAATTAGACAAACAACAAGTTCGACATAGACTTAGGCTTCAATATTTCAGTACTAGGGTGTCATAGCCCTGCCAAATAGAGCCCAAAAATCTAGACCACTAGGACAATAGGGATAAAAGTGGACAACAACACCAAAATTGGACTATAGTGCTAAGTAGCAGGATGTCCTACGTTTGGAACTCCTATCCAATCTAGAAACAAAGTTTTGGGTCCTATTTATGACAGTCTATCATCCCTACATAGCAATTTCTAGACCCTACATCATTCATTTTAGCCTAGAATAAACTAAGTTTGATTTCTTCACACTTCTTACTATTTTTAGAAAAGGTAAAATACATATCTATTTACACAAATCAATAGGCTAATTGAGACACATTAATTATTGATTTACATTTACTTAGACCTTTATTTGCTTAGAAATTGAACACATAATTCCCAAAAATAATAAAACATTTAGTGAACCCGACTTACTTCGAATTTATGCATAAAAACCCTAGAAACCCTAGGGCTAATTATATCTATTTTTTTCTATAATTTCCTATTTTTTTAGAATTTAAAAACTAGAAATCTATCAATTCATTGCAAAAATCTCACATATTTTGTTCAAACCCTAGTTTGCACATACTTGGTCCATTTTGCATCAAAACACATTCAAAACACTAGGAAAAATATACTCCTAATTTTAGAAATATTTTCAGATTTTTATTCAATTTTTCAAAATTAAAACTAAATTTTTTTTATTAAAATTTCAAATTAATGCACTAATTTTGGAAAAATTCATTCAAAACCCTAGTTGCATCAAATACATTCTCAATTATTTTCTAGTACTTTTCACATCATTTTGTTGACAATTTAGTTGCATATCAAACTCAGACAATAAATTCAAAAATAAAACATTCATAGTATTTGGCAAAAGTATTTTTGAAAAATCCTTATTTTTATATACTAGCACCTCTTTATCTCTCATGGTATCACCTTATATGTTTGATAGCTCAGTATCCTTTTTATACAAATTCCAAATCCCTATTTTTTCTAGATTTTATGTTTCTTATATTTATTACTTTCCCTTTGTAGCACTTGGTTTATTACAACATATTGCAAAACCTTTAAACACATTTCAAATTGTTTTCCTACTTTTGCCGATGGCCTAATATACCAGTTTAGATGAAACTGATAAAAGAGAAGGTTAATAACTCTTTACCAAACATCCATAAATGAAAGATGTCATGATTAGAATTTTACAAGAAGAACAACAAAAAGTAACCAATGGACAATCTTCTCAAACCATAGAGAAACCACTTATTAATGATATTAAGGGGCTAACTATGTCTCAACAACCCCTATAACAACCCAACCTTCCTTTATGCCACTAGCTGTAGCGAGTACATCCCTCTCTCCTGATTTAGTAACCCTTGTGTAAGAGATAAGATCTCTTCAATCCAATGTACAATATCTTGAGCAAGGTGTTTCTAGAGCTACATAGGCATTGTATTCTTTTGCTCTTTTACATACACCATTGGCACATCACATTACTTCTACACCCTTACCACAAAGTTTTGATCAAACCAAGCTTACTCTATATGATGGCAAGGGTGATCTAGAGACATATTTGAGATATTTTCGTGTAGCATGTTTATATTATGTACCCAATGACTGGCTACTTACCAAACTCTTTCCACAGAGCCTAAAAGATTATGTTTTACAATGGTTTTATAGTCTACCAAATTAGTCAATCATAGCTTTCAATCCTTTAGTAGACATGTTCCTAGCATATTTTAGTATCAACATTGGGGACAAGGTTTTATATGCATAGATTATACAACATAAACAAAGGTCAAATGAGCCCCTCACAAATTATGTTCTTAGATATAAGACTATTCTAGCTAAGCTAAATAGTCCCATAACTGATCAAGAGCTATATAACATATTCAAACAAAGCCTTCTATTAGCATTTCATGAATCCATTATGTTCAAAATATTCTCTTCCTTCACCGAATTATGTCATACACTTAAGGGAAGAGAATTCAAGTTAATCTAAATAGGCAAACTCAAGTATTGAAGCACTCCAGACATAATAAACATGAGTAATAGCAAAGTCTCATACAAGGTCAAAATCAGTGACAACAAGAATTAAAATCAACCAACAGTCAGTGCAACTTCAGATCCCCCTCAGCGTGTGGTTTTATCAGTACCTCTTCAACATGCATTTACCAATTTACCAGTTTCTCTAGCTAGAGTTCAATAGTAGTTATTAGAATGTAACATCATCACTCTCTCACTTATTCAAGAAGTAGATCCAACAAAGCCTCTTCTATTGGGATATGATCAACATGCATTTTGTGATTTTCTCAAGGCACTAGGCCACACTACAAATAGATGCATCAATTTATGACATAAGATACATGATTTGATAGATGATAATCTACTTGATCTAGGCACTTCAGTTGAGCCTCCAAAGACAAATCCAACACAAGATAAGGCTTTGAAAATATTTTTAGATCCATTTCCATAGCATTCAAAACAAGAGAAAGAGGACACATTAGGTGTTCATCATACATACCATACACATCCTCCACCAGTTACATAATAGGCATCTTCAGTTGAGACACATCCTTTAAAGGGTATGATAGGTGTGTATGAGTCCAAAGTTCTAGCTAGGTCTTTGATAACTTTTTTAGATTAGGAGATTGTGGAGGATGATATAGATTACAATGAAATTTTTATCAGAGCACATATCCATAATCAACCTATATTTATTGTACTCATTGATAATGGTTCTAGTCGTAATATTTTCACCTTCACACTACTACAACATTTAGGTTATTCAGAGGAGGATATCACTCCAATCGATATACTTATCAGTGGGTTCAATGGGCATGTTTAGAGTTAATTGGGTGAGATATTACTTCAATTATAGGTTGTTCCTACACATTTATCTACACCATTCACTATATTTCGTAGTGTAGGATTTTTTGACATACTACTTGGTTAACCATAGATTCAAAAACTCAAGGTAGTACCTTCTATAATTCACAGATGCATGAAGTTTATTCATGCTAATCAAGTTATTACAATTGATAGAGTTACGTATGAGTCACCACTCCCCACTTTAGAGCCATCTACCAGCTTCTAGTCATCAGATCCAGTTCTTCCATCAGTTTTAACTTCTCCTCTAGCTCTTGTTCTAGTTCCACTTTAGGTTCAACCATAGTTACAGTATCCATCACTAGTACAGAGGGTTCATAGACCCCCAAAACTTTAGAATTATAGATGGCTTCTAGTGATAGTATTCACACCTAGATAAATTACACTAAGATCTCATACACCTACACAAAGAGCACTTGTTCAATGAGTGCCTTTTCCTACTTATAGATGGGTCCCTAAGATCCCTACAATTACATCTACTTATTAGAGTTATAGGGGTCCCCACATTTAGTTTCCACTTTAGAGATTTTCAAGTAGTTACAATGTACACACATTTTAGCTTCACAATCTTAGTCATACACTCATGCCTCATGATCACACATGATTCAGTTGTTTGACATAGGACACCAAGATAGGGAGTCTCACCCAAAACTCATGGGTTAATATCATTTATTCTTAGTTATTCCTGTACATAGTTCAAATATTTTCAAAAAAAATACAAAAACATTCAAAAATTCCAAAAATATTTTGATTCTAAGCATCATCCATGCTTTACATCACTACTATCATGCTAGGAATTATATTTACTATTTCATGCTATTGTATGTCAATTTTATACATGACCATGCTTCATTTGATCTTCTTTTAGTGTGTGTAGTGACATCCAGCTACTTGATTGCTTCATTATACCCATAAAGGGGGCATTCTTGCTTCTAAATTCAAGAAATACATTGTTATACACACCCAATGGGGGCATCTTCTACATGACTACATCCAAGTTATGTAATTTTTACACCACACACTCTAAGTTATCATGATGATGTACATTAATTTATAGCTTACATAGAATACTATATCGATATCTCACTAGTATCTAGCACTTGTGTATTTCTTAACATATAACTAGTATTGTATGACACATATTTTACATACTTTCACATTTGTTTTGATCAATTAGATGTGTTTGTCTCTTTCCAATTATTACATGATTTCTCTACTTGATTAGCGTAGCTTGTATGATTATATTTTTAATTCCAGTTTATCTCTTGCTTGTGCCTTAGGACATTTGCCAATGTCCTTTGCTTCTTTTTCATGTGTGTGCCTTAGGACATTTTCTAATGTACTTTGTTTATAATCCTCTATGTGCCTTTTGGCCATGCGCCAACTGTAATTATTTTACTTATATGTGTATGTGGCATTTGAACATGCCTTCCATGCTTATCTTTCAATTTAAGTGACATGTGTCCATGTCCCTTGTTTGTATGGCCCCTTGGCCACCCTTATATGCTTCTTTCTTCGAATGCTTATTTTATTGTTTAATCCTCATTGTGTGTAATGCCATGATTCCAATCATGCATTTATCTTGCTTCTTGGATGTCATGATGGACATTATGCTCCATCCCTCCATGCTTACTAAAAAACTAACAACTAATAACTAATATTTAACATTACCAGTCTAGTTCAGTATCATACACATGCTCTTACATTGTTATATATATCTAGGCATACCCTTGTTAATCTAACAATATATTAATTCAAATAGTCCTATGTTTTGAAATATATTGTCAAATATTCAATGTTATACCTTGTATCTATATAATTTAACACACTTACATGACTCTTTTCTTCTGAGGGTAGTCATTACAAGTTCATCATTCCTACCCTTAAAAAAGGGGGCATCAAATAGGGGTTTGTCATAGAGATCAAACCTCCTTATATTCAAAATAGCAGCATTCAGAACACTCAGTACCAAATCTAGAGGTCAAACCGATCAATTCAGAGCAAAAGAATAGTGACAGTTTCAAATTAACAATCAGTTTTCACAACAAACAACAATAATAAAAATGGATAGTAACACCAAAAATGGACAATAACACCAAAAATAGGGGTGTCCATAGTTTGGTGCTCATTTCTAGGTAGAGAAACACTCAGGGTTTCAAGAAATAGGCAAAAATTTTAGTTTAGGGATAGTTTTTGCTCTTTTAGATCCTTCAGATTTAACAATTTTAGCATAGTTTTCTTAGATATAGGGGGTTATCATGCATGGCATGATGGATCTCATTTTTAGTTCAGATTGGGTATTGGCATAACTTCCAAATCAAAATCCATGTTCTAGACATCAGTGATTGGGGGCAATGTGTGTGACATTGATCTTCTTTTGTTTCCAAGTTCAGTTTATTCTAGGCATTCTCAGTAGTTGTGTGCCTTACTACATCTACAGGTGATTGACATCATATTCAAGTTAAAATTTCATTAAATTTTATCTTTTTGAGTACTTGAGTTCCTAAGTTGGCTTTCATATAAGCCTAGTACATTAGTTTTAGAGTGGCTTTCATACAAGCCTAATCTCCATCTTTTGAAATGGCCAAGAGTGGCCTAGTTTCTAGTACACATTCGGCTATCCATGCCATAATGTCAAAATTTTAGCACATTTATGGGCTCCATGAGCAATCTTATATGACATCTATTCTATATTGATATGAATTCATAGCTTCACTTCATGGGGTAATGATGGAGCCAAAGGGCCAACCTTTGCATTCTTAAGCCACCTATTTAGAGGGATTGGACATAAAGTTCAAACATCAATTAACACACGCATGATTCATTAACTTCACTTAGTTGGTGATGATAGAGATAGAGAGATAACCTTTGCATTCTTGAGCCACATTCTGGGGAATTGAGAACTCATCTCCATTCATGATATTACTCTTAATTCATCATATACTCAGCATAATCCAACATCACAATAGGTTTTGTATTGGTTTGTGTACTTGGTGAGGTGTATTCATTCCTCTCTTCCTTTACTTAGCTTTTGTACATTATTAATTTAGATATAGCATATCTAATAAGGAATGATTTACTTCATGTTTTTATTTATAGATTCACACATCATAATGTGCTCTCTCTATGCACATCCAACATCACACAACTTCATGAGCTTTTCCCTTACAATTAAGTTTAGGTATACTTTATATTTTTCCTTTATCCTAGTATTTCACTTTACTACATCACTAGAATAATGGGGGGGGGGTAAATTTAATAATATAAAATGTGAAATTAGATGACTTAGGCATGGCTAATAGCACCCAACCTATAGGTCCTCTTTCTTGCTCACTCAAGCCTTCTTAGCTAGACTTTCACTGATTCCCAATCACCTATACCTTCCTGGACTTAGCTTTTTGAGACCCAAGAAAACCTCTTAAACCTAGATCCATCCCCCTAGGTCTCATCCTATTAGGACAATAGTACCTAATTTGGATAGGAGTACCAAAACTTAGGGGTGTCTCATTTTTGGTGTTGTTGTCCAAGTTCACTTTAACCCTAAATGATCAAATTTTTCCAAATCCTTATATTTTCCCCTATTAGCCTAATGGAAGATCATCTAACCCATGATCATCAGTTTCCCTATAAAAGTCCATTCAATGTCTATTTAGAAGGGTTGACATTCATTCATAGTAAAAAGTAAAATTACAAGCAAGTACACTTAAACACTCTTCCCTATTCTCTGCATACATCTTTCCAAGACCAATTCAAGCCTATTCAAGCACTCATACTAGTCCTTAATCATATAAAGTACATTCTAGTTTAGCATCTAATTGCATACATCATATAGTTGTACCAAGCACTTCAAATGGGAGAAGTACATTAGCTTGATCCCTTTTTAGAATATTGGTATGTAAGTAGTGTGCCCACACACAGGGTGTGAAGTGCATCTAGTGTATCCTTTACACACTAACCCCTCCTTTTTTCCCCAAGTTTTCTACTCAAGTTCAAGTACTAGGAGCTCTTAAAGGTTTCAAATATTGAATCAAACACACAACAAAATTTGTACAAACCTAGGCTTTAATATTTCATTACCAGGGTGTCACAATCTTACCAAGTAGAATCCAAAAAAGCTAGACCACTAGGACAACAACACTAGAAGTGGAAAATAGTGCCAAAAGTGGACTACAATGCCAAGTAGTAGGGTTTCCTGAGTTTGGTGCTCCTATCTAATTTAGAAATAGAGTTTTGGGTCCTATTTATGATAGTTTGTTATCCCTGCACATCAATTTTTAGACCTTGCATCATCTGTTTCATCCTAAAATAATCTAAGTTTGATTTCTTCACACTTATTACTTAAAAAAAGGTAAAATATATATCTGTTTATGCAAATTAGTAGGCTAATTGAGACACATTAATTACTGATTTACATTTACTCAGGCCTTTATTTTCATAGGAATTAAACACATAATTCTCAGAAAGAATAAAACAACCTCCTATTTTAGTTGAAGCTCTCTACCTCAAACAAAGCTAAAAAAACACTTGTAATATAAAAATGACATAATAACTACCTTCATCACAAATAACTATAACATAATCAGAGAATCTATAAATAAATAGCTTGACACTCTAACATTTCAAGATCTTACTAGAGGTAAAATCCACTCTAGGGCACGAGTTATAGGTATGGGTTAAACACAATTGTGGTAGAATAATAAGAAGAGCATACACATTGTTAACCAAGTTTGATTGTAGTGAAATGAATCTTAGTAAAGAAATAAAACTCAAGTGAGTAGGATGGATGGGTGGTACCTAATCTAGAGTGGGTAGGTCTCAATCAAATAAAATTGAAAAGGAGGGAAGGGTAGAGTGGAAAATAAGGTTTTGTGGTCTCAAGAGGTCACTTCCTAAGCTAGATTCTTGGCAGACAAGTGTTTTTTGAACTAATTCTTCTTGTTTTTAGCTATTGCATACTAATAAGCAAACATAGTTAGATAGTCTGGGGAAATAACATAGGTAATTTAATGGTTTTAAATAAATATTTCTCCATTTAGAGTTTCTATTGCACACCTTTAATTGAGAGATTACAACTCAAACTAGGAAGGCATCTAAGGCAGTTATTGCACACATTTAGAAGACTATAATAGATAGAAAACACTCTTACACACTAATAATATTAACACATTTTAAACTAATTACTCAATAATCAATGAAATATAATTACTTTCAATAGCTTTTACACATCTAAGGTTAGCATACATCAATAAAAATAATTAGAATTATGTGTAGCTTTTGCACACTTCAAATTACTACATTAACACAACCACAAAACCAAAACCTTAATAGCATAGAAATGAAAAGAAAGGACACCAATGTAGTTTCATGACAATCAAAACTGGTTTCTTCATGTATTGATAAAACTTCCAAGCCTTTGGAATATGTAATTACATGAATAAATGTTAGAGTATTTATCTTGTGAGTCACCATTTGTTCTACCCAACATACCACCATTTAGTTTTTTAAGAATATGGACCCACTATCTTTCAAAACTGGTCTATAACCTTATCTTGAAAATATTCTAAATAGAAAAGCTTTATGTATTATACTAAATTTGCTATTTGACAAACTTATGAACATCCTTTATTTTTGGGCTAACCTACTAATGTTCTTTGGAAGCTGTGTATATACAAGTTGCATCTCATTTTGTTTGGTGAACATATTTATAACTATGTTTATCAGGATATGGCCTTTGATTTTTTTTTTATAAGCCTGTATTGGGTAGTTTCAAACACTTCACATTTATATGGACTTTTACATGAATTTACTTTTTGGGGTTTTTGTTCACAAGAATTGTTTGGGACATCTGTTCAAATTTTTTGTTTATATGATCTTTGAATCTTTATTCACCCCATAATAAAGTCTTTTCCATTTAATCTTCAAGACCTACTCTTTGAAAATGATATCTTCATAAATTTTACACTTTGACTTATCTGGGTCTTTAGATGATTTGTTTGGTAAGACCATTTAATGAAATTATTTGACATAAAATTGGTGTTTGGCAAAAGTGTTCAAAACATTCATTCAATGAGTTTCTCCAATTCATTTGGGTATTTATAAATTTTGTTTGGTGAAACCATTTGGCAAGAATATTTGACATTTTGGGTCTTTGACAAAAGTATTCAGCTCATCAAGGTCTTTGGTGAAATTATTCAAGGCTTTTCCTATGACTCATTTTGGTCTTCAGCAAAAGTGTTCAATTTTTTTTAGGAAAATCATCTACCTCATAAACAATGTTATATTCTAACTCTCAACTATCAAGAGACTTATGCCATGATAAATTAAAGTAAAAGACATGATGAAATGACACTTGGAAAAAGGCAATGATGTGGCATTCCCACTAAGCATCAATAGTGCCTATGTGGCATACCTACCAAATGAAGTGGCAAAGGTTGAATTAAACAAACTAATCAAAGTTATAGACATTGGAAATTAAGAGTGTATGAACTAGAAATAAATGCCAAAGTTATATCAAAGCATTGTAAATAATGATGTGCCCATTTTAGACTAAATTTCCCCCTATGATCAAGCCTTATTTATCAGTGTTTTGATCTTAATACCATACTTAGGAGAGTTGAGATGTTAACTTGCAAACTAGACTAGTATCAACACAATTGGATAAGAAAGGCATCCTCATCCAAAGCATTCTAAGAAACTCTACCCCAATCAAGGTTTTCTATCAAAAATTTGATTGAATACAAGGATACTTTATTTGAGACCATAGTATTCAATAATGACTATACCAACTACTCATTACTATGGGAGGTATTACACTAGATTACACACATACCCATGAAGAAAACTTAACTTTAGATCAATAGTAATTCATTGTATACCTCCTCCCCTTCAAAAATTAAGGGCTAAACTTCATAACAACAAAGCTAGAGGTCATGTCATGTATTGACTTCTTATGAGACTTATTCTTTGATAGGAAGATAAATAGAGGAGTGTTGCTACATCATTTGGAGCACAAAATAGTCATTACATACATATTGAGTAATGCATTTCAAAGGTACCTCTCCCTCCCCATTATAGGTGCCAATTATAATTTACATAGGGTAGTATCATGGAAGAAATAAAATTCAATTGAGAAAACATTCAATAGCTAGATGCTCCTTGGGAAAACTACCATCTTGAAGGGTACGTAATCAATGGTAGTGACCAAATTTAGGATAGGAATCTGAATTGGCATGACCCTCTTGAATAGTTTATTTAGATATTTGAGAATCAAATTCTTCCACCATGAGTGGGTTCCATTGCTTGACTTACTAATGACCTTGGAGTTAACATTCACTTTAGGTAAAGTAATCAGTGCAAGGCTATGGGAGAAAATATTACACAACGATAACAGACCTTAATAAGGTCATTTTTACATGATGTCCTACATCTTTGACAATATCCTTAACATATTATATGTACATAATGGGTCACTCTGAATCCTAGCTCTAGACTGTATCCAGAACTATATATGCAATTCTTATTCTTTCATGAATATATATGCATATACTCATAACATTGTATACATTGTAAAAGACATCTACTCCTAGGTATGGATGGATATCTATGAGTTCCCCTACCTAGGATATCCAAAAACATTGTGGATACACTACTTATTATGGGAGATTATTGGTTGTACCCAGATTACATTATCATCATGGTCATAGGCTATAAGGTATCACCCCTATACCTCCTCAAGTATGTCCTTGACAAACTAGAAAAACAAGAAATTACCTACCAGTTATGGTGGGGAATAGATGAATAAATGCACAAGAGTAAGAATATTTACATGGATCCCACATCATGAATGGGAGAATGTGCTATGTAAACTGTAAGCATTTCTATGAAGAAAATAAGTATAGAAAGTATTACTCATTGGTTGCATTATCACACAAGGATTAAGATCCACATGGTAAGTGAAAAAATACACCAAGGGACTTGGCATTGATTATCAACATGAGCATTATGACCATGATTTATTATTCCTCAATGCTAAGTATGATGCCCAAGTCTTGGAATGGGCACAATCAGTCAATTTGAAATAAGACTTCTTGAAAATCATTCAAGAATAACCTTATATCTTAATAGCCAATACACATGCTAGAATCCCACTATCTAAAGGATGGGATCCATTAGAATTTTGGGTTAATATTCCTTCTCATCTATCAAATTATCAAGGGAAAACCTCAAAGACACCCCTTGTGATGCTTAAAGTAGTAAAGAAAGAACCAGGGGTGCCTGATACCTCACTTAGGGGAACACAAGAACCTATTTATCTTGATTATTTAGATTTTGAGGGCCCTACCCATCCAACTTAAACATTATCCCTAGAGGTTTATACTATGGTTACATCAACCATAGACACATAAGAGTCACCTTCCACAGCTAAGAGGACAACCATTTATTACAAGAGAAAACTGAGGGCTCAACCCCCTCCATAGAGCCCAATTATGAAAGCACCATCACAAGAGGCAACTGGAGGTGAATCCACTGATGAAGAGGCATAACTTGAAAGAGCTAAGATATTGAACCTCCAAGACACAAATGAGAAAACACCATTGCATGAGCATCCATTAGGTGAGCAAGCATCCCCTTTAGTTTCCACTACTCCTACTGTATCTTATATTTCTCCTCTTACTATTAATACTTTTGAGTCTATTTCACTCAATACTATTGGTCCCCCTCCCCTCTTGGTCCCTAAGGTGGAGGTTGATCCTACACAACCTAGTGCTCAATGAACCTTACTTGTTCTAAAGGTAGGAGATATCTCCTATACCCTTGTTATTCCTACTCCCCTAATTAATATACCTTTAATTGAATCTTCTATATCCATTCCTATCATTCCTACTATGGTTCCTTCCAATATTATCCTAAACCCTACAAAGATAAATAAAAATGTAAAAAATAAGGCCAAAAGAGCATTATCAAGTTCTCAACTTCATGTCTCATTTTCTCAGTTGGGTTTAACAATCTCTCTCCCTGGTTCTTCTCAAGATACTATTGTGATAACAATAAATAAGGTTGAGTAGAAGAAGCCAATTAATACAGTCCACTCACTACATCAATATGGTGGAGTGGAATAGTCTAAAATTATTTGGCCATCACTTCATGATCCACTATTAGAATAATCTTTGAGATAGACATCAAAAGAATTATTGGGTGAGACTATAGTTCAAGACACTCAACCCATAAATCTAAACCAATTAGTCCTCTCATAATAGGCAACAAATATGTAGTCAGAGGCTTCTTAGAGGCTTAATCTTGTAATTATAAAGTTTCCCACTATAAGTTCTATATTTGGAAAATCTACAAGGAGTGTGCAGAGGGTAAGGAAGAGGAAAATAGAAGATGATATCGAGAGAGGGGTCATAGTAGAAGAGAGACAATAAGTATTGACTTTATCCAAAAGGAAGGTTAAGAAATTGGGGTAGTCACCATACATAGAGGATTTTACATCCTATTTTGAAAATCATAAGGATTCAATAGTGGAAATACATGAAATAAATGAGATGGAAAGAAAAGAATTGGAGCAAATAAGGGAACAACAATGAACTTAAACATTATTGTATCGATAGAGATAGATGTGAAAAATGTTGCATCTAGATTATATAATATCTTGGAAACTATTGGTACAATGAGGGAATAATTGACACCTCATTTAGTATAAACCACTAAATTGTATGATAATTTGAAACTAGATGAAAATAAATTGAAATTTCTTATTCTTTATACAACTGGTAAGGCATACCCTCACCTAAATCTAATGACACTATTGGAGGCTACCAATACCCTTAATTAGGTAGTCATCATGACACAAGAGACTAGAAAGTGGATAATGATAGTTGAGGCAATAATGCCTAAGTACGTAGAGCATAAAACTCTTATTTTATAGATTCTAGATGAGCTAAAGCTCTCACAAGCTAGGGATTCTATAGGTAGGCTTATCATCAAGGCCAATTTTAATCAACTCCTATAATAGGGTTCAACAAGTTTCAAATAGAACTTACAAAGAAATGCATTAGAAGAAATAGAACCTGAGCTAAATTTTGCTAGGAAAAATGTCATGGAGCTTATCATCTTTAGAATTAATTTTAAAAACATAATGGCTGAGCATGGAAGACTCTTGGAATAATTTACTAGGGTGTATAAACCTATGTTTCTTAACATGGACATTATCAGGTACTAGCACGACATCGGCAAAAAACATTATCAAGTGTTATAAGTAAAAAAGAAAGATGATGCTTTAAATTCTAGTTCAACACAAGTTACAACTTCAACACCTCCAACAACCTCCAATGCCATGCAAACACCCACTCAGCCTTAAGTTAAAGGCTACTTTTATATATATACATGCAGATAATAATTATCTTTGTAATTTTAGTTTAATTACACTTAGTACGTAAATGTAAATTTTCATCAACTATATGTAAGCATGCACATGTTACATTGTATTGTACAAGTCCATTGATCTTGACGTAGTTGTAATTAACTATGAGCATGCACACATGTAATTTTGATTCTAAAATTAAAACTAAGTTTTTGATTGCATAATGTAACCATGAGTTCACATGCACTTGGAGGATGAGGTGTCCCCTCCCCAAGTCTATATATTCCTATAATTACACATTCCAAAGCGTTAGAAGTTTTATCAATACAAGAAGAAATTAATTTTGATTATCATGCAATTGTGTTGGTGTCCTTTATTTCCATTTATACATTATTAAGGTTTTGATTTCTTGCTTTGTAGTCACAGTGATATTTGTTATTATTATGAATTAAACTCTACCATGAAAATATGATTATAGTTAATTCATACTATTTGGATTCACCAAATTAAAGTCATGTAATTTTTGGCTTCGAGCAATGTACCCAATTACCAAATAATTCACAAATGAAAAATTATATGAAATGCCTACTCCAATCTACATGGTCTATAATGAGTGGTAGTGAGTATGTGATGTTTACCTTTATGATCATGTAGCCAAAATTACATTATTTGTATGCAAGAGATTTTATAAGTTGTGCCTTTACTTTGTTTATCACTTTGCCTCATTATGTTTTATTTTTTATGGAGGGACGTTAGATAAGGGCAAGGCCAATCCTATAGGATAAGGCTCTGGTCACATGGCATCACCTATGATATATATATATATATATATATATATATATATATATATATATATATATATATATATATCAAAATAAATTAATAGCATTATGTCAATTTTTGTTAGGAAAGCTTAACAATTATTTACAGGAAATAAATGTTCTTATTTATAAAATCATAATACAAAAATTGCCTCTAATTTCCAATCACTTGACATTTTATATGACTACATTTTCTCTTGAACTTGTTCAATTTTGTGGCACCTCTAAATCTTATTTCATGTTTACAATTATTAAGATATGTTTTATGAATTTGTATTGTGATATTTTAGAGTCAAGATATTGTAACTTTGGTTATGATGATGGGCCTATGACAACTACATATGAATACGAATTTAAATTTGGTGGATTATAAAGTGAGAAAAACTATTTGTACATTGGAAGAGATGACACTTGCAAGTTTGACAAGAGTAAAATTATGTCTAGGGTTTGCAATTTCAGTGTTATTTCAATTGACAAAGATCAAATTATTACAAATCTAGTTAAACATGGACCTCTATTAGGCAAGTTAATGCTTTATATGTAGTATTTTATTCCCTTGCATGGATTAAAAGTTCTATAGGTTCTAAAATTTCATGGTTACTTTCAGGGGTATTTTAGTTTAGAACTTGCTAAAGTTAGCAAAGATATTTAACTATTTAGGATTACAGTTTAAGAAAAAGTAAGTTGAAGAAACCTTGCAATAAATATAAATAACTCTAGTAACATCCAAGATTCTATTCTTTTTTTAAGAGGGTAAATTTTGGATTATTAAGCAAATTACAACTTGGAATGTGATAGTGATTGATTCTCTACTTTAGCCTTTTATGTTATATGGGCCTAGTCTCTGATCTATAATTTTTTAACTCTATAGTTACAACATATTCAACTTAACTTTTTTTTAACTTCTAATCTTACAATTTTTGACTTTATAGTTACTTATTATATGTGATTTTTCACTTATGATAATGTTGTGTGTAGTAAGCATCAATATTGTGTTTATGCAAACATACATTGGAAGACTATCTTGCTCATACATATCTAAAAAGCTCAATCTAGACCATGGAGTTTTAGTGGTAGGATATTGTATTGAAGGATATACCCCCATTAGGATTAAGAAAAAGCCCTACTAAATCATAAAGAAATTATCAAGACTTAACTAGGGATAAAATGGATACTATAATCTCTACAAAGGCTACAATGAATGTGGGATCAATAACATGGTTTCCACTATTGTAACTACTACTCAAGCACTAAATTATTTCACTTTCTTATTCATTTGTATGCATTAATTTTCTTCATGGCATAATGTACATATTAAAATTTTATAACTTTATTAGTTTATATGTTCTTCAAAGCTTTAAGCTTCATGATTAATTCTTAAGAAGTTATTGATTATACCGAACTTGCAATAATTAATATATATTTAAAAACATTGCATACATCATTATAACATATCTCTATTCATTATTGAATTTCCAGAGTTACTATAATCTTAAGAGTTTTAAAATCCTAGAAGCTAATTTAAAAACCATAGTTCTTACAAAAATTCAGTAATTGGTTCAAGTCTTTGATCTATTTTAGTGATTTAGTTTCCACACTTTATAAAGCACCAATTGAAATGATATGCAGGAAAGTGATTCATATGAGCCCCATGAAAAATAATAAATGAGGCTCATCATATCTTGTCATCCCTCTAAATTCCACATGCGTAAGTTGGCAACCTACATCATTCAAAAATCAAGGTTTACTAACTCATTAAAATATTTCCATGCTTACCTAACATTATCCTTCCTTCTGATTTCCATTTGCTCAATCCTAATGTTGGCTAGAAAATCAACCACATGATTGGCCTTTTATAATAGTGGAAAAACTTCTAGTTCTAAAATTTAGAGACTTCACCCCACACTTCCATCTTAGGAGTAGAGCTTGCCAAGCAATACCAACCCTATTCTTTTTCTTGATTTTACCATTACCAATTACCATTGACCCATTAACAGGGGATAATGATATAATAATATTATTATAAATAATTATAATATTAATATATAATAATTATTTAGTAATAAGAAGTATTATAATTAAAATACTATTATATAATATATGATCATATAATATTTAATTGCATTGTATCATAATTATATATAAGCTCTTATTATTGACCTAGACTTAGCTGTTGAGTGTCATCTTGAATGACTGATCATTGAAAATGATTCTTAGGAAGTTATTCATTCTTTGATCAATTTAAAAGCCAAATATAAGAACATTAATAATATCTTGGACAAGTCCTAGTTACTACTTAGCCATTTTAAAGCTTGAAAAGTATTACATTGGTTTCATTAATTAGACATGATGATGGATTTTTTGGAAACTATAGGAATTGATCCAACATGATATAATCGAGTTGACATTTTCAAAGTAGGATGGCTAGACATTTATGACATAGCCAATATCAATTTATAATGTCATCATTTTAAGTGGAGCATTTGAATTTTAAAGAAAGATGATTTCATGATGATTCTTATTAATATATAGCATGGGAAATCAAATCCCATAGTTATATATGTATTACGGTGAAATTTGTCAATGGTTATTTTGGCCTGACATTTGGTTCCTAGTTTACGTTAAGACTATAGCTCACATGTTAATACCAGTTGGGGAATAGATGGAGAAAACATTCATCAAAGTTATTTCTCTACCCATTATGTTTGGTACTAGCTCCAAAAAGGAATGGGATTTCTTTGTCTAGTCTCTTCTTTCCATCTACAACACATCTTCTAGGTTCTATTGGTGGAGGTTACTTAGTATATCACTAGGGTGGTGGGAGTGGAACACATGAGTCTTAGCCTATGTTGGTGAGTAAATTATGAACTAGCTATGATTTTTACAACTAATATTTGATGTTGATTCTAGATGAAAGCAAGGTGATGGAAATGGTTAAGTTTTTTGTCAGAGTAGAGTATAAGCTGAATATTCTTGTAGAGATGAAGATTGTTGACTTAGGACCGTTTGTGAAATTGTCTTTTTTTAGACACTATTGTCTTAGTTTTCTTTTGGTCTCTATTTTTAGGACCTTATAGGAGCATTTAATAAAGCTTCTTGGCTTTATTGAAGAATTGGAAATTTTTTGCATGATAGTTTAGGGGCAAGATATTGAAAAGAAGGTGGTTCTTCCAGAGATTTCTGATCTTAGAGCCCCTATTACTGAGTTATGTTTGTGGATAGCTACTTAGAGATCCTTTGATTGAATTGAGGTGGTGAAATTCCTTCTCCATGCTATTTTTAGGGGTTACTTCTCAGTATTTAGCTATTTTGATAAGTGGGTCATAGGGCCAATAGGATATTTGGCCTTTGTTAAAGAAGACCATGGTGGTGTTGTGCTGATCAAATCAAAGGAGTGTGCTTAGTCTTTGGATGCAAAAATCTCCCATTTGAGTAGAGACCTGAAAGAAGTAAGTCAAAGTGGAATGTTGGGGATCAACCAACAATATGATTACACTTATGAAAGCAATAAACCGCAAAATTAAATCAGATAGATAAGTAACTAGAATGATAAATAGCAAGGAACAAGAGATACAAGAAACCACCCTGAAAACTTGTATTAAACTCTTTACAAAAGGAATAAAATTGAAGAAACTTCTTTCTTCCACACCTCTCTCAAATGCACAAGATCTCTCTCTAGATCTCTATTCCTCAAGAGCTCTCTCTCTCAAGTACAATCAACTCCAACAACCTAGATTGATACAACTCTATACTGTTCTTCAACATTCACAATGTTCTACTCTACTATAATAAGCTAAGAAGATCTTTCCTACATATAGAATTAGGAAACTTGAGCATGCACTTACAACCAATAGTTAAGCCTCTTGAACAAGGGCTCTAAATACAATCTTACTAATAATAAAAATACGAACTTAAGACTAAGACTTAAACTCATCATGCAAACACTCGGTTCTGTCCTCGGAAATAGCATTCTAGATGCACAGGTAACCGATGCCGGTTCCTGCCTACTTGCCTGTGACCGTCATCGGCCGATCCTCTGCCGATGCCGATGTCTCTTCAATTACTCCTGATCGACGTCAGTCACTCTTGACCGACGCTAGTGACTGTGTAAACCTGCAACTTTGGTAATGTGCTCCTTGGTGAAGCTTTTAGACTCCACACCTTAACAATCTCCCACTTGGAGATAAACAGCTGCACCAGTACCTATATATCAACATCTTCTAGCTCTTCCATCTTCAACTCAATCATGAAGACCAACAGAATTTGAATGAAGACTCAACTTCTCCTTTGTAACCGGCTTGGTTAACATATCAGCAGGATTCTTATCTATATGGATCTTTTCCAGCTTCAAATCACCATCTTCCAATACCTGTCGTATGAAGTGGTACCTTAGCTGTATGTGCTTGGTTCTTGAATGAAAGGCTAAATTCTTAGCCAAATGGATTACACTCTGACTGTCACTATACAATCTGCAACTCCCATGCTCCCTTCCAAGCTCTTCCATGAACCGTGTCATCCATATCATCTCTTTGCTAGCTTCTGTGGCTGCAATATACTCTGCTTCTGTAGTTGATAAGGCAACAACCTTCTGTAACTTTGATATCCAGCTAACCGCCGTTCCACCAATAGTGAAAACATATCCTGTGGTGTTCCTCCTGCCATCCAAATCACCTGCCATATCTGAATCTACATAACCATGTAGAGAAGTATCTGAACCTCCATAGCACAAGTGTCTACTGCTGGTTCCTCTCAGATATCTAAGGATCCACTGAACTACTTTCCAGTGTTCCTTACTTGGATTGGCCATATACTTACTTACAACTCCCACTGCTTGGGCAATATCCGGTCTAGTACACACCATTGCATACATTAAAATCCCTACTGTAGAAGAATATGGAACCTTACTCATGTACTCTACCTCATCATGTGAATTAGGACATTGTTCTTTACTCAACTTAAAATGTCCAGCCAAAGGTGTGCTTACCGGTTTAACATCCTGCATATTGAACCGTTTCAACACCTTGTCCACATAATTCTCTTGAGACAATATCAACCTGTGATTTTTCCTGTCTCTCTTAATGCTCATGCCAAGGATTTTCTTTACTACTCCCAAATCCTTCATAGCAAACGTTTGAGCTAATTTCACCTTAAGCTAAGAGATGTCCTGCATGTGTGATCCTACAACCAGCATATCATCTACATACAACAACAGAATAATATATCTACCATTATCCAATCTCTTAAAATACACACAATGGTCAGATTGACACCTACTGTAGCCATGCTTAGTCATAAACCTATCAAATTTCAAATACCACTATCTAGGAGCTTGCTTGAGGCCATACAAGCTTTTCTTCAATCTGCACACTAACTTCTCCTTACCCTTGACCTCAAATCCTTCCGACTGTTCCATGTATATTTCCTCATCCAAATCTCCATGAAGAAACGCTGTCTTAACATTTAGCTGCTCAAGATGCAAATCCTCAATAGCAACCAAAGACAATACAACCCGTATAGAAGTCATTTTAACAACAGGAGAAAAAATCTCACCAAAATAAATACCTAGCTTTTGTGTAAATCCTTTCACTACCAACCTGGCCTTATATCTCATCTATCCATTCTCACCTTCCTTCAACCTGTAGGTCCATCTATTCTTCAGTGTCCTCTTACCAGCTGGCAACTCAACCAAATCCCATGTTTGGTTCTCTCTCAAGGACTCCATCTCCTCAACCATGCCATGCTCCCACTGACTCTTGGACTCCACCTGTAATGCTTCTTCAAAACTCTCTGGTTCTCCACCATCAGTTAGCAATAAATAGAATAATGAAGGAGAATATCTAATTGGAGGCTTACTTACCCTTTCTGACCTCTTGATGGGCGTCTGAGACTTGTTCACAACACGCTATCCACCCAAATTATCTGACAGTGACTGACCTCGGTCACCTCCAAACCTGTTACTGGCCGACGCCGGTTCTTCTTGACTGATGTCGGTTCCTATTCTGCCAACGTCGGTCTCTATATGACCGACATCAGTTTCTGTTCTACCGACATCGGTTCCTACTCTGCCGACGTCGGTCTCTGTGTTTTCCTGCAAGTGATTATTTATTTTTCCCACGAGCTCATTTTGGACCGTCACCTCGTCCAATTCTCCATTACTCTACTCAGATTGATTCAGCTTCTTCAGCTAATCACTATACATCACTTTTTCATTGAAAACAACATCACGGATCCTAATTACCTTGTTAGTTCCTAGATTCCAAAATCTGAAACCAAAATCATCTGAGCCATAGCCAATAAACATGCACCTCATAGACTTAACATCAAGCTTCTTTCTATTTTCTTTATCTACGTGCACAAAGGCTTCACAACCAAAAACTTTGAGATATGAGAGATCTACCTTTTTACCTGTCCATGCCTCTTCTGGAATTCCACCATCTAGAGCTGTAGAGGGTCCTCTGTTAATCAGGTACACTGCAGTGTCAATAGCTTCTGCCCAAAACTTTAAGGGCAAACCAGCATGTAATCTCATACACTTTACACGCTCCATGATTGTTCTGTTCATCCTTTCAATAATTCCATTTTGCTGAGGTGTCCTTAGAACCATCCTTTGCCTACGGATTCCATGCATATAACAATACCAGTTGAACTTAAGGTTGCAGAACTCACCACCATTGTCAGATCTCAAGCACTTCAATCTTTTGCCTGTTTCATTCTCAACCATAGCTTTCCAAATCTTAAAAGTCTCAAATACATCAAATTTCTTCTTAATACAATAGATCCATACCTTTCTTGTAGCATCATCTATGAACATAACATAATACTGTGATCCTCCAATAGAAGCTACCTGAGCTGGTCCCCACACATCTGTGTGAACAAGCTGCAACTTATGCCTCTTCTTTGTAGACCCAGTCTTGAGAAAACTAACCCTTTTCTATTTTCCAAATACACAGTGCTCACAAAATTCTAGATCCATGCTTTTCAAATCTGAAAGCTTACCTTTAGACTTAAGAATTGACATCCCCTTTTCACTCATGTGGCCAAGCCTTGAGTGCCACAATTTAGCATCCACATCTGAAGTAGATAATACAGAAGGAGAAATATTAGTAACACAATTACATAAATAGAGAGTACCTACTCTCTTACCTCTAGCCATAACAAGTGCACCCTTGGTCACCTTCCAAGATTCTGCTGTGAGAGTTACTGTGCAACCCTCATCCCCTAACTTTCCTACAGAAATCAAATTTCTCTTCAAGCTAGGAACATGCATAACTTCTCTCAACACCCATGTGTTGCCATTCTGCATCTTCAGCTGCACTTTACCTTTGCCAATAATCTTACAAGGCTCATCATCCCCTAAATATACTATTCCAAAATCTCCATGGATATAGTCACTAAAATATTCTCTATTAGGGGTAGCATGAAAAGATGCACCAGAATTTAAAACCCAAGATTCTATATTATTATGCAAAGAGAATATTAAAGCATCTTGTGCAATACCTGCAACCTTTGCTTCTTCTTTTCCTTCGTGTTGATTGTCCTCCTTAGGCTTTGACCATCAATCTCTGCTTATGTGCCCCATCTTTCCACAATTCCAGCATTGTGGCCTTCTGCCATTTCTGGATTTGGATCTACCTCTCACCTTAGACTTAGATCTTGATCTCCTCTTGCTCTTCTCTTTTTGCCTTCCCCTGCTCTCAAGATTTAAAGCGTTCCCTGATGTTTCCTCTATGCTTTTCTTGCAAATTTCCTCATTCAAGATAACACTGACAACATCCTCTACTTTTAAAATATTCGAAGCAGATGCAGTATTAGAAATTGCCATTACCAAGCCATGCCAGCTTTCAGGCAAAGAACATAATATTAAAAGAGATTTTATTTCATCATCAAACACAATATTAACTGAACTTAATTGATTAACAATTCCATGGAAATCATTCAGGTGATTAGATACAGATCCACCTTCTTGCATATGCAAATTAAATAACTGCTTCATAAGATATACCTTATTAGAAGCTGAGGGTTTTTCATACAAATTTGCTAAAGTAGTCATCAAATCTACCATTGTTTTTGCCTGTGATAAATTAGATATCACAGTAGATGCTAGACTCAGTCTTATAGACCCCAGAGCCTTTCTATTAAGAACTTCCCATTCTTCATCCTCCATGTCTTTGGGCTTCTTTGCAATCCCACCTAACGGTAAGTATAGATCTTTCTGATACAGATAGTCCTCTATCTGCATTCTCCAATGTTGATAGTTCTTGCCATTAAACTTCTCCATTCTCAATTTACTTTCTTCTACCATTGCTTCTCCCACTCAAATAGAAATCCCTGTGAGCAACCTGTAATCAATACACACTACACAGATCTGAACCACCTGTTAGTGAACCTGAGCTCTGATACCACTTGTTGGGGATTAACCAACAATATGATTACACTTATGAAAGCAATAAACTGTGGAATTAAATCAGATAGATAAGTAACTAGAACGATAAATAGCAAGGAACAAGAGATACAAGAAACCACCCTGAAAACTTGTATTAAACTCTTTACAAAAGGAATACAATTAAAGAAACTTCTTTCTTCCACACCTCTCTCAGATGCACAAGATCTCTCTCTAGATCTCTATTCCTCAAGAGCTCTCTCTCTCAAGTATAATCAACTCCAACAATCTAGATTGATACAACTCTGTACTTTTCTTCAACATTCACAATGTTCTACTCTACTATAATAAGCTAAGAAGATCTTTCCTACATATAGAATTAGGAAACTTGAGCATGCACTTACAACCAACAGTTAAGCCTCTTGAACAAGGGCTCTAAATACAATCTTACTAATAATAGAAATGCGAACTTAAGACTAAGACTTAAACTCATCATGCAAACACTCGGTTCTGTCCTCGAAAATAGCATTCTGGACGCACAGGTAACCGACGCCGGTTCCTACCTGCTTGCCTGTGACCGTCATCGGCCGATCCTCTGCCGACGCCGGTGTCTCTTCAACTGCTCCTGACCGACGTTGGTCGCTCCTGACTGACGCCGGTGACTATGTAAACCTGCAAATTTGGTAATGCGCTCCTTGGTGAAGCTTTTAGACTCCACACCTTAACATGGAAAACCCTTGGTTTTCTTAATGTTTAGTAGGTAGTCGTTCAAATTTTCCTTTTAGTTGGTATTTTGGTTTTTTATTCTTTTGTATGCTTCTCTTGAGAAACCTTCTATGCTCTCTCGTCTATCAGTGTATATGAACATTCTAATACTATAATATAATAATTTAGTATTTTGATTGTCTCCTATGTTTTTGGTCACATGTATTGAGGTTTGTTTCCTCAATCCATATAATTTTTTTTATAATTTTATGCTTATACTAGGTAGGGTTCCCACAAACCTTGAAAAATATAATTTCTCAACATTAAATACCTTCTGACACAACTCACCACCTAAAATAACTATTAGTTTTAACATTGTCATTATTTACATGAAATAGACTAAAACCTTAACTCCACAAAATAATAAATAGAGCTTCTTTTCTTAACCATGAGCAGGTATTAAAGCTGATTCATGGCTCTTGTTTATTTATTATTTCTATTATTTTTAAGTTTATTGTCCTCTTCATCATCCTTTTTAAGTGAGGAATTATTGAAATCCCTTTTTAATTACCCCATTTTTCATTAAACAAATAATTTTTTTTGAAATATATATTATTGTAATAATTATAAAATTTGGTTTAAAGTATGACATACAAATTTTGGAATACTCCATAGTATTTATTTAAACATATTCCTACACATTTAATGGAGCTTCAACATGTGTCCACATTGTTCATATTTTCTACTAAAATTATCATTGATCTTCCCTAGTTATTATCTATGTGCCATTTATATTTTCATGGTTCACATTTAATTTACATGTGATAGTTGGCAAGTGTGATCATAGGAATATAAGAAGGGAGGTTAGTATAGTGTTATTTTAAGTAAATAAAACTCAAATAAAACACACTAAAACTTACACTCCAAGCCTAGAACTTAGGGGGAGCTTAGTAATAAAAGACAACTGAAAGCACAACTAAAATATTAAAGATAATAAATCCTTTACCTTCATTAGGAGATCTAAATGTTTTATTGAGTGGCTTACTCAGCTTGTGCATCAAATATTCTTTGGAAAATTAAGATTGTTGGCTCTTTATCTCTTTGGCACCATGGTTTTGTGTTGTGGCTTGATATTGCTTGGCTCAAGATTTTGGCATTATAACACTACTTGTAACAAAATAATTTATGTCTCTCTCTAAATTTGCATTATAAATTTGGCTTATGAGAGTTTAAAAATGAAGAGGCATGGCATTGTATTTATAGTCTAAGGATTTACCTCTCACCCAAGGTGAGTTAGGGTTGAGTTAAGGATTTGAATGGGTTCAAACCTAACCTAGGTGAGTCAAATATAACCCCAGTAGAGTTAATAGTTGTCAAGTAATTATGATTTGCAATTACTAGGCATGGTTCTCCAAAATAGATATTTTAGGATATTTTCAAAGAGTTTGACAACTCATAAAGGAAATGATGAAAGGCTAGGATATTTTGAATTTTTGGGTTTCTTTTTTTAGACATTCACTAATTTTAAATGGATAATTCAACTAGGCATTTAATTTGGTTTAGCTTATTAATTAATTCTAATTAGCCATCTAACTCTTTCAAGATTTGATATTTGTTCATGTGCCTCACTTAATAGGTCCATAGGCCAAATTAGCTATTATGATGCTACAAGGTGATTAGGGATGAATCCATGAGAGGTTATTATTGCATATGATAGGATACCCCAATTAGGGATGTCTCAACATGATTTTGAGCTTTGATGAATGATGCATAAGAAAATTTGGTAAATTTAGTTATTACTAGGATAAATTTGTAATAATTAATAGGAATCGGTCCAACATTTGGTTGAAAGCTAGTTGTGGCTAGTTTTAGGTGTCTACAGGTTGCCCTAGTTTGGGAAGATGTTGCAAGTTGTAGGCATAATAATGGCTTCTCAAATAATTAAATAGGCCAAAAATAATATAATTATTGAATAAGAAGATCCAAACAACATTTGGGAAGCCTATAATGATATGATACCCCCTTGAGGGAGTGGACGACACATATGGTTAATGGATGGTCCCTAAAAAATAAGCAAGAAGAAGAATGAAATTAACCCATGGGCGAGATTAATCCAATTGAGAAAATGCTTACATGTATTGATTTAAAAAGTACCAATTTACCCAAAGGTAATTAGAATTAGTAACAAATGTTGAGACATTGATTTTCCCAAAGGTGATTATAATCAATGGCATGGTATATGCCCAAATTAGGGCATATGAGTCTAAATAATGATTTTCCCATAGGAAATTATAATCATTAAGATGATCAGGATTGAAAAATGATTTGATTGTGACCCAATAGGTCAGATTGGCAAGCATATATTAAGGATATAATTTATTATAGATTAAAGATGAGCAGGTGCAAATGTAAATGTGATGGTCTAATGACTAAAGAAACCACAAAAAACTAGGTACATGAGGATGAAAAAAGTGATGAATAAAAGAATAAATAATGATCAATATGAATGATTCAGTTGTACCTATCAATGCAGAGATACTTATCTTGATTATCATTGATACAACTAGAATGGTCAATGTATCAATTTGATCAGGGGTAGGAGGATTTACCAAGGTTACTAAGGAGAAACTTTTATGTATCCATTACTTGGAAGACTTTTCAAGATGATTTTTGCTATAGCATGTAATGGTATGTATCTTGATATAAAACACCATGATAACATAGCCAAAATATGCATAAGGACTGACACCTGATCCAATAAATAATTAAAAATAATACACCAATGATAAAAACCATGATGACAATGTTGATGTATGAATATGGATAGATAGAATAATAATGCATAATGAATCACCTAATGAATGCATATATATTGAGTCAAGGCACAACAAGGAAAACAAATAAATAGGGAAAAAAACACATAAATAATAAACTAAGCAAATAAACACACATAAAATCTTGAAAAGAAATGTAAGATAAAGCATCTTAATGATGGATTGTCCCTAGTAGGTCAGATTGAGGATGACTAGCTAGGTTTAAATAGGATAAATGTTTTTGTATTTTGAAATTTTTGAATGTTTTCAGAATTTTGAGGTATCTTAACTAGTTATAGGTTGACAAGATACCACTCAAAAAATGGAGAGAGCATTGGGTTATGCTACTCATAAAACAATGAGAGTGTATGTCAAAGAGAGACTGAGCTGACCTCAATGTGAATCATGCACAACCTATGTAGTCCCATTAGGACCTCAAGTCATATTAGTCCCATCAACAAAAAAGGAAGTGAGAACTGAATAGGTCACAATAAGTTCTAAAATTAAGGAAAATGGTCATGCAAATGGTAATAATAATGATAAGGTGATGCAACAATGCATGATAAAAGGTGTTGTTCCTAATTTTCCCATATGTGGTTATAACTAAGAAATAATGACATAGGCTTGTGATACTAATTAGCCTATAGGTGGTTATCATTAGTAACATAAGGTGGAACACTAATTTTCCCATAGGTAGTTATAATTAGTAGCACCAATCAAATGTGAATGAAAGATAACTTACCAGATCCACTATCAGACTACTTTCATAGACTGTCATTTAAACACAAAATTATAAAACTAGATTAGAAGCCCTCATAAAAGGTGTAGGAGGAACCAAGATCAAAATAGGCTTGGGTAGGGCTGCTAAAAATAGGATTTGATTAATAATAGGGATGGTATTTTAAAATGGTAAAGGGTATGGCATTATTTAAGATGATGATGCTATAATAGTAAGAGGGTTACCCCCAAGTGGTAAGGTAAATGATAGGGTATGAAACAATGGAAAGAGGAATGGAAAATGATAATGACAAGGTAAATGATAAATGAAAATGGCCAGGTAAATGTTTTTGGCTAGGTATAGGTATGTTTTTTGGCAAGGTATAGGTATGGTTTTATGATTTTAGCTAGGTACATGTTTCTGTTGTTCTTACTAATGTGAAGATGCACATCTTAATAAACATATCATACAAATAGAATATATGATCATGTAAATTGATAGCCCACACCTCTTTTGAATAAATACTCTATCATGTATAGGTATGGTTTTATGATTTTGGCTAGGTACATGTTTTTGTTGTTCTTACTAATGTGAAGATGCACATCTTAATCAACATATCATACAACTAGAATATATGATCATGTAAATTGATAGCCCACACCTTTTTTGAATAAATACTCTATCAAGAACTTGTTGTAAATTTGGACTCCAAGAATATTGTTGTGATCCTCATTGGTTGTTGATTATGTTTCTTCCAAACTTTACGACATGATGTCTTTGTAGCTTCTGTAAAGGAAAGTGTGGCTAGGGATGGTTAACATGGATAATATTGGATGATAGTTTTGATTTAGAAATGTAAAAGTGGATGCTAATGGAATGTATAATGGTGGGGAAATAAATGAAGATTGGGATTTTTAGGCATACATAATGTTATTGATTCTAGATTTGACATAAATTTAGTTATGGAAAAGCTAAAGACTTTTGAATATACTCTCAATAGGACCACTAAATTTTTATGTTGTTTGGGCCTGAGAGTAGCTACCATCTAATGATACTATAGATTGAAAGTTATACTAATTTTATCATGAATAATGTCTTCATCAAGTAGTGAATAATTATTGTGCTTAGCTATTGGTACCTCAATGAGGTTTTCACCAATGAAGTTGTCTTGATTGTCTCATAGTGCCCCTAAGAAGGTTTCACTAAGGAACATTAACTATTAACTTTAATTATCTTCTAACACCTTAAATAAGGTTTCACTAGAAGATGCTGAGTTGAAACTTTGATTATCCCCTAACACCTCTAAAAAGGTTTCACTAGGATAATTTTCTTCTGCATGAATGTGTTCTTGGCCTCCCTGATGTTCTTCAACTCATATGCCACCATGGATTCAATTCAATAAGGCATGATTATGTCAGTCCCAATCAACACATATGGGATGTGGAATGCCAATATAATGGCTAGGTTGGTTGGTGTTAAGGGCATGTGGAATGGTAATGGAATGGGAAGAGGCAACATAATACTCATAGAATATATTGGGAGAACTTATGTCAAAGCTAAATTACTCATCTTTAAAAACTATGGAAGGATCAAAAATATATTCAAATTGATCTACAAGGCATGCATAACCAATATTGTAACAACCACAAATGTATTCTAATTTTGAAACTGATTCTAATTCAAGGGACTCTGAATCTGATGTTGAGACTAATATTGATTCTACTTCTGATGCTAAATCTGATATCAGGTCAAGAATAAAACCTAACTTTAATGTTGAATCTTCATCTAGTGTGGATGTATGACAATGATGTCTTGTTGAATTTTTGGTATTAGATAAATAATGACCTATGATGACATAATCAGCTCCATAGAGACTGGTTTGTTAAAATGAGACTCCTCAATGAGTGGAAAAAGGTCAAGAGACAACTCCACATAAACTATCTTGATAAGGGGAGGATATTAAAAAATAGGCATATGGTCAAGGTAATGATTTGCCTAAAGGTAGTTATAATCATTAAAAAGTGACTTAGCAAAGATTATCTAATTAGAATGAGACTCCTTGATAATAGTTATGGTATCAAAAGGTGATTCATCATAGGTTGACTCATCACAAATAGGTATTTAAAAAAAAACATCTTGGATTGGTTGGTTCTCTTGGCCTTTCTTTATAAGTAGTTGTAAAATATGTGTTTTGAATATATATTGGTCTTCAAATGATTGGCTCGATTGGAGAGGTATTGATTAGCTTAGTTGGGGATGGATAATTGGCATGGGTTTTCTAAAGTAGGGAAAGGTTGGTAACAAATTAAGAATGGCTAGATGTTAGATAATGATAGGCTTAATAAAGGTTTGTTCCTAACCTAGGATGGTAACTGTGACTCATCTAGTCATGGGTGCATAAATTTATTGAGAGAATGAGTTATCATACATGAACTAGCCTGTAATGGTAATGGTAGGGCATTGTGAAACTTGATTGATCATAAAATCCAAAGGATGAGGTCCTAGTATAGAAATGGTATGGCATTGAAAATCTTGGTTGCTCACACAAGCCAAAGGATGAGGTCTTAGAATATAAATAATAGGGCATTACAAAGCTTGATTTCTTGTACAAGATAAAGGATGAGGTCATGGAATGGAAATCCTTGGACATTGTGGAGCTTGGTGACTCACATAATCTGAAGGAGGGTTAATGGTATAGGTGGAGGATTAGATTCCATGAGTGGTGAGGGGTGAAGCTTGTACGTTAACCAACCCAAATAAGGTACCACTAAACATGACACTTAGCTTTGTTCCCTAGATTGAGTATTGTTAGGAGGATATAGATCTATCTCACAAACCGCTTATTCACCATAAAGGTCTCAAACAAAGTTAATTTGTGTGGCCATTCTATCATAAATTGGATTGTACATGTATCCATTATAAGAGTAAGGAGACATATCTACATCAATGATGAATGTCTCTCAAAAGTTCTAGAGTTATACAAACTCTTAAAAATGATGTCCAAAGGACAAATGGTCCAAACATAGTCTAAATTGGTTAAAAGGTGAATTGTATTTCCAAAATGGTCTATGATAAAAATGGTCTAAAAAAATTTAATGTCATATGTCTAACATTAAATGTCTCACACAAATGATCACATGGTTGAATACAAACTGACATGCCAAACTCTAGGTTTAAAGTGTTCCAAACAAGTCTAATCTAATAAAATAAAAGTTGCTATGTCTATTGGCCAAATACGACACAAAATCTAGGTTCAAAATATGCATATACTAAGACTTTTCATAAAATAAGGCACAAAGTCTAGAATTTTAAAAATAAGGTATGATTCAATCTAACAAATTTGAAACACTTTGGCATAAACTAGGCATTCAACTTCAAATATTAACTTGGTCAATTAGCATAAGGCATGAAATAAAAGGCACATATAAGGTAGGCTCTTTCAACTAAATAATGACAAAAATAATAATGAAAACTAGGCTTCTTTGAATAAACAACAAGCTAGATAAAATTGAATGACATAACGACACTAGGCATAGTTCCAAAAAGGCACATGTGGCTTTGGTCTTAAAAAATGGATTTTGGCACAAGGAAAACAAGTCTATGAAACAATTTGAGTAGTGTAATGATGTTATCATGCTCTAAAGATATAAAAAATGGTTGTTTCAAGACTCTAAGGCATAAATATTTTAAATGAATTGGGCAACGTAACATTACCCTTTTCAATCAAGTGACACACAAAAAAAATTATCAAAAAACTAAGGCAAATGCATGTAATAAAAATAGACATCATAATGCCTCCTCAAACAAAGGAGTGATGTAATAAAAAACTCATCTTTATGTGGAAATATAAACAAAATAGATATATTAGACTCAAAACCATGTAATAAAGGAGAAAAAAGACACCAACACCTAAGTGTAACATCCTAGATCCTAAAACTGATAAGGTTGCATAGTATTATTGAATTCCATCAATATACTTGCTCTTGAGAGGATGTTAAGTGTTAATACAAAAATAAAAGTTCATTAAAAGTAGGGTTTTAATCCCCCCTCTTCTCCCAATGGTTTATACTATGACATGGAACTTTAGGCTACTTACCCTACATTAACAATATGTTCGAAACAAGTGGGGTTGTTCTAAAACTAATTTTTCAAGTGTTTCTAGATGGTCCCAAGTGTGGTTAACACAAGAGATGCTCACATAATTTGGATCTACTTCAATCAAATTATTGTGAAAATGTATTATAGTTTTCATAACCACCACTACATCCATCACTTGTTCAATTTAGTGTAATGTCCAAGTTGCCCCTATGGTCTGAGGCAATATCTTAATAACAAAGTTTGTTTAACTGATCAAACAAACATCCGAATAAGTCAAACTCAATTTATATACCCCACCATGGAGTGGGGTTGAAATGATGTTTAGATATTAACTACTAGGTCAATGCTTCCCTATAGAACTTGTGATGAGGCGATGAACTCTTGTTCACAAGCCAAAATGCATGAAAGTAAAAGACAAGTGAAAAGACTTTAAGGTCATGTTTGGATCACCCAAACCATACAGATTTGGGGAGGGATTTAATAATGATATTTTCACACATTTTTACTAAAGTGACTGAGGTAATGAATGATCACTTTTGGTCACCCAAGTTCCCTAAAGGGGATGGGGGGAGAGCATAAATACATCAATCATTTTGCAAAAATAAACAACTTTGAAAGAACAAGCATAAAATAAACATTGTTAAGAGTACATATCTAAGTGTGAGTGTTTATTTTATTACATAAAAGTGAGATGTTTATGAAACTTTTTCCCCTTGGCATTAGTTGAAAAACTTGCAAAAAATTACATAAATAAGTAAGCATAAAAAAAACTAAATTCCTTTTAAGCACCAAATAAAATGCTCAAGACTTAACCATTTCCAAATTTTTACCTTTTTCCATCTTAGGTCCTAAAATTTTTTGAGGATTTTTTACCTAATTTAAATCCCAAATATTAATGAGAAAATAATATTTCAAAATTTTCTCTTGAGTTTATCTATTTTTCTAGCTCAGAGATTGACATCGATCCACATAGGGATCAATGGCTTTCTATATAAATTAATGTGAGTTAGCTACAAAGGATCAATGCTGGTTGACATAGATCGATGTTGATTTTTTGTGAAACACAAAAAAATGTAATATGGCCCTTCATAAAAATGATGGTTAGAAAATGAACTTAAACCTAACAAATAACACCAGATCCTGCAATGACATGGTTAGCAAAATGATACTCAAGATCTTAGAAATGAAACAAAAACTGAAAAACTAAAAAAAACTTGTTAAACACATTTATGCCATGCTTTGTTTTACACACTGGGGTTGATGTCGGTCTTGAGTGGATTGACATTAGTTCTGGTAGGATTGATGTCAGTTCTATTAGAATCCATGTCGGTCTCTATGTAAACTGTGTGTCACTAAAAAAAAGAATATGTGTAAAACAAAGCTAAAAATTGAATTTTGAAGATTCTTAGGCATTCATTAACAAAACTAACAACTGCATGTTAGTCTCTTTTATTGCATGGGATGATTCACATCCCACTAGGCATGCCATTTTTGATAATAGGAATCCAATAAGGGAGGTTAGTATAGAGTTAGTTCAAGTAAATAAAACTAAAATAAAACACACTAACACTTACACTCCAAGCCTAGAAATTAAGGGGATATTAGTAACAAAAGACAACTAAAAGCACAACTTAAACATAAAATATAATAAATCCTTTACCTTCCTTGGGAGCTCCAAATGTTTTGTTGAGTGGCTTATTCGGCTTGTGCATCAAAGAGTCTTAGGAAAATGAAGCTTGTTGACTCCTTCTCTCTTTGGCACCATGGCTTTGTGTTATGTCTTGATATTACTTGGCTCAAGATTTTGGCATTGTAACACTACTTGCAAAAAATATCTTATGTCTTTCTCCAAATTTGCATTATAACTTTGGCTTATGAGATCTAAAAAATGAAGAGGCATGGCATTGTATTTATAGCCTAAAGATTTAACTCTCACCCAAGGTGAGTTAGGTTTGAGTTAAGGCTTGGAATGGGTTCAAACCTAACTTAGGTGAGTCAAATATAACCCCAATATAGTTAATATTTGTCAAGTAATTATGATTTTTAATTACTAGGCATGTCTCTCCAAAATAGATATTTTAGGATATTTTCAAAGAGCTTGACAACTCATAAAGGCAATGATGAAAGGCTAAAATATTTTAAATTTTTGAATTTCTTTTTTTAGATATTCACTAATTTCAAATGGATAATTAAACTAGGTATTTAATTTGTTTTAGCTTATTAATTAATTATAATTATCCATTTAACTCTTTCAAGATTTAATATTTATTCATGTGCCCCACTTAATAGGTCCATATGCCAAATTGACTATTGTGATGCCGCAAGGTGATTATGGATGAACCTGTGAAAGGTTATTATTGCATATGATGCCATAATTAGGGATGTTTCAACATGATTTTGAGATTTTATGAATGATACAAAATCAAATTTGGGATGTTTAGTGATTCTTAAGCTTAATTTACAATGGTTAGTAGGAATTAGTCTGAAGTCCAGTTGTGGCTAGTTTTAGGTGTCTAAAACAAGCAACTCTACTTGCACTTTTACTAAAGTGTTGAATGTATATTATTTTACTTTGTTTCAGATTAATTTTATACAATGTAAAATATAAATTACATACCAAGACTTGTCTATAGTTTTATAAATAACTGGTGTAGATTCATTCCAAAGAATAGTTATGGAAAGGAAATGTGGAAATTTCTAGCATGGAGGGTGGTTTTGTAGTTATTTTCATGATTGAAATGACATCACACATCATGTAATGCATTGGGGCGGAATAAATATAACATTCACCACTCTCTTATCTATGACATATGAAGTAGTGTTTCTTGTAATTTTGATGTAAATCTTCTCAAAAATTGATGTGTAGGTTTTGTGTTCACAACATCTACTATTTGAGAGGTCTAGTTTTATTATCATTTGACCAACATAAAAAAATATTAGTAAAAATAAAATAAATCATTTGGATGCATGATGATATATAGCTTCAATAATGGCATGCACACTTGGTAAATAGTTCTTTCACACTTTCTATTCAGGAGACTTTATAGTTAAGTGTTAGAAGATAGGTTCTTCCTACTATATAGTTTAAGTAGACAAATATATTCTTTCAAATTGTAAATTAAACTTAATTTAGTAAAAACCCAAATAAGCTATGACAATAAAAAAGATGTGGATTTTAACTCTGATTTAAAAATTACATATTAAATTATTTTTACCACCACTATCTTTAACACTTACTTCAAGGTTCAAAAATTACGCCTTAATGAAAACCTACAATCAAAATTATTTATGAAATCAACACAATGTAACTTTTAAAAATAACTTGGCCCCTTTCTAAGAGAGAAAGGAATGAGAGAAATGAATCAAAAAACACACCTTCATAGTTTAGTTTCATTTGTGATTTTGAGGACTCATCACAACAAAGTCAACCTCAAGCCAAGGTTGTAATTCACACCAACCATCCTCCATGCTCTTGAAGGATATACAACATTCTATTTCATTACAGTGCCTTCATTTCCAAGAGATCCAAAAAGAATTTATATAAATAATTTAACTAATTACAATGCTAACAAAAGTATAACCATCTTCATCATAAGGTCACCCAAAGCATAGCTTTAGTGAATAGAGGTGATGAGAGTAACATCCATTTATAATTCAACTAGATTGCTTCTCTGAGAAGAAAAGTGGGGTATCAATTGTTGGATTTCATAAATCAATGTATGTGATTTACTCCAAAAATACCCAAGACAATAATTATAATTAAATTTTAAAATATAAGAAACCTCCCTCACACATATAAAATGGTTTACTCTAAGTTTAGGTCCAAGATCCCAATCACATAACAATTCCAACCACTCACCTATTTTTTATGGTCTTTTACTAGTTAAATCCAATCACAAGCCCAATACCCAAATCATCCATAGCTACGTTCCATATCACAATGGGAGGTTTGGGACTTAAGAACCCATTCACAAATTGAAAATACCTACACAAAATCCATCACAACATGCACAATGTAACAAAAACATTATGTCATATGGGTACCACAATATGCATGTTGCATTATAGGAAGTCATAAACTTCATATAGTTTCTAACTGAGCATGCTAATATTTTGTAATTAAACATGATAAGATTATGTTGTCATATAGTAAATGAAACATAAAATTTCAATTTCACTCCTTATAATCAATTATACATCTGGTTTCCAGCTTGGCATTTTGAGGTCAATCACAATTTTGGAATAATGATTATAAAACTCAACATTTTGGTATAAAAAAATATAAGAGTATGCCATTATAATTTGAGATCCATAGCCACTAGGGGATGAAGTTATGGATCTCATTACCTACATTTTATTTTTAAATTAGAATCAAGTTAAATGCCACATTTACACATATTATGTGACAATCAATCACATAGTTGTGAGTGTCAATTATCCAAACCCATTTTTTATACATATAGAAAACAACATACTACCATAATAATCACACAAATTTTCCTTCCCACATTTAAAAAGTCATCACTATTCATCATATAAACAACTTAAGTTGCACAGTATCCAAACAAACACTACATATTTTTTGCAATTATCTTTCATATTATATTTTAATATCTTCCCATTTATTTCTTGTAGGTGGAAGGTGTTTAACCCTTTTAAAATCAAGTGTTATGAAGAAATAAATTATTTAAAAGTGAAGTAAACTATTCATAAAGTAGGTTAATTAAATAATTCAGTTTATGATATTCAATTTCAGTGTTGAATTATGAAAAATACTAAATATAAAAAGTATAGTGCCAAACAAATTTTTTAATGCATAATCACGAAGAAGAAACAATACTTAGCTTATGCAATGATGTGTATAAAACTATGAGATGTACATATGTGGGGACAAGTTGTCTGATGTTCAGGAACTAGTCATCAGATTCTAGAAATATTATTTTTGGCTGTCTAGACACGTACATCGATATGGGGACACTTGAATCAATGTTATTATCTAAAATTTTATGTAACTATCATGTACATCATGTTTATTTTCTCAATATGTGACCAACTAGGCCTTTTTAGGTTTTTGGTTGCCTTTCATCTAATGTATCCGGATCTTACGTGCAAACTATGTATCACTATTTATAGCTCAAACCCTAACTCTCCACCTTAGGTTAGGTTACCTTGCCAAAAATGGGTTAGTGGGATCATAATGTTGAGATGACCTAAAATACCCCTCTATCAATGAGTGTTGCCTCTATTACTCCAAGGAGGGCATCAAACTTATGTAGTTCTCTTATATGTGTTGATATGTGTGTGAATAATAGTGTAGAATGTTATATGCGAGTGTATGTAATGATCACTTATAAATTGAAAATATGAATAATGGGTTGTTATTTGAGTGCTTCAGACTTATATTATGATTGATCCTATGACTAGTATTCTAATAGGAATGAATAAGTTAGAATAACTTAGTTGTGTACTTTGAAATTCAGTAGTATGTCTAAGCTTGAAAGGTGATTGTGTGATTTCCAAATGAATTGGATTTGACTTGTATTTATAATAGTTATTTTTAAATTATCCTCACATAAGGGTTAATGGAAATATTGGGATAATCCATACACATTTAAAGTTTTGTAAATTTGAGTGTTTGTAAGGAAAATACACTTGTGTTGGAGCAAGAATAGTAGTATCAATGCTATTATCCTACCTTGAATACAACTATCTAGGATGAAATAAAGTTGAGGTTTTTTAACTAATTGTGAAGGATATATGTTTTATATTATAAGTTTTCTATAGTTACAAGTGATCTAGATAATTAGAGTAATCAATGTTGGACTAATAAGTAAGTAATTAGACCTAGTGAGGTGGTGAATGCAAGCCTTTCAACTGTAAGGAAGGTAAAACTAAAGGGTATATCCATGAGATATATTTTTTAACTATAAAAGGATTATTAACATATAAATCTAAATTTAAGCATCTTTACCCCCCCAATATATTAATTCATAAGGATAAAATTACTAGTTTAAAGGAAATAAAGCATAGTGTGATGTGTATGACACACCTTATTTTTGTTTGAGCCCACTAAAATTTGATGTATGTGAATGAAATACAACTAAGAGCATGTTATAGGTGTAATTAGTGCATATAATCTAAAATTGAATGATCTAAAAATATTTGAAAAAAATATAGCAAGGAAGGAGTACAATTGTGTGTTAATGTAAGCATGTTGATGTTTGGTAGTTTATCTTGGTAGAGATGATTCCTAGGTGAATCATTAGAGAGAGGTTCAAATATAAACCTTGGAGATGTGAAGAGGGGAATTGGAGGGTGATCATTCCCATAATTAGGTATAAATATGAATTGTGCCAATTCCATCAAAAGCACAAAATCTCAATCACATAACTCAAGTATAACCAATCTAGCCAATCTAGCCAATTTATCTAAACTCACCTGAGTCCAATGGTGTAATCATGTCAACCTAAAATAATAAAATAATAGTTCCAAGTTCATCAATGGTGAAAAATCTCAATCATGTTAATAAAATAGAGCTAAATGATGTAAACAAATAAAGGCCCAAATATTGCATATTGGTAAGGTCGATGTACAAATATGTGTAAAATATAAAAGTGTATTTAAAATTTAGTGCATGTACATCTTGAATATGTCTCATGATGAAGTATCTATCAAAATGTAACCTCTAATCTATAACATGTGTATAATATGTATAACAAATCTGAAAATCTTTATCCCAAATATGTGTCTAATGCATATAATTTTCTCCAAAATGTATATCTAAATCATGTAAATTGAATCAAATTATACCCATTCTATCAATTATATGTATGTAGAGTATATCTTCTATGCCATGCCCCCCTTTTTGAGGTGAGGGGATTAAAAAATTGGTAATCATCTTATCTCAAAAGGATAAGACAACTATGTTGTATCTGTATGAGTCATGTAGTAAAAGAAACATATATTAGTGTCATGTCAAAGTAGATATATCAATGAAAATCATAGTATGCATACATAACTATCCCTAAGATGTATGATATGAATCATGGCAACATACATAATATAACAAGATCAAAAAACAATGAAACACACACACACAAGAATACTCAAATGCCACACAAAAAAAGGACCCAAGGAGACCAAAAATAAGGGGCATGTTCAAATGCCACACACTCAAGTGGAGGATGTGTGTAAATGTCAAAATAAAAAAATAAACAAGTAACACTCAGGGCACTATGGCCAATAAGCAAAAAAACATGTTCAGATGTTCCACAATCAAGATAAAAAATCACACAAGAAATACACTCAAGTAAGCTAATGTAAATAGATGAAGTAATGAGACACAAGTAACTAACATAAACATGTCATACTATCCCCTACATACATGTGTTAGCAAAATGTCATGTAAAATAACATATGAAATACACCATGTAAGATAACAACATGAGTATGGATATGTGTAATATATACGATCTCAGTAATATAATGGAAAATGACCATAAAATAATAGAACATGTGGCAATCATGATCATATAGAAGCAAGATGTCCCCAACGTAGTGTATCACACTAGAAGAGGAAAGATCCAACATCTACATGCTTGAGTTTCATGGGTCTAATGTATGCTTGCATCACACTCAAGTACCCATGAAACAAGTGTGTATAGAAATTATATGTTATTTACTAACATAAAGTTAAAAACATATGCAAAATTTAGAAAACATGTGACATGCTAAACATTTTTGGTATTTTTGAATTATTTGAATGTTTTTATATTTATTGAATATTTTATTTTTGGATTTTTAGCATAATAATATGAATAATAAAAGATCTATGTACAAGGTAAAAGTGCTAATAAAGGCCAAGAATCTAATCAAGGAGATGCCTCTAGGTATTCCATGTATCATGTGTTATTTTTATATGTTGCATAATTGATATCATCAAAATCATACCAATATTATGTATTATTAGGATCATAATCAGGAATCTAATCATTAGCATAGGAAAGATGTGACTTATTAGGTTGTTCTTGAACTTCTGAAATACCATTTTGAGCATTTGTGTGTAAAAAATTCACTACACCATAGATTGGAGTTTCTTTATTGAAAGTTTGTTTTTCTTGAGTATGTTAACCTTTTTCAAAATGTTTCATCTCATTATGGACTAGAGAAGAGTCATGTATCTTTTATTGAACACTAGGAAAAGATATAATTTTTTCCTTGACTTATTTATTTGAGGATTAAAGTATATACTTTGTAGTATTTCCCTTAACTTTTTTCTCCTCTATGCATTAAATAGATATAATGTTTGTATATTTAACAACCATAATCATATCATTTCATTTTTTAGGTATGTCTTTCTTTGAAAACTCCTCTGTTAGCAACCCTATTTTTAGAATGATTTTTTTCTTATCTTGAGTTTGATTTTACTTCTATTCTTGCTCTTTTTGTAACATTTTCTTTTATAGTTGTTCCTTTTCATTTTGATTTTTTTTATATTGTTTTCTCTATATTTGCCTTTTGAATATTTTCTTTCTCTAATTTTTGCATGTGAAACTATTGTTGCTCTAGATTATCTTTTGGTACCCATACTTGGTTTTTTTGTACTTGTGTTGTAAAAGATCCATGCATAAGATGAACATGTTTCTTCATTGATGTATCAATGATAGGATCACCACTATCATTTATCTTTTAAATTTTTTTATTCAAGGAAAAAAAACAATTTTTATAATGCCCACACATTTTATTATATGAAAAATGACATTTTGATCTTCTAAGAGGATGTATAAGAGGTAATTTGATCACTTGTTTCAAAACATTTCTCTTAACTTAAACTCTTAGTAGTGTTTATTTCACTTTTTAAATCATTGGTTGTAGATGAATTCAATTTTATCTACTTATTTTGATATTAAACCTTGTAAGGTAAAACATTTCTAGATGAGTATGCAAACACATGATTAACACTAGCATATTTTGAAAACTATATGTATGTAATTTTATTTTACAATCATGTGATCTTTGAACTGAAATTCTTTTTGAACTATTCTATTAACTTGATCATAAGGATTGTTTAATATTTAAGGGATTCTCAAGTACAAACATAATTATTTTATATTGAATATTCATACACACACCATCTAAGAGAGATCTGGGAGGTGGAGGGGTTTGAGGAAGGATATATTAATTACCTTCATTTGAAATCATAAAATATGACACTTCGTCCCTTGAAGTAGTGATATCATGAACCCGATTAGAGGGATGTGAGATATCACCCTCCTTAGGGTGAGGAGGAGTAAGAGATTCATTTTTATCCAATTTAAATGTTCCAAATAATAATATGAGAATAGGAAAGAAAAGGCATATAAATACTAGCAAAAATTCCAACATGATGGGAAAAATTAGAACAAAATAATTTCTACAATCTAAAACCTTAAGATGTTCAAAACCTTAGAGAAAACTAGGAGTTTCATGGGAATAATCAATGGCTAGGTTCACCAAATCTTTTACCCTTTTTAGATTCAAGGTTAGGGAGGAAAAAGATATTTAAAATTGAAGTAAATTATTCCTAAAATGAGGCCAATTAAATAATTCAATTTATGATATTTAATTTCATTATTGAATTATGAAAAATAATATATATAAAAAATATAGTGCCATATAATATTTTAATTGTGTCATCATGAATAAGAAATAATACTTAGCTTATGAAATGATGTGCATATAGATATAATATGTAAAATTGTGGAATCAGGTTGTCTGATATTCAGGAACTAGGAATCATATTTTATAAATATTCTTTCTAGTTGTCAGGACAATTATGTTGACCCATGGACACTTGCAATGACATTATTATCTAAATCTCAATGCAACTATCCTATACAAAATGTTCATTATATCAAGATGCAACCATGTGTGTCTTTCTATGTTTTCTATCACATTTAATCTAATGTATCTAGATCTTGCGTGTAGGCTCTATATCATTGTTTATAAGTCAAACCCTATCTCTTCACCTTAGGTTAGGATACCTTGAAAAAATGGGTTAGTGGGCTCATGGTATCGAATTGACCTCAAAAACCTATCTATCAATGAGTTTACCTACATATATAATACTCCAAAGATGGCCTTTAACTTATATATTTCTCCCTTTTGTGTTGGTATATGTGTGAACAATAGTGTAGAATGTTATATTCGAGTGTATGCAATGATTTAGCTTGCAACTTGACAAATATGGCTGATGGGTTGTTATTTAAGTGCTTCAAACCTATAGTATGATTGATCCTATGATTAATATGCCAATAGGGATGAATAGGTAAGAATAGCTTAGTTATGTGTTTTAAAATTCAATAGTATGTCTAAGTTTGAGAGGTGATTACCTGATGTCTAAATGAATTGGGTTTAACTTGTCTTTATTCTAGTTCTTTTGAAATGAGCCTCATGTAAGGGTTAATGAAATTGATAGGATAACTTATATAAATCAAAATATTTTTCAATTTTAGTGTTTTTAGGGAAAAAATACTTGCATTGGAGTAGGGAAAATAATATCAATACTATTATCCTACCCCAAACACTATTGTCTAGGATGGAGGAAAACTATCAAGGTTCTATAGCTGATAGTGAAGGATATATATTAGATTTTAGGCATTATATGGTTACAAGTGATATAGATAATTAGAATAATTAAGGTTGAGCTAATAAATAATTAAGTAGACCCAATGAGGTGGTGAATGTGAGACTTTCTACTACAAGAAAGGTCAAACTAAAGGGTAAAGCCCTGAGATATATTTATCAAGTATACAAGACTAGTTTAAGATAAATACAAAAAATATAATGCCAAATAATATTATAATTACATAATCATGAAGAATAACTAATATGTAATGATGAGTAGATAGATTTGATATGTACAGGTGTGGAAATAAGATGTCTAATGTTCATGAACTAGTTGTCATATTCTTTAAATATTCTTTTTGGTTGTCTTAACACTTATGTTGACCTATGGACACTTGTGTTGACACTATTGTCTGAATATCGATGCAAATTTACAACATGGAATGTTTTTTATATCAATATGTGACCACCTAGGTATTTATAGGTTTTATATTACCTTTAATCTGATGTATTTAGGTCTTACATATAGGCTTTGTAAAATTATTTATAACTAAACCCTAACTCTTCACCTTAGGTTAGGTTGTCTTGCCAAAAATGGGTTAGTGGGCCCATGGTATCGATATGACCTCAAAAATACCTTTATCAATGAGTGTTTCTACATAGCCAATACTCTAATGAGGGCCTTAAACTTATATAGTTTTCCCTTATGTGTTGGTATGTATGTGAATAATAGTGTATAATGTTATATGTGAGTGCATGTAATGACCTAGATTGTAACTTGAAAAATATGGCTCATGGGTTGTCTTTTGAGTCCTTTAGACCTATAGTATAATTGATCCTATGATTGAAATGAAAATAGGGATGAATAGGGAAGAATAACTTAGTTGTATTCTTTAAAATTTAGTAGTATGTCTAAGCTTGAGAGATGATTTCCCTAATATCCCAAATGAATTCACTTTGAATTAAATTTACATTAGTTCTTTTGAAATGATCCTCATGGAAGGGTTAATGATATTCTTAGGTCAACCCGTACACATTGGAAGATTTTAAAATTTGACTATTTTTAGGGTAGGGAAAATTGTATTAGATTAGGGACAATAACATTGATGCTATGGTCCTATCCTAAATTCTACCATCTAGGAAAGATGAAAGTTGCTAAGGTTCTGTAATTGACAGTGAAGGATATATATAAAATTTTAGGCATTATATGGTTTTAGGTGATATAGATAATTATATTAATCAAAGTTGGACTAGGAAATAAGTAATTAGACCTAGTGAGGTGGTGAATGCAAGCCTTTTAACTAAAAATAAGGTTAAACTTAAGGGTATAGCCCTCAGATATATTTATCAGGTGTAAAAGATTGGTTTAACATATAAATCTAGATTTGAGCATCTAAAATTTCCCTCTATTTAATCTTGTAATGCATAAGGATGAAATTACTAGGTTAAATGAAAGAGAGTCTAATGTGATGTGTACAAAACACCTTTTATTTGCTTGAGCCCACTTGAATTTATTTTATGCGAATGACCTTTTACCATGAGTATGTTATAGGTTCAATTAGTGCATATAATTAAACATTTAATAATTTAAAAATACTTGAAAGAAATATAATAATGAAGGAGTACACGTGTTTTGATGCATCCATGTTTCCCCTTGGTAGTTTGTCTTGATAAAGATGCATCCAAGCTAAAACATTTGAGAGAGGTTCACAACTAAATCTTGGAGATGTGAAGTGGGAAATTGGAAGGTATTATGCCCCCAATATAGTGTAAATATGAGTTGTGATAAGTTTATTTAGAGTACTTAATCTCAATCACACAACTCAAGTATAACAAATCTAGCAAATCTAGTAAATCTAGCCAATCTTGCCTAAGTCAAATGGTGTAACCATATCAAACCAGAATAGTAGAATCATAGTGCCAAGTCGATCAAGGCTGTAGAATCTCAATCACACTAGTAAAAATGAGATAAATGTTACAGATAAATAAAGGCCTAAATTTTATATCTTGGTAAGGTCGGTGCATAAATGTGTGTATAATCTAAAAGTGTATTTGTAATTGGCTGCACGTGCACCTCAAATATGTTTCAAGCTAAAGTATTTGTCAAAATTTAAATTCTTGTATATAACATTTGTATAATTATATCACAAATCTAAAAATATTTGTCTCAAATATTTGGACAATGCATGATTTTTTTATCCCAAATGTATATCTTAATCAAGTAAATTGTGTGATTGAATCAAATTCTACCAATTATTTTAACTGCAT